>ML677412.1:5693840-5832931 GCA_007922305.1 Dermatemys mawii | reverse complement strand
CCCCTCACTGAGCCCCCTGTCCTGTCCCCCTGCCCACAGCCTCCTGGTATCTCCCTCCCCCCGCTGCACCCGTTACCTTGCACCCTGATTCTTAATTCCCTTAATATCCCAAAACCTCAGAATCCTGTTATCTCATCTTTAATCCCCTCAACACCATCCCTATCTTTAATAACACCCAAACTCACCGGTCCTCCTTTTTAACATTCCCAGACATCCTCAATACTCCCAAACCTTATCCCTTCCATGACCCAATTCCTAGTCCATTTACACTCATTTTCCCCTTTCTGATCCCCTTCAACATCCTCCAACTCCCTAGAACCTCATTGCTAATCCCCTTAACTCCAGCTCCACCACATAATAATCTATTTCCAATCTGCAATTTGAAATCCCCCAACTATTGTATTAAACTTCTTAACTGACTTTATGCCCCTTGAAATGTTGTTTTTGTCCTTGTTCATCAAGGGCTTGTTTTTATTAGAACACGTGTCAACAAATACATTGTCAAACACAATTTGACACATTGACAAGGACTGTCACATTAACTACAACCAGCTGTTAACACATTCAACCATAGGATTACCCAAGAACAGTGGGCACAGTGTTAAACGCAAGTGTCCTCCTATGCTTGAAAAGTCTGTCTAGATGATTAACTCAATTTCAAAGACCATCTTCTTTCAACATAGTTGGAAATCCCCATGAATGGCTCTCTCCCAGTATTATTCATTTTCACCCAGTCATGCACAGATGGCAGAGAGAGAGGACATGAAGGGGGTAGTCAGCAGGTTGGGGGTTGGATGAAACATAAAACTCAGTTCCTGATTGCTTTTAGTCGTTAAAAGTCTAAAGGCACTTGACTCAGAGTTGTGGGGTGTTAACATTCCCATTCAAGTAATTACATTGTGTCTTCTGAGATTCCCTCATATCAACTGTGTGTAGTATTCTTCACTGACTTTCTAGACAGTCATGTGGTGTTCTGCGCTATCAAATAGTTGCTCTGCTCCAGCACAGAGGTTGTTGCACTTTGGGGGAGGATGAAATAATGTTTGGGGTGTCTGTACATTATTAATGTGCTTTATAGTGATAAGAAAAGATTATTTAATTTTATAGCACCCACAGGTAACAATCCTGTTCAAGGGTCCACTGTAGTCAGTGTTGCATAAACACAAATTTACACACTCCCTGCCCCCAAAAGCTTACAGGAGCGTTTTATGGTGCTAGAAAAGATGGTGTCTAAACATAAGAGTCTATTATTAGAGAGAGACTGTGGCCTAGTGGATTGCACTGAACTGTGCTTCAAGAGACCCTGGTTGCTGCTGACATGCTGGGAAATCCTTGGGCAAATCATTTCATCTTTTTGTGGCTCATTTTCCCATGGGGATAATGTTATTGACCTCATTTGTAAGCCTTTGAGATCTCTGTATTATAAATTATGAAAGGTACAGATAAGAGGAAAGTGGTGGTATTAGTATGTATTTGTAGTATTTGTGCAGTTCATGTTTATTATTCTTTCAATAAAAGTTACATTCTCAATTAGAGTTAGTGTTTTGCTCCCAGAGATCTGATAATTCCCAGGAAAAATGGCAACATTTTAAGCCTACATGCTAAATTTTAAGAATCAGAGGGGTAGCCGTGTTAGTCTGGAATTGCAGAAGTGACAAAGAGTCCTGTGGCACCTTAAAGACTAACTAAAGTGTTAGAGCATAACCTTTCGTGGGCTAATACCCACTTCGTTGGATGCATGCAGATACTTCCACTGCATGCCTCCGACGAAGTGGGCATTAGCCCAGGAAAGCTTATGCTCTAATACTTTAGTTAGTCTAAGGTGCCACAGGACTTTTTGTCACTTCTGCTAAATTTTAAGTCATTTCTAATGTCACGTCCCCCTAGTTTCCTCTGGTGCCCATCATCACAGCTGCTATCTTGGGTAATGCCACATTAGAACTCGTGGCCCTTGGAAACTGCAGCACAATGATGCACAGTGGCAGTACTGAGCCTGCTGCCCCTCCCATTGCTCCTGATCTAGGCATCAAGGTTTGATTTACATAGGACATACTTAGATGCTAGAGTGAGATGCCATAGAAAACCCTAAGACATACGATGAGTCCCTCTCATGGTAATAAAGGGCATAAACTGTCAGGCTGCCCCAGAAATAACTTTTTTAAAAAATCCCATAAACCTAGGGTTTAAAATAATGTACTGGTAGAATGTCTCATAAAAATGTCATTGCAGTGGACTGGACAGCTTAGGGAACTGATCCTGGGATGCAGAAGACTTTCTCCTTTAGGTTGCTGGTTCATATCCAGTCCAAGCTGTTAGTGACCCAGAATTGTTAGCATCTGATGGCCTTCATATGGGATGGTTCGGTGGGTTTCAGACTATTTACTAGTGGGTATTTTGCCCATATCGCAAAAACTACCACATCGCTTGATGTTGTTTGGCCCTTTTGGAGATGCTGTCAGAAGATAAGTCAGCAACTGCACAGAACTTTCACTTCTATAAGGGCTTGTCCATGCAGGAAGGTTCTTCTGGAATAAGATAGGGTGTGAATTGAAAACACATTTCTGCAGTAGTTCTTTCCTCATGTGAGCATTCTAGTTCTAGATTTTAAAATGAATTGTTTACAGTGTACCTGGAGAGAGAAAAATAATCTGCCAACTCACTTGACGGCTGTGCTCTGTTCTCCCCATTTTTGTCCACAGAACTGGGCTTTGAGCCATGTGTTAGAAATCCCCATGACAGACACTGGAAGGATAATGCACATTATCCTACAATAAGTTTCCCCCAAACTGTAGTTTGACATCCATCCATTTTTATGTGCAAGTACGTGTGTGTTTTGGGGGAAAATGTAGATTGAAATGTTCTTTTTATCTAAGATTTGTAACAAAAAAGAAAAATCCTTGCCTGTTCCAAAAAGCCCCTGCTTCCAGCACTCTCCAAGTATGTGCTGATTAAAGTGAAATTCATGTCTGAGAAGCAGTCATCAGGACACTATGGAGAGCTTGGGCCTGCAGGCAGTGACCCTCACTGATGGGACAACAGCCTACATTCAGCAGGCCATCAAAGGTAAGAGACTCTTTGGACTACTGAGCCTGACCTCTCTGATATGTTGAGGGACAATGCAGAAAATCAAGCCTGTTGGCATCATACACACAGTACTTGCTGTTTCCCTTGTTGACTTGGACAAGGAGCTTGTGGTTGTCTGTTAGGTTTCACTGACTTGCTAACAGAGGAAATGTACCCCTGATCTGGAAAACAACACACAGGAGCCAAGAGAGATGGTGAAACATAAACAGAGGCTAGGTTCAGAATACAGTGATTGGCTTTCTCTCTGCAGGTTAGTTATATGCTGCAGCTGCAACTCCTGTCAGAGCCAAGCTAGGTGTTTTGTCTGACTAAGGAGCATAGAATTTGGTTTACGCTAACACCTTTCTCATTGAAATTAGTAATGGGTTACAGGTTGGTTAGTGAAGTAAAACTTACATGAAATGCAACATCTATTATTTTAGTTTGGGAGTAATAAAACGCTGCCGTCATGCAGTCTCTAGTAACTTACACAAAATACACACTCCATTCAGTATTGGATGTCAGTTTCGTAGTCAAACCCATCCCTTAGAGGCTTTGTGTGTCCCACAATCTCTCCATCTTGGGCAAAAGCCTGAGGGAATAGGTGGGCCCTGGGCTGTGCCCAGCAGATGTGAACTGTATCCAAACGGGGACAGCAGATGGGAACTCTATCCCACCGGGGTAGTGGGATCGAAAGCACAGAGTTCTCCACCTGGGACACCCTGCCTCCAGCTCCAGGCATTCATTGCTAGACAGTTATCAGTGCTGGTTTAAGTCCTAGTGGTATTTACTAGAACATTTTTGTTCCATTTACTTCTCTTTGTTTACATGGCAAAGAGAGCTGGCAAAAGAGTCCTATACCCTGTAAATAAGTGATAGTTAGATTGCCTTAATCTGTTTCCTCCATTCAAACTAGGTAGGAAAGGGAGGTTTAATCTTCTCTGTGGTATTCATAAGTGTACCCATTACTATGGTTCTGAATGCAAATAGGGGTTGATAAAAAAATGGCCTCATTTGGTGACTGTGATCCCATGAGATTATTTCTCTTTAGGAGAAATAGCAAAGGGTTATGAACAAAGGAGAACAGTCCTGTGTGCTGGAAGGTTTCGGTACTGCAGTCAGCGATGATGGTTTTCTTTTCACACTGTTGCAGGAGAGAAACTGCTTGAAGGGCAAGTGATTGAGCTTGAGGATGGGACGACAGCTTACGTCCATCAAGTGACAGTCCAGAAAGGTGAGGATGAGTTGAACTCAGGTGGCATTTGAGACATATCCCTACCTTGCTAGAGGGATGTTACCGGTGTGACTTAAGGCTGACCTCCTTGACCATTAGATCCCATCTCAAGGAGCTCATCTGTGTGTGCTTTATTCCCCCTACCATTTGTTTTAGTGCTGAATGAAAATATAGGTGCTTTTTCTGTAATATGTGACTTCCTGTGAAATGTGCAGTAAACTCATCTGAGGCCAAATTTGCTGCTGATGTAAACAGATGCAGGTTAAAATAATGTTGGTCTGTGCTCTCTACCACAGTATATATCTGTCTGATCACAAATCTGATGAGTTCGCTTCACTGTGTGTCTTTATACATAGCCTCTGTGTCCATGTGAGCTAAAAACAACATTAGGGCACTATATGTTTATCCGTGAACAGTCAGATGTGAACTCTTTGTAAACTATTAGCTATATTAGACTCTGGAATAGTGTCCCCAGGAAAGTGATAAATAGCTTGAGTCATCAATAGGTATGTTTCCCTCTCAGATTTGAAATGAGATGGTGTGAACACAGCTGGGAGAAGAAGGGAATTTGTTTCATGTGATACTAGCTATAAGGATAAGAACCTTGCGCCAGCCATGATAAGGTGTTGTAAAGGGCCAGAAAGAAGTTGACTGCTAAATAAATGAAAGGAATTAGAGACAAAGGATGGGTTTATGACTGGGGTGACACTCAGGATACTGGGGCTCTATTATCTGCCCTAAAACTTGTTGTGTGACCTTGGTCAAGTCAGTTAATCGGTTCTTCATTTGTAAAATGGGGATAGTTTTATTTCCCCATCTCACAGGGATTTGGGAAGAATAAATTAACTAATGATTGAGAAGCTCATTTCCTGCAGTGTTGAGTGCTGTAGAAAAGCCAGTAAAGTAGTGGGCAGCTGAGGCACATCCATGGCAAGTTTTAAAAATCAGCCGGACATTTTTGAATTGAGCCTTATATGTGCTCGGCTATAGGGGGAATTGAGCAACTTGACTCAGATCCATTCATGAAATTCCTCACACTGATGTCTATGGGTTGTGTTGATTTACAGAGTCCATAGCTTTTGAAGATGGACAGCAAGTGATGTTGGAAGATGGCAGCATGGCTTATATACACAACACACCTAAAGGTCATTTTTAATTCTTCCATCCTCTCCCAGGTTCAAGCATCCAATGGATGAAACAAAATGTTGCGGGTTTCTAAGAATGTAGCTTGGGTGATGTAAAGTGCAGGAAATCCAGATGTGACCGTACCATCAGCAGAAACACAATGTGAAGGCCACATTCTGGCCCATGTTGCTACTAATAAAAATCTATCAGATTCATTTGGATTAACCTTCAGCCAAAGATTATTAAATCTTTCCCTGCTAACTCTAAATGTTTTTTATAAATTGAGGTTATTGGCTCTAATCATCTCTAGCTCTGATGTGGGTTATGGCCCAACACAAAGAGAACTAGCTCAAGACTCTTACTTTTGAGCATGGCTTGCAACACTGGGAATTTTTGGTGGTTCATAAAATAGAAAAGGTCATCTTCACTATTGTGAATGGATAAATATTAATAGCCACAGACTGACAATGGGTACGGATGGGGTAATAATGTGCCTTTTTAAGAGTGCTTGCTTCTCCTTGCAGAATAATTACACACACCAAAATTAAGTTAAAAGAACGTGAAATTTGGAAAGCCAAGCTCTACAGTTTTAGGGAATGCCAGGATTACGTTTTCTTGTGCCAATAGGTACGTAGCAATTGCTAATAAGCACTCATCGACTTGACTATAGTGTTTGATTTTTGTGGTGCCCTCCAGAGGGTTATGATGCCAATGCCCTGGAAGAGGTCCAGCTGGAGGATGGCTCCACTGCCTACATACATCGTCCTGTTGTCATGCCAGCTGGCAGCACCATCCTGGCCGTGCAGGCGGAAACAGGGCTGGAGGAATTGGCTGGGGAGGAGGAGGAGGAGGCCTTTGATGCTGATACCATTAATGCTCTCAAGCAATATGCGAATAAGGTAAGGATGCAGCACTCCTTTTACAGTCTGGCACCATGGCTGATTGGCTGGTGGGGAGGAGCTGATTCCCAGACCAGATCAGGACAGGGGGTTAAGTAACCACAGCCTGGCACTTCTGGCTACCAGCTTCAATGAAACTGGGGACTTTTAGAAGAGAAATTGCACAGTACTCTTGTGGGAATGTAGCTACTGATGTTAAGATGAGTGTTTAAGGGTCCCACAATACTGTTAATGAACATTTAAAGGCTCCCATTAGTATTGTAGAATGCTGTTCCCCACCCTCTCTGTAAGCTGACCCATCCAGGAAGGTACCTAGCTATAGGTGTGGTGCTGCTCCTGATTTTCCACTGTTCCTTGGGCTATTTACATGTAATTGGCTGCAAATGCAGCACTGACCAATGAAAAGTCTGATCAGGAAATAGATGCTTTTTATGATTTGTTACAGGATATGTTAACCAAGGTCCCAAAGCATGAAATCATAGTGACTGGGTGATTTTAATGCAAAGGTAGTAGCAATGATGGGTCAGACAGTGTTATAGACAAGTGTGGCAGGGATTTGGACATGAACCAAAATGGTGAATGATTAGTAGAAATTTGCAGAGTGAACAACCTGTTGGTAGGTGGAACAATGTTTCCTCATGGAAAAATTCAAAGTGACCTGAAACTCCCCAGATGGTACTACAAAAACCAGATAGATCACCTCTGCATGTCAAGAACGTTTTGCAGCTCATTGACATATGAACATGTGTGCAGGGGTGCAGATGTGGAAAGTGATCATAACCCTTTGTATCGCTAAAATGAAGATTCAAGGTAAAGAAGATGGTGAAGGTTAAAAGAGGACTGCGCGATTAAAAGACCAAACAGAAAAAATGCTTTTTAGTTTGAACTGAAGAGCAGGTTCAGAGTTCTGGTGGAGTAAACTGAGGAAAACTCAAGACTGATACTCTGTGTGTAAACATTAATGTGTGCTATCTAGAAAGTGTGAAGTGACTTCTAATAACGAAATATGAAGGGGAAGAATGTATTAGCAATGCTACTTGGGCAGCAGTGGAAAGGAGAAGTGCAAAGCAAAATTTGAATCACGAGACATGAATAGACAAGCAAGTGGCAAGAAAACTAGAGAGCACTAGACAGGGAGGTAAAAAGGAGTGCTAAGAAGAAATAAAAGGGCAAATTGATAGAAAATAACAAGAGGCTGAAGATGCCAGTCTAGTATAAAACAATCATCAAATAGCTAACAGGAAATTTGAGCAATATTGGAAACCCTATTGAAAATGCAAATGGAAACACTCATAACGCAGAATAACAAAGAAAAAGATAGGCAGAACATTTTCTGGCTGTTTTAAAATAGACTGAAGACCTACCACTAGAGCTTGTTATTGATGTAGTGTCTTTACAATGGGAAAGGTTAGAGAAACCGTCCGTAAACTCAACCTATGAAAGCAGCTAAAGAAGATGATATTACTGGAGACATGCTTAAAGCAAATGATGAAACAGCCCTCCAGGGTCTCCTTGTGTGTTTGAATAGAATATGGAATGAAGAAAAGAACCCAACCCATGGAAGAGAGGCTCCTTACCAACTGCAATAACTGGAGAGGGATCACATTGCTCTCCGTGTCTGGGAAAATCATGTGCAAGATTGTCCTGGAACTTGCCGAGAACAAATGGACCTTCAACGAAGAGAGGAACGAGCAAGTTTTAATCCATTGTTACGTGCAGACCATATTGTTCTCAGAGTGGCAAGCACCTCTTGTGATTAAAAAAAAAAAAAAAAATGTTAGATTTCAAGAAGGTTTTTGACAACATACACAGAAACTGTCTTTCGTATATTATGGAATATCAGCAATAATAATTAGAATAATCAAGGCTCTATATTATCGTACCAAATGTGCAGTCAGAGATGGTGACACCGTCAGCCAACGCGGTTTGCAGTGACAATTAGAGTAAGGCAAGGGTGTGCTGTGTCCCCACTATTGTTTGTACTGGTCATGGTATCATGAAGTGACCACAGAAGGCAATCGAGGAATTTTATGGACAAATGATAAAGCACAATTGGATGACCTTATTTTTGTTGATGACATTGTCTTGCTTAGCTCAACACATTGTTTAATGGAAGAAAAGACCCAGCTAGGGTGTGGGAGGATAAAGATAAAGAAAAGAAATGCAGCTGTGAAAAGCGCAATGAAATGCAGTGCTTTCTATATAACTTGGATTTTGTTTCATTGCTTTTGTGCTTTTCCCCTGGCCACTTGTATGTCATTGCATTCGGTCTATTTAAATTCCCCTTTATAGTTTCAGTTGAATACAATATTCTTCTTCACTTCTTGGCTGAAAATGTTGTGAGGTGTTGCTGTGTGCTGTTAAACAACTGCCATCCGCCACACTAGAAGTGGCTGCATTATAGTGGCAGATGAAATGTATAGTTATAAAGCATATGTGAGTCTTCTGGATGGAAAGTGTTATAGAAGTATGATTCTGTGAGAATATGTTTCTAGGACCTTTTAACCTGCCGTATTTTCCGGATCTGCAAATTTCACCAGCAACTTGTAGCAGCTCACAGGCTCTCCAAGTCCCAGCCTTTGTTTCTGTGGTAAAATCCCGCACTCATAAGTGGGCACATAAATTCACTGTTAATTTTTCTCTCTCCCTTCCACAAACTACAGACTTTCCTGCTTTAATTACATCAGGTGATCGTCTGAGCAATACCCATTCTTAATGTTTGCCAATAGAAGTAATCGATGATGCATGTTTCTCTTCATAAAGAGATTGTTAGTTGATATGACCAACATAGCACACCGAGATCTTTAATATGGCCACAAGACCCATAACGTTTCTAAATCCCAAATGTGTCTGCTTGATCCGAGTAGTTGTGGAGTTTACCAGCCCCAGCATGCAGTGCGCCATCTTAATTTGTGTGTCCTTAATATGGAGTATTGGGTACAGGGACCTGAAGTCTTCATGCAGTTCATCTTTATATTAAAGATGTAAGCAGCTGCAGCCAACTCCATTTTATTTTTGGGAATGGTCTTCAGGGTCCCAGCAATTTACCAAGGCAGCCTTCAGGTAGCAAAGATTGGCTCCCTTACTGCAGACTATGCCAACGTGACAAGATATTCCATCACCAGTAACAGCAGCTGTCGTATTTAAAACAATAGCAGCCTGGGTGCACTTTGCTGGTGTGAATGTCTCATTGCTTAGTTGTGGCTCACCATTCTGTGCTCTGCAAACAGGCATGAACAAATGCTACTGTCTCTCCGCTTGCAGGTCTCTGAGGAGGAAGAGAGAGTGAATAGCAGCAGCCACTTGAAGAGTGAGGTTTCTAACAATTCCCCTTCCCAGGTTTGTACTTGTCAGGGAGATGTTTCTTTGAATCGACTCAGGCTAACTTGCCAGCCCACCACTTCTCAGGTGTGGGTTGGAGAGGGAGCCCTAAGTGTGCCTTGTTTGACTTCACCAGTTAAATGGCTAATCTTTTTTCTAATATAGCTATTTTTGTTATCACCTCTTTATAGAGCTGTTTTCTTCTGGGCTTTTACAACATATGAATATTGTGGATTGTACATCTAGCAGACTTGCAGTTTCATCCTAAAAAAGTACTAGCCCAGGCCCAAAAATCTACTTGTCCACCATGGGTGATGAGGGCACTGGGAATGCTAAAGATAGCCAATCCCCTAGTCAGTCAATGGCTTATGATGGGCAAAGAGGCCAGTAGAATTTTTCAAGGCTCAAAATTAGGACTATAAACCTGACATTCTTGTTCAGCATGAGGTATGGTAGATAATCATCGGAGTAATCCTTAGCTCTCCGATAGCACCTTTCATCAGAGATGTTCAAAGTGCTTTGCAAACTGGTAATTAATGAAGCCTCGCAACTCTGGGGTAAGGCTGGTAACTACTGTGAGCCATATTTTACATATGAGTAAACAAAGACACGGAGCAGTGAAGTGACCTGCCAAAGATCACCAAGTGAGCTGGGAAATAGAGCCCAGGAATCATGACTCCCGCTCCCCTTGACTGCCCTGTGTATGCACCGCTGTACATTTGAATGTACCTGAGCCGTATTTTCCAGTGGGATCGCTGTACGAGATGAGGGTGCAGGGGTAAATTCATGTTGGCCTTGCAAGGTCCCTTGTGGTGATTCTTTAGGCTTAGCCTCGGTGTGTTTCTTGGCAGGATCTGCAGGAAGAGGAGATGCGCAGCAACAGGAAGGGGCAGCAGGTTGGTGACAGAGCCTTCCGTTGTGGTTACAAAGGTTGCGGCCGCCTCTACACCACAGCTCATCATTTAAAGGTGAGCCAGCTAATGCACTGACACCCAGAGCTGCAGCCGGGGCACCGCCCCTTGCTATAAGAGCAGCTCCCATGCGGGGGATTGAGAGACTCAACGTTGGCTCCAGGAGGGAAAAGGCAGGATCCCAGTATAAGGAGCATGGCACTCTGCAGTGACTTTCTGTGGCCTTTTTGGAGGTGCATCCAACCACCAAGAGCCAAAGGGGTGGGGCTTACACCTGGAGGAAGGCTGGTGTCTAGAGAATATGCACGTGAGAAGAGATGAGGAACCTTGAGAGGTTTAGAGGAAGGAGGACCTCACCATGACAGGGGACTCTGGTATCTTCTGCTGCTATGTTCTTAAAGCAGAGCTGATGGCAGTCAGTGTGTCCTTTGCAGCAATGAGAGGGATCTAGATCCTATCTAAGCATTAGAAAAACTTGTCCTGCTATCCAGCGTGTAGCTTGATGTAGAACACAGCAACTGCATTAGATCCTATCTGGGCTAGGATCAAAGATTTTATAGGACCAACTTCTCTTGGTGGGATGTACAAGCTTTCGAGCAACACAGAGCTCTTCTGGTCTGGGCAAGGAAGCAGAGTGTTTAAGCTAAATACAAGCTTGGTCAGACTGTTAAGAAGAAGGGGTAATGCATATTGGAAGCAGTTACTTGAAATGAAGCTACCCTCACCTACCTTGTCTCTCTCATATCCTGGGACCAACATTGATAGAGCAATACTGCGAACAACGTGGAGTAAAATGTGTATTGCAAAAACTTGTTCACTCGTGGGCTGTATTTTTACCACAAGTTAGTTGGTTGAGGTGAACCCTAGCACGAAGCCAAGGATTCACCCCAGCTGGCTAACAAATGTTAAAAAAAACAATTTACTCCATCACCTAGGGTTTCAAATGTCTTGGCTAATCCTAGCCTAGACCATGCCTAGCAGCACAAGAAGTGAATTAGAACCGTGTGTGTGACTGATATGAGGATGGGTGGGTTGGAATGTAGGTGGCAAAGCAGCTGGAAAGTCCCAAGTGTGCTCCTTCCCCCAGATCTCCACATGCTGCTTCCCCATCTTGTCCGCCTAAGTTGTGGCTTCATGTTCCGTCCCTTCTCTCTCTCTCTCTCTCTTGCTCTCTAGGTGCACGAGCGAGCTCACACAGGTGATCGGCCGTACAGGTGCGACTTCCCGAGCTGTGGGAAAGCATTTGCTACAGGTAATGGTTTTAGATCACGTGCCGAAAAACTGTCCTATGCACATGAATCTCTGTCCTGTGCACATGAATCTGCCAGTTCTGTTGTTCCAAGGAAGCTCAGTCTTTAAGGCTTCATTACTAAGTCACTCTTTTTCTCCCCTCCCTCCCCATTGTAAACTGCTTGGAACTCAATTTATCTAACTTGGAAGGGTGAAGGACTAAATGGCCCCTGCAGGGATTTGAACCTGTGTTTCCAGGCAGTGCAGGTGTTCCATCCCTGGGCCTTCCAGGACACAGGACAGAGTTTTGACAGTCCATGGATTGAGAGGTTGTCCATATATTCCCATGCTACATGCATCAGATTGGAACATGGATTTCCTGTGACCTCTTCCCTTTGCAGGGTATGGGCTGAAGAGCCATGTGAGAACACACACTGGTGAGAAGCCGTACAAGTGCCCCGAGGACATGTGCAGCAAAGCCTTCAAAACCTCTGGGGACCTGCAGAAGCACATCCGCACACACACAGGTGGGCTGCCCTGCCACATAGCATGAGGTCTGAGCTCAGCCCTCTCCAGCCTGAACGTCTTGATGACAAGAAAGCATGCATCCATCTTGATTATTGTTCGTTAGATGTTTTATGGTAGTCTCCAGGAGCCCCCATCTTAGATCATGACCCCATTGTGCTAGGCACTGTACAAATACTGAAAGACAGTCCCTGTCCCAGAGAACTTACAATCTAAATACAAGATGAGAGACAGCAGGTGGATATAGACAGACGAGAGTATGTAGGAAACAATGAGACAGTACTGTCTAAGCCAGTGGTTTTCAACCTTTTTTCATTTGCAAAAAATTTCAGCTGGAGGCATGGACCCCTTTGGAAATTTTAGACATAGTCTGCAGATTCCAGGTTGAAAACCACTAGTCTAAACAGACAGGACAGACACAGGTCAGGGAAAGATCTCACAAGCAGTGTGAACAATGTGACTGTAACAAACAGTGTGTCAGGTCAGTTATTTCGTTGCTGTTCTGATTTGCGTTACTATACAGTTACATGCTGGATGAAACTCCTCTATCCTTAGCTCCTTCCCAGCAGTGCTGAATTGGTGTCAAACCGAGACAGAGAAAAGCACTAGGAGCCTCAACTTTATGGTCTGATGCATGCTAACAAAAAATACAGTGGAAGGCGCTTAGGGTGTTAGCTTGTTTCCTACAGAACCTGTCTGCAATTGTTAGCCTCATCAGGGGGGACTGAATTGGCCATGAAGATTTTACTTCCCTCCTGTGTTAAGGAGGAGTCCCTGCAGAGCTGACAAACATTGGTGCTCTGGCCCAACTGCGCTGTCGTCTTAGCACTAAACTTGTCTACTAGAAAGAGCTTTTCAGGGGATTGATGTTGGCAACCATCGGGTTGGGGGGCGTATGAAGAAGACATGTCGAAAGCATGAAGCCATTGTGTATGCCTTGCAGCCCATCCTTTCTGCTTAGGCTTGTGCACAGGGCAACCTGGATTGCCCTAAGCCCTTGGAACTGAGGGACTTTTCAGTGTAACAAACGTGGTGGCAGGGATCACTGTTTCAAACCCCAGGGCATTGTGGGAGCGAAGGTTGGGCTGACTGGCAGAAGCCACACCCCGCCTTTCTTCCTTTTGCTGATGAAGGTGAGCGTCCCTTCAAGTGCCCGTTTGAAGGCTGCGGCCGCTCGTTCACCACCTCCAACATCCGTAAGGTCCACATCCGGACACACACGGGGGAGCGGCCTTACCTTTGCCCTGAGCCCAGCTGCGGAAGAGGCTTCACCAGCGCCACCAACTACAAGAATCACATGAGAATCCACACAGGTAAACTGAGAGAGAGGGTAGGATTTCCCCTGTAGGAAAGACAACCGAGTCCGTGGCCAAATGACAACATTGCCTGTACCCGGCACCTTGCCTGGCCAGTTCCATAGTTTTCTATCACCTGGCCAAATTTCCCGGTTCCAGATTTTGAGGTTAGGTGAGACAGTGAAGGTCATAGGACTTGCCTTATTGGGCCAGTTTAATGTTCCATCAACTCCAGTATTCTGCTTCCCGCTATGGTACAAAACAGCCCTCTGCACGGGACCTGGATGGTTGTACTGTAACATGTATAGGGCAGGTGAAAAGCTCCCTTCCTGACACTGCCCTTGTATCATTTTATGCCCGGAAGCATGGTAGCCGAGCACCCTTACCTTTTCAAGCTCTAGTTGTTAACTGCAGAGCGGCTGAGGTTCTGTAGCCCACTGCTCCCCTGTAAAATAGACAAAACGCTTCATAAAGATAGCCAAGGCTCTACAGACCCACGTGTCTGAGACACACATCGGGCTGTGCGGAATGGAGGGAGATCTGCCTGGAAAATGCTTCACAGAGGTGTGGTCTGAGCCCAGCACTGGGATTCTGTTTGTGGCTCTGCCACTGACTTACTGGGTGACCTTGGCCAAATGCTCTGGCTTCTCTGTGCCTTGGTTTCTCATATGAAGTGGGGTGAATCCCTCCCCCTCCCCTTGGCAGGGTGAGGACGAATGTGATGCTTGCGCTAGCTCTAGCGCCGACAGCGTGCCTGGTGCTGTTGCGGCCCCACCCTGTCGCATGACCACATCTCTGCCCATCCTAGGCGAGAAGCCGTACATGTGCACGGTGCCAGGCTGCGGGAAACGCTTCACTGAGTACTCCAGTCTGTACAAGCACCACGTGGTCCACACCCACTGCAAGCCCTACACCTGCAACAACTGCGGGAAGACCTACCGCCAGACCTCGACGCTGGCCATGCACAAGCGCAGCGCGCACGGAGAGCTGGAGGCTACGGAGGAGAGCGAACAGGCTCTCTACGAACAGCAGCAGCTGGAAGGTGCGGGCCACGGCCTCCTGCAGCCCAGGCCGGGCTCGGATTAGACAGTGAAGCAAAGGGAGAGACTGAGCCCGCCGCCTGGGCCTGCAGCCCCTCCCCTGGCTCACACCTGTGTTATGGGGGGAGGAGACTGACCCCCCCCAAGCCTGGGCCTGCAACCCTTCCCCTCACTCACACCCAGTCCTGTGGTGTGGGGGGAGAGGAGAATGAGCCCCCAGCCTGCGCCTGCAGCCCCTCCCCTGGCTCACACCCAGTCCTGTGTTATGGGGGGAGACTGAGCCCCGCAGCCTGGACCCACAGCCCCTCCCCTCCCCTCATACCCAGTCCTGTGGTGTGGCGGGAGAGGAGAATGAGCCCCCAGCCTGCACCTGCAGCCCCTCCCCTGGCTCACACCCAGCTCTGCAGGGAGGAGCTCCCATCCTAGGCCCGCAGCCACTCAGACTGAACCTTCCAGACCCACTTGTGCCAGTGTCATTACGCTCCCATGCTCTTATCTGTTGCACTGTCCTATCCCTTCAGAGAGCAGGCAGATCCCAGGCTCCTAGACACAGAGCCACATCCAGACGCTGCCCTTCTCACTGGCGCTTCCTTTCCCGTTTGCCCAGCTGCCGCTGCTGCAGAGAGGGGCCCCCCGCTGAAGTGCCAGCAGATGGCTTTTCTCGAGGAGGAGGAGGAGGAGGAAGAGGAGGGCATACCTACCCAGGTTTCACTTATCTCTCAGGATGGAACACAGCAGGTACAGAGATCACGGGACCCTCTAGAATTCGGGGTGCAGCTAGCAGACCTAATCACTGCCTCTAAGAGCCCCTCATGTTCTCTGTCCTCCTTTGCAGCTGTCGGGTCCTTGCCTTTACCCTTAGACGCGGTCGGGGTGTGTGATGTGGGCTGGGCTCCATCTTAGCTTTGAGTTTAGGGTTCATTTTTGTCCGAGTGCCGTGCTGCCGAAAGATGCTGGCGTGTAGCGGGCAGAACCAGTTCAAGCTTCCTCCCCACTTCCCTGCCCTCCTGCATCTGTTTTGACATGGAGGTTTCAGTTTCCTTGACCTCTGCTGAGAGTGCCGTTAAAAAGGGGCTTTATTTGTCCTGTGAGAGCTACCTGAGGCTCACCAAACACATTGCCCACTGCGCGCTCATCTGATGGCAGCGGCTTTCAGTCTCTGTTGGCGTTGGTTGGATTTGGATTGTATTTTTCTTGCTATTTAAATTACATTCCCTGTAAGCACTGGCCCTGTCCCCCTCACTGAACAAACAGAGCCTTCTGCAGCAGGGCCGGAGGGCTAAATGTGAAAGCATTTCTGTGGCCCAGGGCTCAGGAAGTAGCTGCTGAGAATAGCTCCTCAATTTGCTTACGAAGCTGCCACAGAAAATTAACTAACTGCCCCTCATGAGCATTGTAGAAGATGCTTAAAGTGGGAGGGAGATGAGGTCAAATGGTTGAATCTGGGGACTGGGAGTAGGATTCCTGGGTTCTACCACTGACTATAGGTCACCTTGGGCAAGTCACTTCACCTTTCTGTGTCATGCATCTGTACAATGGAGTCATGGTCCTTTCCTTCTTCATGAGCATTGTGCTGCCAAGCTCAGGAATTTCTAACGGTCTTGCATGGGAAGCACTAGAGGAAAGCAAAGGGGGATGCAGAAGAGGGGCGGGCAGAAGGGCAGCTGGTACCCCACAGTATCCCCTTTGTTCAGCAGGACAGCCCCATTGGAAACCCTCCTGGAAGCAAGTTGTGCCCTGTTAACCCTTCAATGGCTGACCATTTGTTTTCTCGTCACAGGTCAGTCTGTCCCACGAGGACTTACAGGCACTGGGCAGTGCCATCAGCATGGTAACGCAGAGTGGCACCATCACAATGCCACAGGAAGACCTTGCGGCTTCCGGCACGCACACCGTCACCATGGTCAGCGCGGATGGGACTGAGACGCAGCCGGTACGGGCTTCTTTAGCTCACTCACTTGGGACTGTTCTGGACATGAAGAGGCCTTTCGGGGCGTGTCATTTATTTGGCTGTATGTTTTCCAGGTTACGATAGTCACCGCTGGGGCAGTGATGTCTGAAGGGTCAGCCGTTGCCTCCCTCCATCACCAGCAAGTGGCATTGCTAGCAACTGCCTGCGGCACTCATATTGCGGTGCAGGTACCATGGGACACCCTGTCCAGGCTCAGCTCTGCTCCTCTGCCGTCCCTCTGCTCAGATCTCCCCTCTCCCCAGTGTTCTTTCCTTTTCACTCCCATCTGTTTTCTGGGACCCCCTGCTTTGTCCTGGGAACTTTCCTTGTAATGTTTCAGTAACATCTAGTGTTATTTCCGTTCGGTGCCTTTCCCCATCACCCATGTTCTTCCCCCTTTCGAGGTATTGCTAATGCCTGCCTCACTCACAGCAGTCTCCTGAACATACCGCTCTCCATTATACCCCACTGCACCCCCTTTTCTGTGCTCTGCGGCCGTTGCCCACCGATTGTATTCCTCTCACCTAGATATCTCTGTCCTTTCCCAGCACCTGTATTCCTTCCTCTCCTTTGCACCCATGGTCCTCACTCCTCTTCTACTTCACCCCAGCCCTCTTGCTTCTCATTCTGCCCTGAGCTCTCCTGGTAAAGTACAGATGAACTCAGTCTGCAACTTTGGGAGAATGGTACCATTCATTCGTGTGTCTCCTCTTGTAGCTGGAAGAGCAGCAGAGCCTGGAGGAAGCCATCAGCATGGCAACAGCAGCAATTCAGCAGGAATCTGTAACGCTCAGTGCGGCCGTATCTGAGAACGGGTGCTGAAGCGCTGCACAACCCGGGCACAGGGAGGCTTGAGTGGCGCAGGGATGGCAATCAAATGGATCCTCAGGATCTGAAACAGCCCCGCCAGCTGCTGCACAGAAGGCAAACTGTAATGCATGGTCCAATGTGTGGCTGCAGAAAGGGGTCCCTGATCACTCTTACGTGCGTTCAGCTTGTGTGCTAGGCCGGCAGCGAGAGCAGATACAGGAGCTCGCTGGGATGCCAGAGTGACCCTGTTTAAAGGGCTCTCCTATCACTTCCAGCAACGTCTTTCTAAGAGACCTAGCTGCTGACTTTGGCTGGAGGCTTCAAAGCTTTCCTGGATCCCGGGCAGACACTCTCCTGCCCTCACGGACTATCCTACTCATTTTCCAGGGACATTGACGTCCCCTGGGTCCGGACCAGGACGGAAGCTCTTGTGTTCCTTTGTGACCAAGAGTTGAAATTCCCAGGCAAGATGATCTGCTACACTCTGCATGGAACTGCAAAGACCGTAGCTGCAAGGCACCGCCGGGAGTCAACGATCATTTTGGAGAGGCAGTTCTCTAGGTGCTGTAGGGATGAACACAGATGGTCTGGCATCCACCCCCTGGAAATACAAACACAAGTGGCACGTAAGCAGAATAGGCACAGAAGCAATAAGGCCCCGTCAAAGCAGCCCCAAGCTGTCCTGGTCTCGGTGTTTTGGACGATGATAACTTCTCGACGCTGGAAGTCAGAGATTATCCCCGGCACAAGCTGAGGGCGGCAGGATCCACGTTAGCCTGGATGTGACAGCACTTCTCCCTTTCTCCTTCCCCCACTCCCTTGTGACTCAACAGCCAAGTTCATGTCCAGACTCAGCTGCTGGGGGCGAGGGGATAGCACTCCACATGGGCAGGCCAGCACTTCTCGGGGGACAGGCTAGATGTAAATAGCGAGTTTAAATAAAATGAATTAAAGGTTTTTTTTATATCCTTTCCACTTTCTCTTTCAGTCCCTGCAGCCCATGGAGAGGAGGAGGGGGGCTGATGTACTTAATAAAGCTTCGAAGTTTATATTCTTTTTCTCTTCCCCACCCGCCTTAGGGGCTTGGTCGCCAGACCTGTAAGGACCTAAGCAGCGTCCCTGTGCCTCAGCAATAGGCAACTGTGCCAATCACCTGAGCAGCCTCTCCCAAACTTCCCAGGAACTTTGTTCTCTTACAGGCCAGTGTTTGCATTTCAATCCACTCAGATCCCCTAGTAGGTGGTAAAGAATCTTTCCCTAGGGTGCTGTCTCCCCTTTTCTGGGCCTGGGCTCAGCCTGAAAGGGTTACAATTTCTCTGTGTGCTCATTGGTCAGTTACTCAGCGCCTTCCCCACTCCCATTCATTTTCTATCTATCTAGAAACTTACATGGACCTTGTTGGTATATCTGAGCACCTCACTGGTCGATTTATCCTCCTCACTCCCCGGTGAGGTAGGTCTGGATTACTCTGATTTTACAGATGCGGGGAGTTGAGGTTCAAGGAGATTAATTGACTTGTCCAAGATCACACAGGAAGCCACCCAAAAGTAGGGAGTAGTGACTGGACAAAGGAACATGTGCTGCTGGCTTTGAAATCTTCACCATGGGTATTCCCAGGAGTAAAACCTAAATCTCCTCAGTTCCTGTCCAGGGCCTTGCCGTGAAACCATTCTTCTTCCCCTAGGACTTGCATAGTCCTGTTTTTCAGTTGGTCGTCTCCGTCTCTGCGGAGGCTGTAAAAGGATGAACATCTTGCGGGAGGTAGGGCCAGGCACGCAGCCTCCTCTGAGACGCGCCAATAATTCCACTCATCGGAGGGCAGATGCCCCTGCCCTTCTCTGTCACCTCCCGAGAGAGAGAGAGTGTCTGTGTGTGAGAGTGCCTGACGGGAGTTTACAGAAGTTCCCATTGGACGTGCTGGGGTGAACTGTCCTCTGTATTTAAACCTGCAAATGGGGAGCTACTTCTTAAACTAGCTGGGGGCGGGATTTCTTCCTCAGCCATGGATAAAAGGTTTTGGGGTAACCCTTAGGTCTCGTGGCTGAGTTGCTGCAGAGTTGGGAGACCTCGCCAACCGCTTGGCAGTTCCTGCTAACAGGGATTCTCAGGGCTGTTCTCAAACAGCCACAAGTGAAATTTCTCTGCCCTTCGAATGACATTTGTTCCCCCTCTGCAGGTGCATTGAAACTCCATTCCTCGTAGAGGTGGTCGGCGGAACGCATGCAGCAGCCGCCAGCCAGCTAACAGATCAATGTTTCTTATAGTGCTTTGACCACGTGCAGGCTAAATGCTAAGTATTATCCAGTCCCAAATCCTGTGTCCAGAGCTGGTGTTGTGCCTAAAATCTGGGAGCAGGGGGCTTTCGAGGGAAGGGAATTCACAGGCGAGCAAGGTGGCCTAATGCCCTGTCAAGGGCAGAAAGGTGAGCGTTGTCATCGGGGCAGGAAGATGGCAGGGGAGCTGCGTGGGGCCTCTCCGAGGTGTAGTCAAGTAGATGGCGCTGCTGCTCCTCCGTTCTCATTGCAGGGTTCTGAGGACTGTTGGAGCGAGAGAGTCAGTTTCCTGAAACCGGATCCTTCTCGCTGACAGAGCAGGCTCTGTCATCCGCGCCTCTAGCCATGGACCTGCGAGCAGAGCTTTTAAAATCCATCTGGTACGCCTTCACCGCCCTGGACGTGGAGAAAAGTGGCAAAGTGTCCAAATCCCAGCTGAAAGTGAGTACAGAATGAGACCCCAAAGCAACAGGGGAGGGGCGTTCAGGTTTCTCAGTCCGGATCTCCTCTCTGTTTTGCCCTTGGGGGTCACAGACATGTTGAGAGGCACGAGGCAGGGCTGGATGCTGCTTTGCAGCTCAATAGACTGCAGCAGGCATAAAAAACACCCACTGCGCACTCCAGGGTCGCCAGTCCCATGGCTTATCAACAGGCTCGGTGTTTGATTCGCATTCGTCTAAGCCAGGGCCAAGCAATGGAGTCTTCACAAAAAGATTAGTTAGAAAGTAACCCTTTCTGGGGGGGTGGAAATCTTCAAATTCTAGGTGCTCTGCAATGTTTCTCACCCGCCTTATCCCCAGGTAAGGAAACCAAACTCTTTCTTTTTTTTCTTTCTTGCTTTGACACACGCTTGTCTCCTTCCTGTTACATTTCACCCCCTCCCTTGAAAGGAAGAGCATTTTTTTTAAAAAACACTTCTTTAGGGTTTTGCCAGAAAAGGGGCGGGGGTTGTTTTTGTTTTTATCCTGATCACCCATGAGCCTCACGAAAAGCTCCTGAGTTATACAGGACCCCAAACCCAGCATGCCTCATTTTAAAAAATGTTTCTTCTACCTACAATATTCAGCTCAGTAGGAACGATTTTATCACACTCTGACGAGAATCGCGGGATTTCTTCCCCAAGCAGGCACCTCTGTTCTGTTTTACAAGTTACAGCTAATTTAGACACTGGCCCTGGAATTTGGGTCGGAAGAACTTGTTTGTTCAGAGTTTTTGTAACCTGCGAACCCAAAGGAATGTGAAATATTGCTTGGCAGCGGCAGCATGTATGTGTGATGAGTTTTGAAACTCATGCATGGAAAGTAGCAAACCTTTGGGACTCCCTCCTTTCACCTTTTCTCCTCTGTATTAGGGCTGATTCACCCAACAACTGAATAGCGGGGAAATTATCTGGGGTCAGATTCAAATGGGAGTTCGGTCTGGGGAAAGGCTGAGAAACGGATGAAAGGTTTGGCTCTTTGTGCTGTGAGGCTGCCTCTGCGGTGGAATAGTCGAGGCCCAGAATAGCGCTATTCCACCTGCTTCTATGAAACAGATCTGACACTTGATTAGGTGTGAGTTGCCCTGAGGTATGAGCACCCTCGGCCTTTGTGAAATCAGTTAAAAGAATATCCAAAAGAAATGTCTGTCTAAGGAAATTGTGGGCCAAGCAATGTTTACCCGGGACTGCTAGCTTTGTTGGGTATTGCAGTAGGGGAGAGGATGAAGAGTAAAATGTACAGTGATGTGCCATGATGGCTGCTTCATTGTGATTTCCTTGCATTATTGTGTCGAGAGCCGTCCGTGTGTGTTGACAGCCGTGTGCCCGGACCCTGTATAGAAAGAGATCGAGTCCTTGCTGGACAGAGCAAATGGCATAGTAGGGGCCACTCTCTGAAAGTGACTCTTAAAACAGCACTTCGGTACCCCACAGATGTGTTCCCTGCGTGTCCAGAGATTTCTCTCGTTGCTTTAGTGTCAGTAATACACAAGGGTGCCTTTATTACTCCAGTTAAGAGTGCCCAGCTGACATAAGTCAGAAAGCATGAGCTGAGTTCTCTTCATCTTGGTGCGTTGTTAACCAAGGCCTGGGTCTTTGTGGCTTGTGATCAGCACCAGCATAAGAACTCCGCAAGCCTAATTCTGCACTGTGCAGCACCAGTGTCCTCAAAGTGGGACTGCGGGGGTGAAGCCAAGGGCAGGATTTGGCCCTGCCCTTGGAATTGAGACCAGATTTATAAAGGTATTTACACACCTGAAGATGCAGATGGGTGCCCAATCAGACTTCCAAAAGCACCTGAGTTAGGCCCCTATTTCCCATTGACTTTCAATAGGAGTTAGACGCCTACCCTGCTTACGTGGTTTGGCAAGTCCTGTTAGGCACCCACCTGCAGTCCCACTTGGAAGCCTCTGGTGTTGCAAGGGCAGAATTTGGTTTGCAGGATTCTTCCTGCTGGTGCTAATGCACAAGCTAGAAAAAGCCCGGCCTGGCTCTTGGAGCCCCGACTGAGTGCACAGGGGGCTGGGCATCGGAAGAGGCAGAAGAGGAAAAATGCCACCTTGTGAACTGGGCAGAGTTGATCTTTGAGAGACAATCATGGAACCCCCATGGTGCCATTTTTCCAGATTGACTTGTCAGAGCAGGATCCCGTTTCCCCCACCCCACCCCCGCCTTTGCATCTCAAGCCATTATCCCTGCAAGCTTCAGTAACAGAGTAAGAACATCTGCTGGCTACTGAGAGCAACAGCCTCTTTACACTTGCCATAGTGTCCATGTGTTGCCATGTGCTGTAAAAGGATGTTTTCATTTTGTCCCGTGCTAGATCTCACCACTCTGAGTGTCAACCTGACCGTAGATGGGGAAGATCAGATCTCCCTTGGTACAAGGCATCCAGCCACTCCTGTAGGCCTAGATTTGTTTCCATCCCACACAAGCGTGCTGCTGTCTTGCTGCTGGCCCATATATATGCTAATTACAGCGGAACTGCAAAGCCATTAAAGCTGGGGTTAGAGGAAACTCTGCATCAGAGCAGAGATTCCACTCACGATCATGAGCTTCCCCTGCTGTTCTGGTATTGTCTTAGAGCAAAGCTCCATGGGGAGATATATGCCGTTCCCTCAGCCTTGTCTGCTACTGAAGGAAGGATCTTGTTCCAGGAAAGAAAAGCACCCCACAGCCGTTAAAACGACTAAAGTGACTAATGTCCCTGATTCACTCTCTATGGTACGGGTGGATTAGATGAAAGCTGGTGGGAGCCAGGCCCCTAACTGTTTTGCCAGTCCCAGCCATGGTTTTTAAAGCAACTGGATAGCAGAATGTAGTAGTCTCTTGTGCGGCTCTCCTCCACCCCAAGGCCTGGCAGCTGGGGATGTGGTAAACTGTTGGGTTGAGCATAGTTCTCTTGAATACATGGGCATGTTCACGTATCTATGCAGGAAGGAAGGGTAGTCTTGCGGTTAAGAGCTGAGAGTCGCGAGATCTGGGTTCTGTTCCCAGCGCTGCCATGTAGCAGGCATGATCTTGGACCAGGCAGCAAAACTCCCTGGGCCTCAATCTCCAGATCTCTACAAGGGTGGGGTATAATTTCCTGTCTCTCCGGGTGGAGACTAAGTTAACGTTTGCAAAATGCTCTGAGATCATCAGCCAGACTGGTGGGGTGGGTGCAGGGTAAGAACCTAGACAAGATGGAAGGGACCCTGGAGGTGCAATGTGTTGTGATGTTGTATGTTTCTGTTGCTTTCATGCATGCGATTCTGTTACATTTGTCTCCTAAAGCCAATGGTACCGGGAGAGGAGAAAAGAAATGTGTTGCCTGGGAATTAAAATGGTCCAAGTTTATAAAGGGGCTTCCAGCTATTATGAACCCTTGTATACCACAAGAAAGGAGCTGGGGGATTGCAAAGGTAGCCTGAGTTTATAAGATGGGAAGGCAGAGAGACCATGAGGATTAAAGGCTAGTTCATAATATCTAGCTCTTACAACAGTGGATCTCAAAGCACTTTACAATGATGGGTCGCTGTCACTATGCCCATTTTTAGGGGGGAAACTGAGGCACAGAGCAGGGAAGTGACTTGCCCAAAGTCACCCAGCACAGGCCAGTGACAGAGCCAGGAATAGAGCCCTGATTTCTTGAGTCCCATTCCAGTGCTCTGTCCACTCAACTGAAATGGGATGATAGGGGCCTTGTTTTCAGAAGTGCTGAGCACCAGTAGCTCCTGTTAGCTTTGGTTGGCATTCTGGGTGTGTAGCGCTTCCAAAAATCAGGCCCCAAGTCAGTGGCTCCACAAGGCACTTGAAGAAAATTCTCTACCGTGCACTGAGCCAGATCAGGTCCATAAGTTGGCTTGGTGTGATTTTTGTATGGAAAGGTTCACTGGCATTTCCTGGAAAAAGAAACAAATGCAGAACAATTCTGCTTTGATTCTGTCCGCTTCCTCTGTTGCACTCCCTCCAAAGCACTGGCTTGGAAATGGGATCTTCCTGGCTTTGGGGTGCGTTTCCTCCATATGGCCAGGTTTCTATGTCCTTCGCTAGGACTCTGGTTGTATCCTTTTGAGCCAGCTCCTAAGAGCTGCTGGACACCTTCAACCCTCATCAACTTCCGCTGTGTCACAAATTGGTAGTTTAGAGAAGGGGAAACTGAGCTACGGGGGTTGGGTGACAACTCCTTTTGGCTCCTTTGATAAGCCCAGCCAGAGAGATTAAAGCCTGACCCACAGCCACAGGGTCTGTCTTCACTGCACAGGTGAAGCTGTGGCTCTTTAATTGGGCCACTCTAATCCCCCACTCACAAAAATCTCTTACCTGAGTTAAGTGGTGCTTTTAACCTGGGCTAGCTAGCCCAGCGTGGGGTGAGTGTTGGAGCCCCCGTCCCACATCGACTCAGACTGGCAGCCTGCCCACTTTGCAGTGAGGACACAGGTTAAATCACTGGAATGCTGATATTCCTCCAGTGCCTTCCCACAACTCCTCCCATGTGCCCAGCCTGACGGATGAGTTCTCCCACTACCCACTGCACAGGAATCACAGAGCGGCTCAGTTTACTGCAGTACATGTCCTGGCGAGAGACACGGGAGGGGAGCACCAGTGAGGACGCAGTAATTCAGGTGGGGTTTGCAGTTGGTGGTTCACACCCAGGGAGGCTAGCTGAGGGGCTCAGACCCCGGCATAGATCAGCTGCGCTAGCTCTGCAGTGAAGACAGAGTTGCATCAGTTTAGCTAAAGGTGTGGGGGGGTTTTGATTGGTTTAGTTAAATCAGTGCAAAAATCTGTGTGGGGGACTCGATTCAAAACACTTGGCTTTTTTCAGTTGAGTTTGCATTGGTCAACTTACAGGGACACACTAAATCTACATGAGGGAGGTTTAGCCCTGTATGCATCCATGGGGGCCAAAGGGGAGAAGGTTGCTCCGATTTAACTCAGAACTGATCCCCACCCCATTTTTATATCAGCTCTGTCAGGGGCATGCACTTTTACTGATACGCTGCTATAACCTTGTGTGGGCATAGTTATATGGGTATAAAGGTGCCTAATCCCAGTATACTCCATTCCTCTCCCAGAATCGAGGACAGATATCGTACCAATATATCTCATCTGTCCTGACAGGGGTTGTCCCACTTTAATTGTACAGTACCAGTAGAGCTGAAGCAGTACAATTTTTGTATGTAGACAAGACCTCAGACAGATTGTCAGCTCTTTGGAGCAGAGACTCTTTGTTCTGTGTTTGTACAGTGCATAGCGCAATAGGGTCCTGGGCTGTGACTGGGATTCATTGGTATTTCCGCAATACAAATAGGAATAATTTTAACTTAACTGGTACAACTTGTTTGTGTATCCAAGAGTTTAAAAAAAAAAAAAGGTCACCTAGTGAATCAGTGGCAGAACCCGGAAGAGAAATCACTTTCCCTGATTTTCTACGCTTTGGCCAGCAATCTATAAGGTCTAGGGAGGAGGGAAAGCAGAGAATAGGGGATACAGCCATTGCTTTGTTTCTCAACAGGCCTCTCTTCAGAGTTTTTCAAGAGACTCATTAATATCGCCCTTTGTCAAGATAAGCCTGGGGGAGGACAATAGACGATTCTTGATGCTGGCAAAGGCCTTCAGTACAGCTCCACATTCTGGTATGGGAGAGCAATGGGGTCTGGCTGCAACTCCTACAAGAAGGATGGAAAAAATGTTGCCTAAGGACTGTGTGTCATTGCTAAGCATGTGGTATTGAGGTGGCAAAAGGTTAATCGGCGGAGCGCCCCGAAGATCTGCACCGAGAGCTTGAAATGGGAAGTGCAACAGTTGGCTTGGTTGGCAGTACGGAACTGGGAAAGGGCAGCAAGCCTTGTGAGAGATGGAATGAACGCATCTCAGAAAAGCAGAGAAGTGGACTGAAATGTGGAATGACAGCAGGGCAGATTGGCCCAGGGAGGGAAGCAGGAACGTGGTGGAGAAGTGCGGAGCATTTGACACATCGCCACCCACAGGGATCATAAATGCAGCCATCTCTGGAGTGAGATCTGCGGGTCTTGTGGGAAAAAGCCATGTCAGTGTCATGGGGGTGAGGGATAAGTCTGCCCAGAGCAGAATGAGCAAGAGGAAACTCTAAGGGGAACCTAGACATGTTTCCTGCCTTCTGTGTGGTGTTTTCCTGTATAGGGAACAATCTGGCATGTGGTTCCTTTTACATTTGCTTCTCTGCTGGGGACTTATAGTGCACTGTGGGCAGATATGGTGCCCGGCGGCTTTGTGAAGGGGGCACGGTTATAATAGATGGTGGCGCAACAGGAGGAGGAAGCTGTGTCGCAGAGGCGGGAGCTGGTTTGGCAGTATGTGGTCTTGGCCTGCTTTTGAGAAGGATAGAGACAGATCAGTAAATGTGATGCTCAGAAAGGCAGTGAGAGAGGCCCAGCCCTGCGAAGAGGCGGGCTCATCCCATGCTGGGGATGAAATAGAGACAGGGCTCAGGAGAGCTGCTGGCTCATCTGACCACACTGCAACTGTTAGCCCATCCCAGATTTCTGGTCCTGTGTAGGGCGGAACGTGTCCATTGCTTGCTGCTGGCGTTGTCTGGGGCGGCATATTCAGCCTATGGTGCAGTCCCAGGGAAAAGCCAGGCCCCTCAAACCACGCTGGCAGCACTTGGCTTTTTAAAGAGTGAGGCTCCACGTGGTGCGTTGGCATCCCTGCTGTGGTGTGAGGAGGTAAAGCAGTCCCAGCCCACCACATGGTGAAGGAGGATGATGGCATAAGTCCGTATGCCAATATAACTCCTTTCCCCTGATGATCTCAAGATGCTTTGCAAACATGCACTCAGTGAGCCTGACAGCGCCCCAGCGCACAGGAATTAACCTCATTTTGCTAGGGGAAACGCAGGCACAGAGCAGTGAAGTGATTTACCCCAGGATCACACACCAAGTCAGTGAATAAAACTCAGAACCCCTGGCTCAGGCTTCATAACCACTAGGCAACACTCCCTCTCTCTGGGCTACATCCCTGGAATCTCGCAACCCCAGTCCTGCCAGTTTGGCAACGTTGTGTCACCTTTTAACATGCAAGACCAGCCTCTGTCTTGGAGGGTCATTCCAGCCCAGGATTGCCCCAGGTATAGCCAAGAAGGGAGAAAAAAGGAGCTGCTATTCTCGGTTGGCGTTAACTATTCCACCCCCAGCTCAAACGGGCGCTTGTTGCAGCATGTGCATTTCGAGCCACCCACAGACGCTGATTGTAATTCTGCGTTCAGCTTGGTGAAAGGAGGCCAGCCTGCCACAGATAAGGGTTGTGGTTACGCTGACATGCAGTCTGCATTTCTATTGCCTGTGCATCAGAACGCCCATGCTGGGTCAGATCAATGGTCCATCTAGCCCAGTGTCCTGTCTTCCGACAGTGGCCAATGCCAGGTGCTTCAGAGGGAAAGAACAGAACAGGTCGTCATCATCAAGTGATCCAGCCCCTGTCATCCACTCCCAGCTTCTGGCAAACAGAGGGGGGATTGGCTTGTTAAAGCAATCCTAAACCAGCACCTGTATGTCAGTGGAAACGCAGAGCAGGGTCTGGGGTATCGCTTAGAGCAGCAAGCTGGGAATCAGGAGGGATTTTATTCCCAGCTTTGCCATTGACTCCCACTGAGATCTTGGGCAAGTCCCTTTGCCTCTCTGTTGCAACTTACCCCTGCATGAAAGTGGGGTTAGTGACACTGACCTACATGGCAGGAGTAGGAGAGGTGTCATGAATGAATGATTGTGAAGCATTTTTGAGATCCACCCCGATAAACAGGCATGCAATAAAGTCAGTCTTAGCCGGTTGGGAATTAGCATGTGTCTTAAGGGTGGAGGTGGGCACCGTTGTGTCCCAGGGTAGAGCGAGCTCTGTGAATGAGGGCACTGGGATTTGATGGCAAGATCTAATTACGATTTATATCGATCCTGTCTGCGCTACAGAAGTAGCCACCTGTCACTCCCAAACTCCTGTATGTGCCTATCCTGGGCTGGATTCTGTGGAGGCAGGTCAGGAATTTAGAGAGGCTGTTCCCAGAACAGTGCTGCCTGTGCTTGGACCAGAAACAAAGGAGGAATGAACCCTGAGATGTCTCTAGTTGCTAAGCTAGTCCAGTAAGCAGCATGTCTTCTAGGCACTGGACGAGCAGAGCTGTTGCCATGTGCGGGCCTGAATGATTTTGTTCAGCCCAGCCCATCCCGTAGTGCCGTAGGGAGCAGATGTCCTGACAGCCCTATTCGCAAAGAGAGGTGTGCTTTCAGGAATGCCAAGGCAACCCTCCTATGAGCATAGATCACTATCACTCACTCCGCGCTGCCTCTCGCTCCTGTTCAGCACTAGACCTGCTTTGTCCCTCTTTTCTAGTGAACTGTGACTGGTTAGAACAGTTCCACTCTCTGATTGACATCTGTCCCAGCCAACGGCACACTAGCATGGCATCCCCAGAGGACATATTGTGCACTTAGACAAGTCCTAAGAGTTTGGAAAAGCAACCAAGCCTTGCGGGGCTGGTTCTCCCCTTTCACACTGTGCTGGGGTCTCTGTCACCCCATTCTCTGTATCCTGAGAGACCACACATTGCTACAGGAGCGAATGTGATTGATTACTCACCCCTTCCTGTCCCCATCCCCTCTACCGCTACCCACCTTCCTGATGGATGCTGCGGATTGATGGAGAAGGAACCGGGTGTATTCAGGGGACAATGTCTCAGCACCTGACTAGTGTTTTTGCCCTTGCTGTGTTGCCGTTCCAAGAAGCAGCCTCCCTAGGAGGCAGTGTTTCAGGGCCAGGGGGAAAGCTGAGTGGCTAGGATTGTATTAGCATTCCAGGAAGTCACAGCATCAATTGGATGAAAACAAAAAATCGTTGTCATTTTCTGTGGATTACAGGCACTTTTCATGAAGAATTTTTATAATACGTTTTCAGGGACTATAATACTGTTACGGCAGGAGTCAGCAGGTGGTGCTGTTACACATAGTCTTGCAAGTTTTTCTTAGTGTGCAAGCAGTGTTAAGTCTTGGAAGAAAAGCTGTATTGTTGTTTTATGAATCAGTTTCTTTGCAGATGCTGTTGCAAACAGCTGGAGAGTTTTCTGGATGCCTCGATCTACTAAATTCTTAGGACAGAGTAGCTTCCTGGGAACCAGGCTTTGGTATTTAAGCTGAGATGTCAGAAAGAGGGGATTGCCCGTGTGCCGTTTGTAACCACTTCTGTTCCAGGACTGGTGTATAGGATGTAAAAAGAAGACCTGAGAAACTACCCAGACTAAGCATGAATAATTTTCTTTTCCAAGGGGAGACTGACCTTTGTGGCTCTGACATCTACTATAGCAGAGGGTCTATAGGGAGATATAATTGGTGATCGATAGGTCCCTTTATAGGTATTGTGATTCTATAGCTATTGCTCCAACTTGAACAAATTCTCTTGCGCATTAACCAGTCTTGGGTTAGACAGAGCAGGGAGGGGGATGATTTATATCCAAAGGTTTTATGCCCCACGTATAGGGCCTATTTTCTTACCCCTGTTAGTGTTTTCCTGCTCCCTGCCTGAGGAGGGGTGTTGATGAAGCAATTCCTTGGGGGTGCTGACGCTGATGTGCAAAAGACTTGAGTAACTGGTGACTGCACAGCTGGGGTTTGGATTCTCCTCTGGGCAGGAGTCCAGCTACAAACATCTGTGACTGTCACAGAGGCTGTTAGCTCTTCGGGTTGGACACAACCTTTTGCATCACCATAGAGACGGGGACAAGGCTTGGTTAGAAATGTAGGAGCCTTGCTCAGGGAGGGGGGAGGAAGCTCCCAGGGCTTGTCGTGTGCAGCTTGCGGTTTGATGGCGGGTTCTGATAAACAACTTAAACGCAGCTGGGGGGAAAGAAACATGGGGAACAGAGTGAGCTGCTCTTGGGGGTGAGGGCTGTCCCAGCGATTTTGGGGTGAGTTTGAGCCTTCGGATACTGCAGCTTGCACATCCCAGTGAAGGGCAACAGAGAGCTGGGTCCGTGGGCTGTGACACCCCAGGCTTGGTTCTATACTGCCATTGCATCCTCCATCTTGTTAGTTATTGCATTATCTTTCCCACAAACACCCAGCGAGGTGCACAGACACCATACGGGGCACATGCAGGCAGAGGTGTTCATGCCCAGTAACCCAGGTTCATGTGTACTCTACCACCCGCTTGTCCTGTCTCTCCAGTTTCTTATCTATTAGGCTTGGCACCCATCCTGGCAGTCTCCCAGCTCCAATATTGATAGGCAAGGAATCCTCACTGGTCTTCTCCAGTTCCTTCCATCTGCAGGCTTCACACTGCTTTCTGGGTATTAGTGAATTTAGCCTCCTAACACACCTGGGGAAGGTAAGAGGTTTTGCTTCCACCACTGCCAAAACTCAGCTCGCTCTAAGGTGGAGGTGGCAGCTGCTTAACAGCACACAGCAACACAACCAGGTAGTTTAGAACAGGCAGGTGAAGGGGGGCTCTTTAGGAAGCCAGGATCTGCTAGTTAGGACACTGGGGCTAATGCAGTTTTTTTCCACTCCTGATCGGAGTTAAGTGCTGTGTCAGGTATTTGTCATATATAATCATAGGCAGCAGCATAATACTTGTAGCTGTCACACATATACTGTGCTTAAAAGCTGGGTGGAGTCAGTATATTCCTGAGAATTTGATTGGTCAAGAAAGGCTCCGAATGCTCATTGCCCTGCTGATAATTTATTAAACGAGAGCCAGTTTGAAAGTGAAACTCCACCCACTGTGCCCAGCCAGCTGAGCATTCAGAGTGCGCAGTGCTCCTGTGAGTACAAAGAGGGACTGTATGGCTCAGGGCACTGGGAAATGGGAAAGCATCTTCGAATCTAATGGACAGGCACCAGGCTGGGAGTCTGGAGACCTGGATCTCTGCCACTGTCCTGCTCTGTGACCTTGGACAAGTTACTTTCCTGCTCTGTACCTCAGTTTCCCTTCACCCTTTATCTTGTCTGTTTTCATGTAAACTCTCTGAGATGGTCTCTTTCAGGGTGTGTGTACAGCACCTCACACAGTGGGGCCCTGCTCTCAGTCAGGGTCTCTGGGGTGACTGTACTGTGAAGTGAGTTCACTACTTCTTCCTCCATGTTGCTTATGGTGTATCCACCAGCCCTGCTCTTTAACCTCCTCGGCGACCGTCTCAGCAGACAGGCCGTGAATGCCCTGGATCACAGAGGCGAATGCCCAGTTGCAGATAAGTAAGCAGCCGCCCCGTCCTGGCCAAAAGAGCCAGGTGCCGTGTAAGTGGGATGCCCTTCCACACCATTCTCACCCAGCTGTCTCAGACAGCCGTGAGGTCTCAGACCAGTCTATGTTAAGCATGTGCTTTGCTCTCTCCTGGCTGCTTTCTTTAACTCTGTTTTTCTCCTGCATGCTTGCTCTTCAAAGGCATACTTGAATATTAGTAATGGCTTATAAATATTACTATTGGGTGTATTCCTACCCACCCGCAATGTCTATCCACATTCCCTTCCCCTAGCTCCTACCAACAGCTCAAAGTGCTTCACACACAGCCATTAATTTAGCCTCAAGAGCTTCCTGCGAGGCAGGCAAATAAATATAATCCCCGCTGCATGGATGGGGAAACTGAGGCAGAGCGGTAAAGGGATTTCCCCAAGATCCCACAACGTGAGTCACTGGTGGACCTGGCAACCAGTTCTCTTCACTCCATGGTCTTCAGTTTCCTTCCTTTGGTGGAGTCCTGCCAGCATCTCAACCTGCAGCTCTAGGAACAAAGGGCCTGGTTTGAAAAGGTATTTAGGTTCCCAGTGGGATTTCCAAAAGCATTCAAAGCAATGGAGATTAGGTGCCCAGGCCCTTCAGAAACCCCGCAGAGTCACCTTAATGCCTTTACATATCTGACCTTAAGTAAATAAGCCAGCCCCTCTTGGCAGGTCATGTGACTTCTTGTTAGGACATGAGGATGCTTAGATGAAACAGACACTTGTGTCCACAGCAGATAAACAGAAAAATTAGATAAAATGATCAATAGTTGTGCTGGAAAGTTGCAATGTAACCAAATATCTCTCTTACTATTCAGAACAAAAACACCCAAGGACTAAAAACAGAGAGAGAGACAGCAGGCTGCTCCCTAAGGCAGCAATGTCCAACTTATCCCACTTTGTTCCAGGCTGGTTCTTACCAGGCTGTGTGATTGCACACATCTCTAGAGCCCCTTAGCTTGCAATCCAGGAAACGTGATAACTTGTAGTTCAAACACATTCCCCCAGTACACCACAGCACTCAGTCATGCATTGATAGCTAGGTCGGTGTCTGCATGTCACTGTTCATATGTGCCTACTGAGTGCTGTAGGCTCGTTGTTGTTGACGAGTGCTGTGCTGGGAAGCAGTAGAGTGCATCTGTTTTTTTCTTCCTCTGCCAGGTGCTCTCTCACAACCTGTACACGGTGCTTCATATCCCCCATGATCCAGTGGCGCTGGAGGAGCATTTCCGGGATGATGACGACGGGCCGGTGTCGAGCCAGGGCTACATGCCTTACCTCAACAAATACATCCTGGATAAGGTGAGCTCCTTCACTGCCTCCTTGGTTGCTGGTGGAATTTCATTCTTCTCCTTTCCCTTCGCCAAAGCCAGTCATCCCTGTAAAACACCCCCATCTGTGGACTTAGATGTCTTCCTTAAACAAGGACCATTTGGCTGGGATTTAGGAGTTGGTGTGTCTAGCAGGCTGCCATCTTGGCCAGTGCACCAGGAGTTGAACCGGGCACCTTCAGAGCTAAAAGCATGAGCTGTTACAGCTTGAGCTAAAGCTTCCTAAAGAGGCTGTAACAGATTCATATCCTCAGAGGATCGGACGCAGAGGGGAACCTGTAACACATTCTCGTTAGTGGGTTACAGTGGGAGAGAGGACAACCAGAGGCCTTCATTCACCCTGTGTTGCATCTTGTCATCACTGACTCCTGGGTAAGAGAAAATGCTACCCAGTCAGAACTCCTTGCTCGCCCTGCCGGTGGCATTCTGTAGCCGCTTCGCACAGGTGTGCGTCCCCCCTTCCGCACATGCGAGGCCTTTCTGCCCGATTGTCTGGGGGAGGGAGCGTTCAAAAGAGAGAGAAATTCTGAACGTTATTAGTTGCATTGCCAGTTCTTTGCAAACAAAGCCACCCCTTCCACTCTGCCAGCCTCCCTCCCCCCGGCACACCGTGAGTCAATGTTTCCAGAAGGGACAGCAGAGCTCTGACAGACAAGACACCCAGCGGTGGAAAACCCAACAGGAAAGCTCAGTCCTTTCTCCTTTAGTAGGAATTTTTTTCGCCACATTTGGTGGTTTATCGGGGAGGACGAAAATAGAAGTTGGCACCGCAAGGGACAGGTATTTGGGGGTTTTTTGTATCTCAAAGGCATCTTTGTTTCTTAAACTGAAATACTGTGGCTTGTTGCTCTCTGGGCTGCTTCCTCTAGGCATGTGGGGAAAGGAAAAGTTGCTAGCAACTTTCTTCCACTGTGCCCTTTAAAGAAGGGGGCCCCTAGTCTAGCACTGGAACATGTCCCCTTCTTACTCCCCAAGTTCCGAATAGCCAGACTGCCCTGCCCTGCCCTAGATTGCTCCACCAGCTGGTGGAGTAGGTTACTGCTTGTGGTGGGCCAAAGCAACATTGGGGCCACAGGAGTTCAGGGTGCCAATGTGAGGTGGTTGGACTGCCCCCCTGTGACAGTGTGTGCTTCATCCCTAGCACAGGGTGTCTCTCGCCTGTCATAGGAGGTGCCTCCCTCTTGCCCTAGGTTGTGCCTTGGCCAGTTCAGAACTGCAGCTAATAAAAGAAGCCACGGTGCTCGTTTGTGGAGTGCATCACCCCATGTGTTAGCATCTCACCCTAGATAATCAACACAGCAAAGCATGTTGCTGGAGCTGGCGGGGTAGAGTAGCGGTCAAAGCCCCTGGTAGTAAACACCCTTCCTCTATAGTCAGCCGTCCATCTGGAGAGTTCGTAGCTCAAGATTTGGGGATCTCCTGGGTAGTAACATTTAGCAGCACAGGCTATTAGCCCATCAGGGAGCCAAAGAGACACAGACTCGGCTATGGCCAGCAGCCCCAGGGAAGGATCTCATTTATGTTCATTACAGCTAAACCTTGTTCCTTGCCGTTCTGCTATAGACTCCAGGGCATCACGGGTTGGAATCCTGACTGGGCTAGGCCAGCCCAGCCTCTCCGGAGTAGATAAATTGAGTTTCTTGTGGGTGGGTCTTTCAGAGGAGACATTTCAAAACCCAGCTCTTGTCTTCCTGGCCATGAAAGATCCAAGAGGGTGTTTTGATAAGAGTAGTTGGTTCACCCTGGTATTTGCAACCAAAAAGTTTCCCTCCTTCCCTGCCCCTGGGCAGGGTGCTCTTTGGACACAGCCCCACTCCCCAGCGGTGACCTGCATTTCACTGAGAGTAGCTGCATGCAGTTTGTGAAGTACCTTCTGGATGAAAAATACTATAGAGCCGCGAGATCTGACGGAGCCATTACAGTCACTATCGTGGTATCCCCATTGTCACGCAGTTCTGAAATAATCACTGACACACGAAACCGACCCGCTGTGAAAGCACTCGGACATGATCACGTCCAGGTCCGTGTGCTTGAGGGCTAGGTCAAGGGCTGTAGTGCCTGGCAGTTGTTGAAACATCATGCATCTTGGATAGAGTTCGGGACTGGGACACAGGAGAGCTGGGCTCTATTCGTGGCTCTGCTGCTGCCCTGCTGGATGACCTGGGATGAATCACCCCGCTCAGTTTCCCCATCTGTAAAAAGGGGATGCTGATACCACCTTACTGCATAAAGAGCTTTGAGAGCCAGGGGTGGAAATGACTCTCTAAATGCCAGGTGTTTATTATCTATACTATGCTGCCTTCTGTTACTTGGGTGCAATGACAGAATTGACAGGTCTGTCTGAGAGGGGGAGGATCATGCCTGGCTCACTTATGAGGTAGGTGTCCTAACATTATGCCCTAGGTACTCCTGTGCTGGGTGCATTAGTAATAGACTGGCAGGCAGCAATTCTATATCAGAGTCCCTACTGCTCTGCACTCTGGTTTCATGTGCTCTGTGTGCTGGGAATTGGGACTCCTGGCTTCTAGCCCCAGCTCTGCTGGTGATATGCTGTGTCATCTTGGGCATGTCACTTCCCCTCTCTGTGCCTCAGTTTCCCCAGGTGTAAAATGGGGTTGACGATGTTCCTCTTCCCCACATGGGTGACAAGCAGCTTCGGGTTTGTGGAGCGCTCCACACTCCTGAGATGACAGGTGCCGTAGTAAGCTGTCGCGTTATCCCCAGTGCTTTGTAATGCCGTGGCATCACCTTCACTGGCTCCCGGGGTGTGTTTGCAGGTGGAGGAAGGGGCATTTGTCAAGGAGGATTTTGATGAGCTCTGCTGGACGTTGACGGCAAAGAAGAATTACAAGCCCGACCGGAATGGGAACAGTGTCGTGTCCCATAAGGACGCCTTCAAGCTCTGGTGTCTCTTTAACTTCCTCTCTGAAGACAAATACCCTCTTGTCATGGTCCCAGATGAGGTACGAGCTCCTTGTCTTGTCGTTTTACTCACAGTCAGTTCCCAGCTTCCCCCTCATGGAGGAAAACTCTGGCCAAGTGCAGGAGACTTTTATTGGGCTGACAAATAACACAGTGATCCAATACAGTCTAGTGACGTGTCTTTCATACGTCTACCTTCCAACGTTACAGCAAGGGATAGCGCTACAGGTTGGTACAGAAAACCGCAGGCTTTTCCCCTCAGCATCGCCAGTTCAGTTCCAGCCTAGATCAGTGCTGACAAAGTTATTTGCCGGCTGTTTGCCGGCCTCTGTGGAATTAGTTTAGTTCGCCTCAGAGCGGTCTCAGCAGGGCCGGAGATCACATCTCAAACTCCCGCTCCCGCACTCTAATTGAGAATAAGTGCCAGCTTTGTTGGCAGGCCCAGCAGTGAGGCCAAGGGCTGAATGGGTCGTGGAGACTGAATTCCCTTCTTGGGCTTAGAGGAGGGTCCCTCCAGGGTGGGGCTCCCGCCCCTAGGCAGGCTAGGGTGAAGGACTGTGCTCTGCCTGTCCCGTGGATAAACAGAGGACTTTGGTGCAGGTTTAAGTAAGCCCACGCAGCCGCTCTAGTAAGGAGGGGTGACGAGGTGACGGCCGAAGGGAAGAAGCGGGGTGAAGCTGTTGTGAGCGGCGGTATGGGAAACACTCTCTAAGCTGAGATGTTTTCTTACCTGGCCACTGTCCCCCTCGCATCTAAGAACTGGCTATAAGCGCTTGCAGAGCCAGAAGAGAGGTGGGTCAGAGCTGTGTGTCCGAGAAGAAGGGAAGTAGATGAGGCAGAGGCAGGAGTGCGGACCGTTCTGCCGGTGCAGCTGCGGAACAACCGTCCGTTTCCCGGCGGACTGCTCCATCGTGAAGGCCCTGGCCCGCGGCATGGATCGCCTGATGGTGTGAACAGAGCGCGAGGAGACAATGTGTCCTATCGGCTGCCCTGGGTGTTCAGCTCAGCTGGCCCTGCCCCCATCATGGGGCAGGCACTTTCAACCCGTCTTCGCAGGGAAAGGCCCAGGGAGAGCTGTGTCTGCTGCTTGCTACCCACTCCAGCTGGCTTTCGCGGTGCGGATGCAGCTGTAGCAGAGACGCAGGGAGGGTGGGCGCTCACGTTGCACCTGCCTGATCAGCCAGCACCATGGGCCAGAGTTGTGTGAACAGCAAAAGCTGTCAGTTGAAAACGCAGAAGCCCAAAGGCTGCGATGATGGATAGCTTGGAGCCCCCAGGTTTGGAATGGGGGTATAAATGGAGCTGAGATCTCGACTGATCCAGGGGCTCCCAACTGGGATTGCCACTGTGCACGCTCGGGGGCTGGCTGAGTGGGCCTGCCCCTTTTCCAAAACGAACGTGGAACAATAAGCCCCTCACAGCACAACCCCATAAGCTCAACGGGGGGAATGTTGCTGATTATTTCACTTCCCTAAAGAGTAACTTTATGGGGGTGGTTTTGTCAGTAAAATCTCCTGCACCACATGAAATAGTTGGATCCAGATGGACCCCCTGCATACTGGGATGCGGTTCCCGCAGGCGGCTGCGGAGCGACAGATTCCGTGTTTTAGCCTGCGGGAAAGGCTCTCAGCACCCCGGATATGCGTGTGCATGCCGCAGGGATAAAGAGAGGAATCCCAGCCGCTCAGACAAAGCAGCTAATCCTAATCTCTAAATTCCACGAGGCATGCGGGAAGAAAGGGAGGTTTCTGTGGTCTCCTGATGCAGAACTAAAGTCCCCGTCAGGTGGTTTGCAAATTCACAGACTAAGGCGGGGAAAATAAACCCATTGGCACTGGCTCCAAAGCTGACAGCCGCCTGGCTGGCAATAAGGGGATTGTCTGGACCTGGCCTTGCCCGTCTGGCTGATGGGCTGGTGAGGATGGCGTCTGTCATGCCGCCATGCTGAGCGCTCTCTGCTCCCACCGCGCGGCTGCTGCTCTTGCTCCATCGCCCCTGTAAATCGGCAAAAACCGGAGCTGTGCGCATGCATACACAGCAACCGCACTTCCTGTTCCCCAAGAGAGGTATTTCCTGTGCCACGGGCCTTGACACACTGAATCATCTTTCTGTTTGAGTGGCGCTGCCTGGGGGCTGGGCGTTCGCCTGCTTTTTATAAAGGGGGCAGGGTATTGGGGCTTTTCCCCTCTCTGTGTTAGCTTGTTGTGGGGTAGAGGAGGGGAAGGAGAGCCAATCCAGGGGACAGAGTCGGCGCTATCGCTTGCCCTGGGTTACACCACAATTAAACCACAATGACTTCAGCAGGGTTGCATGGATGTCAGACTCGACCCTTGGTGTCTGTGCTCTGGCTCGGCTCTTGGGAGATGAGAGGTGGCCAAAACCCTCAGTTAAAATAACCAAACAAAACCCCAAACTTTCAGGTGGGGGGGTGTTTTCTGAATTTTGGGTTTCTTTTTTTAAATTTCAAGGTGATTTCCTGACATTCTGACCCACTGTCTGGGAGACTCTCTCTCCCCCATCTTACAGTAACTTGCTCTGATCTCAACAGCAGCCAGAAAAGGGCCCAGAAATCCCCAGCTAACACTGAGATTACGGCACTGGTATGCGACACCTGCCTCGTGCCCTAGCTCTGGCACATTTAAGGTCGTTATCCAGCCCCTGTGACAGATTCTACAGAATCTAAATCTTTTTTTTTTTTTGAGAAGTTTCTAGTCTTTACAGTTGCAAAAAATCCTTCCCAAATGCAAACTGACTGTAGCTTAGACAATGCAACTCTATCTTCCTGAGTCTGCATGCAGCCTGAAACAGTCAGATCTGAGCTTCACCCAGTCATCTGAAATTGTGTGTTCACCCTGAAACCTAATGCTGGTGCTTCACAAGACAGAATTTAAAGTATTTTAAGTGTGTCACTGTGATTATCAGCAGTTGTGTGTGCAGGTTGGGTAATTGCTATGTGAGTGAGGGGCAGAAATAACAACTTCATTCTTTCCCACTCAACAAAACTGAGTGCAGCGGTAACTGTGCTAAGTAAAATCATGGGCCAACACTTTCAGAACTGCTCACTGATCTTTGGTTGCTCTGAGTTTTGGGGTGGGCTACTAATGTCTGGGGGAGAGTCTTGGGTGGAAATGGGGTTCCTCTACTTCTTTTCGGTGAACAGGGGAGTTCCCCCCACTCCTTGGGGTGGAGGTGGGGGTGCTCCCATCTCTCTGGAAGTTTGGGGGTATAAGTAGTGTCCATAGGGTGAAATAGGATTGCTTCCAGGTCTCTGGGTCCAGTGGGTGGAGTGGCAGTGGCCTGAAGTCTCTGGGGTTCCCTGGGGTGGAAATAGAGGTGACCCCAGGTCTCTGGGGTAGAAATGGGAGTGGCCTAAGTTTCTGGGGGTCCCCAGGTGGAAATGGCTCTTGTTTTGCTCCCCACTCCCGCCTGCAGGTGGAGTACCTGCTGAAGAAGGTCTGCACCGCCATGAACGTGGAGCTGAACTGCTGTGAGCTGGACGACTACCTCTCCCAAGATCCCCAGCACCAGAGCGGCATGACGGTCTGGCAGTTCCTGGACCTGGTGAACTCGGGGAAGCTCCTGCGGGGGATCGAGCGGGAGGCCGTCAGCATGGCCATTGAAGAGGTGTACCAGGAGGTCATTGAGGACATGCTCAAACAGGCAAGGAGCTAGCACGGACCCCGGGAGAGGGGCTCGGGCTGGGTTTTGATCCTCCCTAGAAATGGGCTGCACCATGTCATCTTGTCACTAAGACCAGGTGCTGTGGGAGGCCTGCCTGTCTCAGAGCAAAGCTGGGCCCTTCCCTCTCACCCCAGGGACAATCTGCCACCCCTCCCCATATGGACAGGGGCATGGGGCTATTATGAGACAACTCTACCTGCTGAGTTCATGGGTGCGGCGGGGTTGAGGTTAGAGCCCTGAACAGTGGGCTGAGCCTCCCTCCTGCCCCAACCGTTCCTGGAAACCTTGTGGGACCTGCATGTGCAAAGGCCTTTCCAGAAGCCACCCCGAGACAGCCAGGTGACTGCCACCAGGCCAGCTCTCAGCTCTTCTTATTAGCCACCAGGCCAGTTTTGGGACCTAAAATACTTTGCTTAAGAGAACTCAGACCCTTGCTGGCAGCTGGCATCTCTGATTGCTTGTCTGTAGGGACAGCGTTACCTAGTGCTTACAGCCAGGGATGGCAAAGTCAAGGCTTCTGAGTCCCATTCCCAATATGTAATCTTGGCCAAGTCATGCTGCCTCAGTTTACCCACATGCGGGATGGAGACGGCTTTCGCCTGTCCTGTGGGACAAACAATGAATTCGTGATGGTGAAGCACAGAGAGAGCCTTGAATAGAAGGTGCTGGAGAAGGGAAAGTGTCTTCTGGATCTCAGACCTGCTCCCAAACCTGCCTGAGCGATAAAGTACTTGTATGTCTGGCTGGTTGCTCAGGAGCACGGACGTTGGTGGGGTTTTCCTTTTGGAAAGAGCCTGGCCTTGCTTCTAACCGAGCCTGTAGCCAGCTAGCAGCTCGAGCCGTGACTTGTGGCCATGGCCGATGCGCAGCTGGTAATGTGGCAGTGCTGTTGGCCATGTTTCTGTAACCGGTTCGGCATGCTGTGGATAGGACCTGTGCTCGTCAAACTCGTTTGCCTGGCCCGTCTTGCTCCCAGCAAGCTGTGTGCAGTATGACACCCTGGGGTGCATTCCTCCTTGCATGTCTGCTGGGCACTCCGTCCCCTCCTGAGGCAATACAAGACGGGGGGCCCAGGAGATTTCCCAGCATGCACCAGTATGTACACAGGTAGGAAGCACAGTAGGTGCCGATGCACTAAGGCGGTTCTGGCGGCTGGGCGCAAACTGAGACAACCCCGGTGGGAGCCAGGTGCAAAACCCACCCTTGGACTCCTAGCGCTGGGGCTCTCTGGCACGGCTCCTGGTTTGAAACCCGCCTCTCTGTCTGGGTGCAGGGTTACCTCTGGAAGAAGGGCCAGCTGCGGCGGAACTGGTCTGAGCGATGGTTCACACTAAAGCCCACCACCCTCTCCTACTACATGAGCGAGGAGCGGAAGGAGAAGAAGGGCAGCATTGCCTTGGACAAGCACTGCTGCGTGGAGGTAACGGCGCTGAGCTCCGGTGGAGAGAGGCTGTGCTGGCCCATTGGCGCAATAACAGCTCCTCCGGCTCCCCAGCATGTGGGTGCACCACAGGTGCTACTGGCCCAGTGGGTGACAGAGCCCAGACGGCCTGTGGAAGGAGAGCAGGGACCATCCAGTCAGACTGATTTCACTTCCGTTAACACAGGAGCCCCATGGCAGCTCAAAGCTAGAAGAGCTCCCCAGAGGCCATGGTGATGGGCGCAGCTCAAGAATTAGAACCAACCGGATTTTCACAGGCTAGGGCACCAGAGCGGCTGCTGGGAATGTCTCCACTCAGCACGCTGCAGGAAACCAGTGTGTTCTTAGCTCGGGTTAAAGCAGCAGGGTAGATACAGCACTTGGGTTTTAACTCAGGCTGGATCTCGTGCTGCTGACCCATCGGGCAGCTTTGAGCTGCCAATCCAAATTCAAGGCCTTGTTGCTGTGTCTTCGCTGCTGTTTTAACTGGAGTTCGCTAACACGGGGTAAGGACGCCCCTTTTGCAGTGCAGACTTACCCAGTGTGACATGAGCTTGCTCGTTCTCAGTCCAGCTCCCAGCCAGCCGGCCTCTCCGGCCGAAAAATCACCACTGCAATTGGCACTAATTGGCAGTCCCTGCAGAAGGGCCAAGGCCTGAATGGGCCCTGGAGACTGAGCTCTCTTGATAGGATCTGATACCTATTGGGGAGGTGCCTGTCGGGGGGAAGTTTGTCCCATCAAGCCCTGTAGATGGGGTGGATGGAAGACTTGGCTCTCCCAGGCTGTCAGACCAGCACGAAATCCACATCAGGTTTCAATCAGCTTTACTGCCGGCTTCTCCACCCCAGCATTGCCTGCCGCTGCAAGGTCCCGCAGGGGTGTGCAGTGACATCACTGACACACAGGGCTATGCGAGGGTCATCTGATCTGACAGACCTGGCATAGGAAGCAGCCGCACAGCAATGAACCAGCTGTGTGCTGTCTGACATCCCCCGTGCCGCGTGTGCATGTCGGGGTGGGGAGGAGGAGGATGCACGTCCATTGCTGGTACCTGGCCTACCAACATCAGCTGGGTGCCAGGCTGCCCTTTGTCAGCACGCTGCCCCTAAGGCTTCCATCCAGCAAAGGAGAGTTAATACAGGGCCCCGATTTGTACAGGGACTGGAGGCGGCTGATCATAGGTGAGGGAGGAAAGAAACATTTCTCTTCCTTGTAATTCCTGCCCCTTTACAGCCAGAATGAAAGGCCCTGGGGGACGGGCACAGTGGGGTTCAGTGAAGAGCTTCCTGGGCCAAAGAAGGGGGCTGGCAGGCTAGGAGTTGTGCTGTGGGGGGCTGTCCCAGACTGTAGGATAGGGGGCATGGGGAATTTGGTCCGTTCCAGGAATGGGTTTGTGGGCGCAGGGGGGGATTTGCACTATTCCGGGTACGGGAGCGGTAACTCCTTCCTCTCTCCCCATAGGTCCTGCCCGACCGGGACGGGAAAAGGTGCATGTTCTGCGTGAAAACCTCTTCTCGCACGTATGAGATGAGTGCCTCAGACACCAAGCAGCGGCAGGAGTGGACGCTAGGTTTGTGACACAGCGCCCATGCCGGGCTCTCAGCCCCGCCCCCCACTCCGTCCGGCCGCCTTCTTCTTCTTGCTCCTGGGTCACTTCAGTGGAAGGCGAAGATGAAATGGTGGGGTGGCAAAGGCAGCTTCTGCCCTGGAGTTCTCTGCGTGCTCAGCACCCCCCGGCAGGCTGCCCCAGACCCATTAAACCGAGACCCACTTTCTTTCCACGGGGTAATAGCAACTCCCATTAACTTCAGTGGAGCTGGCTGCTTGTACCCTGTGCTGGGAGCAGGGGAATGCCAAGTCTGATTCTCGGTATTCTCTGTCTCTCTCACATGCGGGTAGATAGGACATTCCCTTGATGTCCTTCGGAGTTCCCCTTTCCCTTGCTTGTGAGCTATGTGCCAGTCAGCAGGCTCACTCCACCCCAGAGGTGGCCAGGTTTTGTGTGAGGTGCCGTATGTGTCTCATTGGTGAAGCACTTTCAGATGAAACACTGAGAGATTCCTATTAACTAACCACTTAGAGCAAACTAAGTGAGGCACTGCAGCCTAGTGGCTAGAGCACTGAACAGGGACTCAGGAGACCTGGGCTCTTGGCTTGGTCACTGGCTGCTGGGTGACCCTGGGCAAGTCACGTCCCTTAGCCAGGCCTCAGTTTCCCCCTCAGTAAAACGGGGATAATGTAAAGAGCTGGGAGATCTACTGATAGATCTACTAGGATTTATTAACCAGTTTTTCTTGTAGCCCTCTCCCAAGATTCTGCTAGTGCCTGATCAGCTGGTACAGGTGCCCATTTCACAGCTGTCAGACCCAAACACTATTTCCAAAATGTTCAAGTCATTTGGAGTTAGCTGCTGGACTTTCCAAACCAGGTCACTTTAATCAGACTGACTCAGAATCCATGGCAAACAGCTGCTCCCTTGAAGAGCCATACAGGGGCCGCCATGCTTAGCACTTTACAACTGCTAAGTAATTCGCACCCTTGCAACACAGATGAGGATTGTTGCACAGATTGAGAAACTGAGGCACGGATTTGTCAGAGGCCTGATCCTGTTAAGTGCTAAGTGGCCACAGCTCCCACTGATGCCAAATGGGTCGCAGCACCCTGCAGGACTGGGTCCGGAGGTCAGAGTCAGTGGCAGGACCATATTAACCCTTTGGATTCTGTGGATGCATTTGACATAGATGGGCATCAAGAGGGTCAGACTGCAGGATGTAGAGCCCAGGAGTCCTGTCTGCCAGGCCCGCAGTCTGTCTCGTAGTAGGCCATGCTCGGCCAGGTGGCTTCTGGCACGCTGCAGCATCTGGATCTGCTGAGTTTCCTTTCCCCCCTTCCCTCCCAGCCATTCAGACGGCGATCCGGTTGCAAGTGGAGGGGAAGAAGTCCCTGCACAAGGACCTGAAGCAGAAGCGCCGGGAGCAGCGGGAGCAGCGGGAGAGGCGGAAGGCCGCCAAGGAGGAGGAGCTGCAGCGCCTGAAGCAGCTGCAGGAGGAGAAGGAGCGGAAGCTGCAGGAGCTGGAGCTGCTGAAGGAGGCGCAACGGCAGGCGGAGCTGCTGCTGCAGGAGGAAGAGCAGCGGCGCCGGCTGCAGCACGAGGAGATGCAGAGAACCTTGGAGATCCAGCTGAAGGAGGCTGAGCAGGTTGGCAGGGAGGGAAGGAGAGAGGGGGTGTCCATGCTGGGAGGTTTCCATCAGAGCAGGACGCAGTTTCTCTCTTGGTCTCCCTTGTAACTCCCCAGAGACCCTGACATTGGTAGCAATCTGGGTCTCTCCTGTTGCAGCCTCCTGGGTCTTTTAACTGGTGGACTCCAGACCCCTGTGCACAGCAGCCCTGGCTTCTGACACACACCATCCCAGGCAAAAGCCCCTCAGGAGCACTGTGACCCATTGGGGCTCCACTGGCTCTCGCTGCTTTGCAAGCCCAGCACAATGCTTCCCCTCAGCTTGGCTTCTGTTTTCCTAGCCCCAGACTGCTGAGCAGTCCTCAGACCCGGGACTGAAGGGCACCCTCCATTTTCCCCATTGTAAGGGGCTCGGTTTGCCTGTGTCTTCACAAGTGCTGATTGAAATTCAAATGCCCTGAAGGCAGCTGGCTGGGGAAACGTGGAGGGGTGCTTTGATTTCATAGTCCCGTGCAGTGCGGAGCATTATCGTAGGGTAGCTGGGACCTCCAAGTGGCCATGGGGACTGTCTCCTGCTGCCCAGTTTGTTCCCGATTCAGCAGGAAGGTCTGCTGGGCGGCAGTGTCGCAGCTTTGGGGATCAGGCTGAGGTCCCTGTTGCCTGTCCCTGGCTTTGCTGGTTAGCTGCTGCAGAGGGTTCAGGTCTATAGGCACCACCCCCCTGGACAGGTAGGGACACGGTCGGTGAATGTGTCTCTCAGTGCCCTGTAAAACCACAGGCCGGCTGCGAAGGGACGTCCATGGCAGGGGATACGTCCAGCTCCCATCTTCCTGCCTGGATAGGGGTTGGGGCTGGGGGACCCCGTGCGTGGCTGCATGCTGTACGTGCTGATCACCTCTTCTCCCCGCCCCCCGGCTCCAGGCTCGCGCCTCCATGCAGGCTGAGATGGTGCTGAAAGAGGCCGAGGCCGAGCGGCAGCGGAAGCGGATCGTGGAGCTGGAGGAAATGCAGGAGCGGCTCCAGGAGGCCCTGCACCAGGAGGTGAAGGCGCGGCAGGACGAGGAGTCTGTGAGATACGCCCAGGCCAGGTACAACCAGGAAATAACTTTCTTCCTACCGACTCCTCAGTGGGCAGTGCTCTACAACCTGCCTATAGCTCACCTGGGACCAGAGGAGCTGGGAGTTCCCGCCCAGCCACTCAATGGGATGCTTTTCCTTCCCCAGTGGTGGCTGGGCCGCATATAGAAGCTGATGTGCCTGCTACAGCCTGGGCTAACAGAGCCAGGTCTTCAGGTTAGTCAAGGCTCCAAGGTTGCAGGTTTAATCCTCACTGCTGCCGACCCACTCAGGGGTGCGGCGTTACTCTAGCATTCCTCCCCTGTTCCCCACTGCGCCCATCATTGGAAGAGACGAAGACAGGGGAGACTGAGAACTCCTTTCAGAGCTAGTGCAGCGACACCATTCTTTACAGTGCCCACCCTTCCCAGCTAGTGCCTCTTTGCCGTTCCCTGCAGCAGTTCCTGCTGAAGGAGATCAGGAGCAGAGCCAATCCCCTGGCATTCTTGCTGGGCCCGGAATAGCTCTGAGCCCTGCTGTGGCACGGCTGAGCGTGCGGGTCACTTGGAGGGTGGGGTGTAACCGCCTCTCGCTCTTTCTCGGCAGGTTGCTGGCTGAGGAAGAGGAGAAGCTGAAAGAGCTGATGAAGCTGAAGGAGGAGCAGGAGGAATACATCATCAAGACCCAGCGGGAGAAGCAGGTCCTTAAGCAGGAGATGGAAAACAAGAGCAAATATTTGGAAGAGGCCCAAAAGCAGCTGGAAGAAGTGAGAGAGAACAGGCAGAGGGTAGACCAGGATGTCATGGTGAGCGTCGTACCAGCCTTACTTCCCTGTCTGCGTTAACCCCCCTGAGAGAGATTTACCAAGCCCACCTCCTGGGAAGAAATAGCATGGCTTTTCTATTCTGAAAACCAGGGTTTCCTCTCGGGGAAGATCATGTCATTTACTTTTAGCGTGTCGTTCTCCTTAATACTAGAGAAAAGGGCCCTGATCCCGTTCACATGTGCCCTGCATTGAAGTAGACGGCATTAGGCCTGTGTAAACGCTGGTATATCAAGGAAACCGGGGCAATGGACTTCAACAGACAAGAACTCCCCTATCTAGGCACGTATAAATATAGCCATCGCCGTAGCATCGAGGTGTTCACATTTCTTGTTAAAGGGTCTGTAGATGAGTGGCTGGCAGCTGCTCTGATGGGCAGAGTTTCAGACTCTTCTGCAGGAGAGGTATGTTCCCCTCTGTCTACTAGGGAGCAGTTTACTTCAGCTTTACCATAGCTTTGTGCACAGCAGCGGTAGCATCCTCTGGGTGGCAGACCAGCCAGTAGAATGAAAGATCACAAGGTATCTTAGCAGCGTGTTACAGCTGCCCCCAACCGAATGTTTTCTTCCATACGTTAAGAACAGCTTCCCAAAGAGGCAAAAGTGGTAGTTTGAGAGCTGAGCGGTGGTCGGAAGTTTCACACCCACCAGGCTTGGCTGGCAAACTCTATGGCGCGAAATCTGCTGGAACGGCTCCCCTGAGAGTGGATCTCCAAAGCACCAAGATGGGATTCTCTCGCTACCATGAGTCATTTATTATCTTTCTGGTAGCATCTGCATATGTGGGGACACTTTCTGGTCATCAGTCGAGGCCAGAGCCGTGCCTTGAGGGGTGACAATGGATCATTTACGGGTAGCAAAGGCAGCAAGGCGTGGGGATGGAGGGGATTAGAGCAGTGAAAAAGCAGAGCCAGGTGGCAAAGAGCAGCCTGATTAGGAAGGTAATGGTAGCTGAGCACTGCTCTGGCTGTAGCAAACCCCATGCAAAATTCAAGACTGTCACACAAATCAGAGTGTCTCCCTAGCCCATAGGACTTGGGGTTCCCAAAGCTGGCTCTGGTTGCCAGGCTGGTGTTGGTTCAAAGCCCTGCCAAAGCAGAGCCCAGGATAGTTCCGATCAATCTCCATTCTTCAAGGCAATGAAAGGGTGAGGCCCAGTTTCTGTGCAGAGGAGATGGGAACTTTCTGCAGCTGGGCCAGGGCGTGTAGGTCTGCACTAGGTGGATTTCCCTGCTGCATGCATGTTACCTGCCTGTTCCTGTTCATTTCAGGCGGCTCAGAGGAAGCTCCGACAGGCCAGCACCAATGTCAAACACTGGAACGTCCAGATGAATCGACTGATGCACCCCATTGGGCCAGGCGGTGAGAGGCGGGGCTAGGACTTAACATTTCAGCTCATTATTTTGCAGCCATTCTGCCTTGAGATCTTCTCATATTTCACAAGCTAAACAGAGTTGGGACTGGTCGTTACTTGGATGGGAGACCTCCAAGGAACATATGTGATGCTTGGGAGCATTGGGGTCTCTTCCACACACAATGTAAATACAAGATCCTAACCACTTGTGGTTATTAAATATTCCGTAGTGTCCCTTTTCAGTGGGGTAGGGGATGTTAAACCAAGTCTCCTAGCCAAATGCCAGGGAGAGCAATTACATTGTGCCTCTTCTTTCACTTCCTGTCTTCAGTTGCCTAGTGTTGCTCTGTGCTGTTTAACAGCTGCCAGGCGGCACCCCAGAAGTAGCTGCATTTCAGGAGCAGGTGAAGTGAGAATATACACTCAAGTTGCTGAAGTGTTTTGGGATGAATGGCCGTTACATTACACTGTTATGGTGGCACTGAGTGGCTGTGCCGCTTCTGTCTGAAACTGCACATGCCGTGAGAAATAATCATCTGTTTGCGTCTGTTCCCAGAAAAGCGTATGACAGCGTGTGGAGGATTCCCTGCCATCCCGCCTGTGCTCCTCACCAGGAGGGAGTCGTCCCTCAAGCTCAGGCAGAGATTAGAAGATAAGAACTATGATCTTGAGAGGGCAGACAGCAAGAAGAGCGTGAACAACGGAGAGACAAGGAGGCTGTCGCCGTCTCCAGACATGGACACCACGGCCACAGAGCCCTCCAACTAGCCTCACCAGCATGGCAGAGCCCAGCGCAGAACTGTGAGCACCTAGGAGTGTTCAGACTAGCAAGAGTAGTCAATGCGGTGATCTCTGTAGAGAGACAAGCTGTATATAGACACATGCCAGAGAGAAGTACAGATTTTATAGGAGACGTATATAATGCATCTAGGACTGTGGTGCTTCCACTTTATGCAACTAAAGATTGGTTGCAACTTGCAAGGAGCCCCAGAGCCACACCTGACTTGCGGAGATATCGCAGCTTCTACCATCTGCGTTGCATAGGTGACTACAACTCCCAGCATGCTGTGTTCTGTTTTGACCTGAGCAGCCTGCCGCCTTCCATAGTAAAGCCGAGGATGGCTGTGGATTGCCTTGTAGGATCCTGCAGACTGTTTGGCCCCTGGACCCTGCTCTGGCCACCCCGCAGTGTTAGGATTTGCCAGATGTTGCTATTGCAACCACAGCTGTCTATCATGCCGAGATGAAAACTGCATGACTCACGTAAAGGAGATGTCCAAAAGAGACTTCAAAAATTGAGCTGTGCCCTATTTCGCTTATTTTATAAAGACGGCCAAGAAGATGTTTGGGATTTTTTTTTACCTTCAATATCAGCAATGTCAAATCTTTCCTACTTTCCCCAAAGGACCCATGGGTAACGTGTGCCTTCACACCTTCATAGAGCGGGTGGGGAGGAGCTCTTTAACAAAGATGTGCTTTCTCTAAGGTCTTCATTAGTCACTGGAGTCAAATAGATGCTAACAAAAAGGACCCAGAAATAAAGCTTTTTTTACAACAATGCGACTGTAAATCTCCTTCCCCTCTGAATTGCTCCACTTTCACTCTCCTTCTGACCCGTGTGATGTCCTACTTTCATTGGTTCTCCTTTCTCTGCAGAGTCTTCCCAAGAAGGCAAGGGCTGAGCTTGTAATGCAGGGAACAATCCCTTTAAACAGAAATCCTTCTCAGGAGTCCATATCCATCGTCATGACCTGAAAAATGGCACAAGCCGGTCATTTTTTTCCTGTATCGCAGTCCAGAGTTGAGTGGAGATGGGTTCAGAGGCGAAGTCACCAGTAGAAAATTTGCTCTGGGCCCTGATGGGAGATGAATTAGTCCATTTCAGGATGTTCTGGCTGGAGCTGCCTGTGAAAGACACATTTTAGTGTGAGTCTTTGCTCCTGCTGCTGCATGGAATTGCTTCAGCAGGAGAGTGGTCCCAGGTCTTCACAATGCAGATGCATGAAAATACCAGCCTGTTACCACAACAGGTGCCTAGGCCAGAGAGAATGTGCAAGCCCTGTCATAGTGTTGACCAAGACCTCTTGATTACTAGTGTGTAATTCGGAAGCTGCGGTGTGTCCTTTGTGCAAATGACATCAGGGCATCCAGAGATGCCTGGTTTTATTTGGGAGCTGGGTAGAGAGCGCTAATGCTAGGACATGCTGGCAAAGATGTAAAGATGATCAAAGGAAGATGCTGAGGCATGATTTCCCTGGAGAGAACATTTAATTACCTTTAATGCTGAACAGGAGTCCACGTTCCACTCTGCTCTGCAGCGTCTCGGGCTGAATAAAGTGGGGGAGTGATAAGAGATTGTCGGTCTGGGAGTTGGCTGGCACATGCACAGGGAGCAGATGAACAAGCCGCAGCAAGGCGCTAGATGTTTGGCAAACACCATCCGCCGCCTCCATAGAATCCTGCTTGTCATTCCCAGACTATGTGGGTCAGCCCAGAGATCCTGCTCTGGAAGTGCTGCCTGCAATGTCGAGAGTGGCTGATTTCATCCTCTGACTACTGTGGGGAAAGATTTGGGTTTGACCCTTGAGTTTCCCAGTGATTTTTATCCCTCTAGGTTTCAGTCTGAGATGTGGTCCATAGCCTGGGTCTCCCAAAACGCTTCTGCTTCGGGGCTGCTTTTAGACATAAACTCTCTTTAAAATGAATATTAACTAGAAATGTTCTGCCCATTTAAGAAAGAACTCCTGTTATTGGGAATTCCTGGGCATCTGCAGTTCATTGGTCTGCCTTCTGCCTCTTGCATACAGCCCTAGCTTCTCCTGGTGTGATCCTTTCCAAGGTGTCTTCTTCCCACGACGGCCTTAACTGTACTCAGAACAGAGTCAAGAAAGTGTAACCAGCCCACATCGCCTCTGGCATTCCCATGGCTAGTGATACTGACCTCCTTTTGTAAAGCGCTTGGAGATCTAAAGCTATAGAAGAGCTCGGTAGAATTATTCCACAACCACTGTGCTTTGAAAACATGGACCCCTCTCTTTTGGACTCAAGGAGAGTTCACAGCAGCAGGAGGGCTTATGGCCTCTCTGGATGAGAAACCCTTCGAGCATGCAGAGAAAGAGATGCAAGATTAACAGTCTGGCCAGAGCAGGGTAGGTGCCCACGTGTACTGAATAGGTCATGGCAGCTGAATTCCCCTCTCTGCCCTCGGGGGGGTGTGTTCCCCTCTGTGTTTGGATGGTGGGCCAGGCTCAGGGACTTCTGCCCGGCCACTGCCCATGGTGTACCTAATTTAAAGATAGAGGCCAGAAGGATGTCCCAGGGGTTAGGATGTTAGCCAGAGACGCTTCAAGCCCCTACAGTGCCCCACACTGTGACCACGGTGAGTAAGTCTCTTAGGCCCAGATCCAGTTCAGCTCCTGACTGAAAAGAATGGATGTTAGGAACCAAAATACCTTTGTGGATCTGGGCCTTAGCCTCTCTGTTCTTTAGTGCCCCATGGGGCTAGCGGCCCTGCCTCACAGGAGTACTGTGCGGATAAACACATTGACTGAGGGGCTCAGATAGACAGTGATGGAGGCTGCTAAATAGCTTCAATATCTACCTAGTTTTATAGGCCTGCAGGCTCCAGGACTGTCCAGCCAGCCTCATTTCAGGGGCTCTGTCTATATAGGGGGCGAGCCAGTGCTCACTGAAGGCACGGCAAAGCCACCCCTTGACTTCAGTGGGTGTCTGTGTTGCAAACTCAGGAGCAGGTGCACCTGCTGACGCTTTTTAAAAGCTTTTGCCCGCGTGTTGTCTACATCATCCCATTTACTCCTGGGCAGATGAAGAACATGAGCCAAGCCAAGCCTTCTGGCAAACTTGGCCACGAAGGTGCCAACGTCAGCATCGCCTTTTCCAAGCATCTCTGTTGTAATATAGTTCTACTAGCCTGTGGCTTTGGGCGCTTTATTGCATTGGGCACAGGGCCTCCGCTCCAATAAAGAACTTTTTGAAAGCTGGCGCAGATAGAAAATCCCGCTGTAAAAGGCTAGGTTGGAGTCAGCCCAGGGAATGCTGAGGAGCTCTGCACAGCTTGGTAATAAAATTCCAATCTCTTTCCTGCCTTGGTCTGCTCTGGGCAGTTCCCCACAGAACTATGTGTTTTAACGCCATTCCTTTGTTATGCTGTTTTAGTAGAACCTAGCGTGAGCGAAGCTATTGGCTGCGGCAGGTTTGTTTATGCTGGTTTGGGGACGCACAGCTGTCCTTGGATAAAGACACTGTGTGCGTCAGCAACACCGCTGATTTTTGCTGAGCGGCCCCTCTGTAAAAACACCACGGCCCCACACTCGATACAAAAACACCACAGATGGGAGAGGATTTATCTGCCCCGCATTTCTCCTGACCGCACAAAATAACACGCTCATGTGATGTCAAGGGGCTGTCCACCTTTTGCAAACCTGGAGTCCTCTCCCATCCAGCAGCCTGGACTCACCAGAAAGGACAGGGTGGTGTTAGAAGGGACAGGGTAGTCGTACCCACCCTCTGGCTGACGACTACCAGCTTGAGAACCTCAGGGAAGACAAGAACCAACCACCCAGGACCTGTGGAGTAGTGGGTGTACCTCAGCTGGCGAGACGGTGAAGCAGAGCATGCTGAATCCCTGGAGTCTTTCACACCCAAGGTGCAGAAGAGAGAAGGATGCTCTGATTACTGGGTAAAGAAACATCCCCGTCACAGAAGAGCACTGGGGCCTGGTGAATGGACTTAGGTCGCTGACAGGAGACTGGATTTTGCTCGAATGCCTTATGGAGACAGAAGGGGCAGCCACTCTTTGGAGTGGCTGGTCTCTTGCAAAGGGAAATGCCCAGGAGTGCCATAATGGGAGGTGCTTTTTTCTGACGTGGCAGTTGAGGTGAGGGGCTCAGTTAGGAGGGAGTGGGAGTGAATGGTTCTTTGCACTCAGGGCGGATCCTCTCTGAGTTTCTTAACCCTGGAAAGGGACAGGCCATTGACTCTGGGAATCTTTACACAAGGGGTTTTCCTGGATAAGCCACACTCTGCCTGAAAACAACAGGGAAGGAGGCAGGCTTCAACCTCCACTGGAAATTCAGGGACTGGAGCTGCAAATCTTCTCCATTGGCTGCATTACACGCTATCTATGCATTGATCTGCATTTGCCAGCCTCCGTCATCGGGGTAAGTAGGGGCCGTACCCCACCACACCCGTGCTCTAAATTCCTGGGTGTCCTCCCCAATGCAGGAGGAAAAAGTAGCTGTCAGCACACAGGGATTCACCTTCCCATTGGCTGGGAGCAGCAGCCATGATGCAACTGACTAGCTCATGATTTACACCTTCCAAAAGAGCCTAAGAACCCATGTGGAATATCTGCCTCAAGCCCCTTTTATTTCCCCAGCAGAGGGACTGCCCCGTGGTTGATTTGTTTTTAAATAGGTGGTTTTTTTTTCACTGAATTCCTCTCCCCTGCCGCACAAGAGGTTGGCATGTTAATTACTTCAAGTGAGAACAGGCACTGAGAAAATGGACAGCACTTATGTCAGCACTTTCCTTTGAGCAGTGCCTGACTTCCCGTTTTGGTGGGGCCGACACAGAGCGGAAGGAGCTTTGACTGCAGGCCGAGTCAGCAATTCTGGGGGCTGTGATCAGCTGCTGCAGAGACTTGAACTAAGAACAGCGTAAAACGCAAGGATCACAAGTGAGAAATGGGGTGAAATATTGTGAAACGCCACAGGCCTTCTCCTGCGTTTAAACGTCCCCTGCTGTTTCCATACATCCTTTGAGCTGCTCCCCACCCCTGTCTCCATCAGTTATTTTGCTGGGTCTCATCCTGTCTTAGTTGGATCCGAGTGTCCCGAGCTGTGGTCCCTAGTCCGCTTTCCAGTGGATTGCAGAGAGCCAGCGGCTAGCCAGATGGGGCTGGCCCCACTCCTTGCTTCCACCTGCTTGGATTGCATCGCTGACTATATTACTTTGCCAGGTCAGCAATTACCGGCGCTGCTATGAGGTAGGGTAGAGCATCTGCTATCCCCACTGGGAGAGGCAGTGTTCAGAGGCCCATTGCTAAGTGGGGACATGGGCCACGCTATGGGAAATTACAAGAGCTGCTGAAGTTGGCCCTGATCCTGGAAGCTCTGAGGCATTGAAGTAACTTTATGTGCATGAGGGCTCCTGTGCGAAACACCCATTGTGTTCAAAGCCGGGGGAAGTTGCTCATGGGCATAAGTGTTTGTAGATTTTGAGCCTTGGCATGGAAGTTCCTTAGGACAGTGGTTATGGTCCTGATTCTGCCTCTGTTTTACTGGTGTAAATCAGAAAGGCTGAAGCCAGTGGAGTTAGAACTGAGCCCTTTGTGTCTTGCGTCATGCCACCTGCATTGCTGCCTGAAATGCACCCTCTTCTGTTCTAGGTTGGGTTTTTTTCCCCCAACCTTTTAGGCCAGTTCCTGAACTTGGGTTACTCCAGTGTGAATCAGGAGTGACTCCTCTTTATTTACACTTGGGTAGCCAACTACAGGATCAAGCCCAATGTTCGGGTTTTTTTCCCCATCTGCGACCTCACCTCTCTGATATTGGCAAGCGTTTGTACATCCAGGAGACCCCAGAGGTACGTGGCACTGTACAGCTGTTAACCTGGATCAGTCCAAGAGCAGAAATCAAAGCCTGAAGGTCGGGCTTAGTCCAGCACAAGGATGGAGTAGCTTGTGGTCATTCAGGGAATGGATATGGGGGTTAGGAGCGAGCTGGAGGCTGAGAATGGTAGCTGGGAATCAGCTTCCATGGTGGCCCTGTTGTTGAATTGAAATCTGTGGGAGGGGCGAGCACACAACTGAGTAGGTCCTGGGATCTAGCCCAGAGTCAGGAATGGGCCTCGGAGTCAAAGGGGCGTGCTCAGAAGAGGAGGAGTGTCAGGAGGGAGAAGGAGGCATAGGGGTGACAGAGGTGGAGGCAGGAACAAGGCAGAGGCTCTGGAGTGGAGGCGGATAAGCTGGAACTGCAGCAGCAGGGAAATGAATGCAGTGATCTGAGACCACACCAAGGTGCAGACAGAAGAGGTGTTTGCATTGCACGCTAAGGCTCCATCGTTCGTTGTCTTGGGCAGGTAACTCTCTCACTATTAACTATCTACCAAGTGCCCATAATAGAGGGGCATGGAGCATGTATCTGATTGGTCAGAGCAGGGGCCTGGTACCCAGGACTCCCAGGTTCTGTTTCTTCTTCTGGAGGGAATGTGGTCCAGGGATTAGAGCAGGAGATGGGATGTCAGGACCATGGTTTCAATTCCTGCCTCTGCCATTTATTCTCCATGTGACCTTTGACAAGTCACTTTCCTTTCTCCCTCTGCCAAAGGGGGAAAATATATCTGTCTCATGGGGCTTATATAGACACTTGTTGAAAAGTGGTTTGAGATCCTCCAGTGCACGCTGCTGGCCAGGCACAAAGCAGATTAACAATACAGTCAGCACAGCCCAAACGCAGATCCACAAAGCAGGGGTCAGGCTGCGGGATCCAATAAAGATAGATAAGGCGCAGGACACAGCAGGGTCAGTTCAGAAGCAAGGGCTCTCCTTAGGCCTACGCAGTCCAGGGGCCTTTGTAACAGTTATCTGGGTAGCTCTGATTGTTGAGCCTGTCAATTGCTTGAGACAAGGTCAGTTTATCCTCTTTGTTCTACCTAATCTCCGGGGTATTTACAGGGCTCCCAGCGCCACAGGCCATGAGCACTAACCCCTCCAGCGCCCAGAATGCTGCCACTGCTCAGAAAATAATTTGTCGTTAACAATTTAATGGCCTAAGATCCGCAGCAGCCTGTATTATTTAGTCATATTTTTATCCTCATTGTCACATACCAGTGCTGGTTGCGGGTGTGGCCAACTAGCCCAGTAACCCCACTGGCTGGTTGCCAGTGAGTGGACCTAAGGGCTGGGTGCCATAGGCTGCCAACTCAGGTCGGGTTGGGTAGCAGCTCCTCCCTGATGGAGTCTGGTTCTTTCTTTGAGTCACCCTTGTTTATTTACAAGGAGTATATGAAATCCTGGGTCCCTGAATGCAGAAAGACCCAGGACCAAAAAGAGCAGTTTCTTATTTTACTGCCCACAAGTCTCTTTAGCCAACATCAGACCCAAAAGCGCTCTCGAGTTTTTCCGGGATCCCAGTGTGCTCAGTCTCCCACTCGGCTTTCTTGCCTCTCCCTCTTTCTCTGGTCTTGTCAGGTCTCCATTTGTGGGTGTTCTCTTTCCACACAGGCTCCCTACTCAAGAAAATACTCAGGCTTACACATCCCTTTTGTCTCTTAGATGAGGGCTTATGCATACAATTATGTTAATTGAAGGGTGAGTTCACACCTATCAGTCTCAGTGGGGTTTTAAGCAACTCATAACAATAATTATATTGAGATGACCCATAGTGGGGAGAGGACAATTTGTTGCAATTTGGATGGCCTATTGGTATAATATATAGTACTAAACTTTTTAATAGTGCTTGTTCAGTGGTAGATCTGAAAGCATAAAACTTTTATCTTCACAACATCCCTGTAAGGCAGAGCTGGACTATTATCCCCATTTGTACAGCTGGAAAACTGAGGCACAGGGATGCCAAGTGAGTTAACCAAGGTCATACAGGAAGCCTGTGGCAGAGGTGGGAATTGAACCTGTATTACAGGCCTACTACCCTAATCCCCAGCCCATCCTTCCATCTGCTAATAGCAAGCTTAGAAGGTGTCTGATGTGAGGTGAGGTTTGGCTCCAGGTGCCTGTGTGTGTGACAAGCCGGATGATGTTTGGATGCCATACTCTGCTGTATTGTGCTCTGAGGACACAAGCTGGTCACATCTTTTTCAAATGAAAAACATTTTTGCCAAATGTTAGTGTCCGATTGAGACATTTCACTCAAACCATTGTGGTTCCCAAATGTTTCCATTTTTGAAAGAAAATGTTTGCTTATTTTCACTTTTAATTGATCAATGGGAGAGGGATTGTTTACCATTTTGGGGAGTTGATTTTTCCCCTTCGTTGCTAATTAATTATTATAAATGAACCAGGACCCCACTGTGTTAGGCACTGTACAATCATAGAATGAAGAGATGGTCCCTGCCCCTGTCACTATCTAAGACAAGAGACAATAAATGAATACAAACAGACAGTGGCTTAGTCCTCTGCCACTGATCTGTTGTATGACCTTGGACAAATCACTTTCCCTGTCTGTGCCTTTGTTTCCTTTCCCAGCCAAGTCTGTCTTGTCTCTTCAGACTGCAATATCTTAGGTACAGGGACTGCCTCTTACTTTATGTATGTATAGTGCCTGGAATAATGGAGACCCCTATGCATTACTGTAGGAGAAATAAGTCATTTGTGTCCTGATCCTGCAAGCACTTTGGGACTTCACTGGGGCTTCTCATGGATACAGTGCTCTGTGCTGTGGTTCGTCTTGCAGAATTGGGCCATGATGGGTCTACTGCCCTTGGGGCAAGGGAAAAGCTGGGCTGATTGGGAGGCAGCCTCAGCTGGGGGCCATGCCCCAAACAGACCCAGCTGGCCCTATAAAGGCCAGGAGCAGACAGACTCTCTTCCTTTAGCTGTGGAGACAGACTGGCCTGGCTGCTGGGGAAGCTTGACAAGGTACCCGGAGTGGATAGGGAAAGGCCAGAGGAGCTGGGGAGCTCCAAGCTGGCAAATCCCCAGGCTGCAGGGCCTAGTCTGTGGCCACAAGGGGTACTGGGGTTGTAGGGGGCAGCTCATGTGTAGGCAGAGGCAGCAGGCCAAATGCTCCTTGCCTGTGATGACTGGCTTATACACACTGCCGTCAGCCCCAGTGAAAGGGGGCTAGATGGTGACTGGCAGGAGCCTGTAGGCTGAGGCAAGGTGGGGATAGGGGGTGGGGGATCCCTGGGAAGGGGTGACCTAGTGAGATTGTGGGGGTAGTGCAGTGGTGCAGCATGCCAGGGAAGAGGGAACTAGAGTCTGAGGGGGACATGGGGCCAGGGGCAAGTGGGACACCGGCCTGCAGAGGGTGCTCTAGATGCTGGAATGCTAATTCCCTGGAAGACCAGCAGGAGGCGCCGCAGGGGTGAGTCTTGCCTCCGCTACAGAGCCTCATATTAATTACCCTCTGCTCCTGTCCCTACAGTAGTCCCTCCAAAGTGCGTATATGATTTTCCTCTTAAAGGCCTAAAAATTTCCTGCTGTCCCCTGCATGATATCCCCTGTTCTGCAGCCTCACCCCAGATATGTCTCATCGATGCTCTTCCTGCCCCCTTAAGAAGCATCCCATATAGGCATGCTTCTCTTGGAAGAATCCACCACAGATGACTTACACTCCACCATGTGTCATTCACACATGAAAGGCATCCCTTCCTTGTTCCCTACAGTGTGACACCCTATGCATTTCCCCATATCTTCTCTAGGGTACCACTCCTCTAGGTACATCCTCCATCATCAGTTGGGGCTAGTGCTGCAGTTTTCCTGTGGGGTGGGTGGCTTGACTTTGGGCTGACCCAGAAATAGCCCAGCTGCACAACAGAGGAGCTCAGATGATGGGTAGGTGGACACTGCAACCTTTGCAGACTGCTGTACCCCTTGCAGGAGTCTGAGTGACCAGATGTCCTGATTTTATAGGTACAGTCCTGATATTTGGGGCTTTTCCTCAGAGAGGTGCCAATTACCCCCTCACTCTCTGTCCCAATTTTTCATGCTTACTATCTGGTCACCCTAGTGTGATTTGGCTTGCGGATGCCCAAGATCCACCTCACCTAAAGTCTGCTTGCTTACAAAATCAGACCTAAAAATACAGATGGGTCATGGCCACTAGTACTTCAAAACTGCTGACTTCCTCATGTGTTTCTGATATAATTATCAGATAAATCGACCAGACTATAACTCTTGTGCTGACATTTCAGCGTGTGGTCTATGGAGCAGGATAACCATGTCATTGTCTGTATGATATTGTCGTTTGTACTGACTTCGCTAGGGATTTTTGCGTAGCCTGTTGTAAAACTAGGCACCTATCTAGATGAGCTGGTGTCCCCCTGGAAGAACTCTGTGTACCCCAGGGGTACATGTGCCCCCCTGGCTGAGATTGAGAACTGCTGCTCTAACAAACTCATTGCACCCCCCAGCAGGCCTTCCTTATCCAGCATGCTTTGCGAACGGCCTACAAGTCCCATGATCCTCCTGGCATTGCTTTGTTTTTGTCATGAGCCGCCGTCAGGGGGCGCCGGGCCCTGCTCAGTGCCGTGCCTTCCCCTTCAAGGGAAGAGGGAGGAACGGGCTTGGGCCGTTGCTGTGGCAATATGCTAATATAGCCCAGGCGCTGCTGATAGGCGGGCTGGGGCCGGGCACCCGGTGGCGTCAGGGCGGATGCGTGTGACGTGTGACGGGGGGGGTGTGGTTAGGGGGAAAAGTTCTGGGCTGAGCTGGAGCCTGAGGGGGGGTCGGAGCCGCCGTGTCCGGCAGCGGGTGAGTTGGGGGAAGGGCCCCCGGAACCCGGGGACCCCCCGTCCTGAGCCCCACTGGGGGGAGGGGACCCCTCTGCCAGGCACCCCCGGTCCCCTCCGGGGGACCCTCCTCTGCCCTAGCCCCTTCCCCAGGGGGGACCCCTCTAACCAGCTGCCCCCCGGCCCCTTCTCTGGGGGGCCCCCTTCTCTGCCCGCCCAGCCCAGGGGGGGACCTCTCTAACCAGCTGCCCCCAGCCCCTTTCCGGGGGTTTCTCTCTGCCTCCAGTCCTCTCTACTGGGGGGACTCCTCTGCCTGACACCCCCAGCCTCCTTTCGGGGGACCCCCTTCCAGCTGCCCCTAGCCCTCTCTATGGGGGGATCCTTTTCCAGCTTCCCCCTCTGGGGGGATCCCTCTGCCCCAAGTCCTCTCTGGGGGTGGGACTTCTCTGCCAGCTGTCCCCAGGGTTCTCTTAGGGGGGAACCCCTCTGCAGGCAGCTGAACCCTTCCCGGAGTAGGAGGGGAGGGGGAACCTCTCTGTCCGCAGCTCCCAGTCTTCTCCTCCTGTTCTCTCTGAAGCAGGAGTGTGTGGGAAGTGGGGCTCGCCCCAAGAATGGGGCATTGAAAAGCAGGTGGAGGGTCTGAAGCGAGTGTCCTCTTAGGTACAAGGTTCTGGGGGGAGAGGTGTAACCGTGGGGGGAGGAGTAGTCAGAGCAGGGGATGAGAGGGAGAGGGTGCCTGGGTTCTTCTATCCCAGCTCTGGGGCAAGGGTGTGATCTTGTGGCTTGGGCAGGAGCCTGCAAACACAGGACTAGTAAGTTCCACTGGCTGTCTCCGTGATCTACCACAAATCTCATTTCCTCTCTGTGCCTTGGTTTTCCTATCTATAGAAGGAGTATGATGCTTCCTTATCTCTTTGCTGTAGCCTGGAAGCACTTTAGAACTATATACAGAGATCACACCACCCACCTAGGTGATACAGCCATGTCTGGGGTGGGATCCAGTAGAAATAGAACATCTGTGCATCAGGGCTACACAGATGTTTAGGACAGCAACTAAAGAATCTGGTATGTAGACAAAACTGCTTGTAGGTGAGGGAAGAAAAACAGCCCTTGCTTCCCTGATAGGCTGGAAGTTTTAATTAATTGATTAATTTTATGTTAAGTGCCTGGAGATTCTTGGATGGAAGGCAATGGAATGTAAAGACACAAGACCACCGCCCAACTTCCGGGATTAGAGACTGGTTTATTTCACCTCTCACCTCCTTACTCATTTATTGACTTAATCTTGTTGTGTCTTTTTTGTTCCTCGCTGACCAACTCCTTGCTGCAATAGCTGACTCCTTTGTGTTACAGTGTTTGGCTCTACCTCAGAACCACAGAGCTCTCCCCATCCAAGTGTAATCGCCTCTTTCTCTAGCAGAATTCCTTCTGCCCGTCTGACCATCCCTTTGCACCAGCAATCTGCCTTCCTGATCTTTCTGCTCTTTCAACAGCTGGTGCTGAGTGACTCCCCTGCAGATGGTATGAAACTGCCATCCTCGCTTTCACTGTAAGGATCTCAAAGCACTTCAGACAGTAGAGAATTAAGTCTTGTAACCTTGATGCAGGTGTGTAGTACTATCGATTTTACAGATGAAGAAACGGGGGCAGAGAGGTGAAACTGGCAGTGTCAGTGTTAATAGAAGAGCAGGGTCTAGAACCTGCATCTCTTGATTTCAATCCTGCGCTTTAAGCACACAACTGTTTTTCCTCATTCCTATTATTAACAAAGCCTGTCTCTTTATTTTGTATGACTGCAGTTTAGTAGCTGAATTGCCTGCATTGACTCAGTCTGCCACAAGTTAAAGTGACCCTTTAACAGCCCATCTTATCTGATCAGACAGGCACACAGGTGTAAATATCTTCCCCTCTACCTGCCGTGTCATGGGCAGAGCCCTTGTGAAAGGGGCTGGCTAGACAGACAGGGAAGCTGAAGATCTCTTCTGTATGGGTACAGGAGAGGCAGGGACACAGCAGACTCTCCCCAGACCCCCAGGTTCCTGGCAACGTCCATCAGCGCTGACCTGGAGGGATTGTCTTGGCGTGGAAAGGGAATTCAGTCTCCATGGTCCAAGTATCCATCAGTCCCTTGTTGGTAGGGAGGCCAGTGATGATGGTTCTTGTCACCAGACACCTGTCCTTAGAGGCTGGTCTGAGACCCACCAGCTTCATTTCCTATTAGGCCGTGGACAGCTGTCTGATAGTAATGATTTCTGGTCATTCTCCACCTGGATTTTGAACGGGTGACCCTGATGTGACGCTCCATATCCTATTTCCAATTGCTGGAACCAACTCATTCTCCTCTCAGGGGGCCTGTTTTCTTACTGACATCTTTGCGTTCTTGAAGGCCCCCAGATGCAAATGTTCTGACAACTGGGTGAGTTTCTTCCTTAACAGTTTGAGCCTGTCAAGCTGGAAGAGTAGCAGAAGCTTTGGGAGGAGCTGGGATGTCAGTTGAGCTGTCTTTCATACTCTGTTGAGTTGGTACAAGTATCACCTTGCACCAAGCGGTGTCGGGACATGTCCTGACATTTGGCTGAGAGCAGAGCAAGGTGAACTCATGACTTAATATTGGTTGTCAAACTTGTCTGTCTCTGTTGGCAGTTAGTGCTCGGACAGTGTCATAAGGGGTGTACCGTCAGGATGTGACTTGTATTCTGATTGGCGGTGTCAGCAGTGGGTCTCCTGTAGAGCTTTGTGTTGCAGGATCTGGGAAGGTTTTTACTATAGCGGAGATGAAGGAATTGGCTGGGTTCAAGGCACCTGGGGATGTGTGGTTTATCTTATTCCCCAGAAATAATAATAAATGTGCAAACTTGGACTTAGTTTTCCCTTTTTGTTTTTCCTTTTAAGAGGAAGCACGGGGAATATTCTGCACCCCTAATGTCCTGTTTACAAAGGCAATTTATTTTACTTAATTTTAGAATAGTTGCTAGAGTGGAGGATTGGGAATCAAGATTCCTGGATTCTCTTAATTGTTTTGCCACTGATGCTCTCCATAACCAAAGAAGAAATTTATAGGACTATAGAAATGTAGATCTGGCAGGAACCTTGAGGTCACCTTGGGAAGTGAAATGATTCACCGAGAGAACGTTCATTTCACCTCTTTGTGCCTCAGTTTCCGCACCTGTAAGATGGGGATAATACTCACAGGGAGACTTTGAGTTTTAATTACTATGTGCAAAGTACATACCTTAAAGATTAACAGATTTATTTGAGCATAAGCTTTTGTGGGTAAAAAACTCCCATGTCTTCAGACTAACAGGGCAACCCCCAGTACTGTAAATAGTTCACTAGTGCATGCACCACTCTCATGCACTGGATGGAATCAAAACTACTGAACTGCCTATTTAATGCCCCTAATATGCTGCTAATAGTTAATGGCATTTCTCCTTTAGGGGCCTATGCTTTAGGAAGACCTGAGGATTGTCCCTGCTGCAGTTCCAAGTGGTCACAAAATGCAGCATAGTGAGTGACAGCCACGAAGTTGTAGGTGGCTACAGATTCATGACAGACCCAACCAAGCAACTGCTTTCTTGTTTAAGCCAGCTCTCTTGATAACTGAGCTGGTTTACCTGCAGGCACTCAGCTACTGTGTGGTACTTCTAATACTGAAAGATGTATTACTCTGAAAAGGGGGCTTTCTCATTGGTGCGGAGGAGCAGCTGAGCCCATATAATACTGGGAAGGGAGCAAGGTTTCAAGATGCATCTATGTTCTCAGCATCTTTGTTTAATCTCAGTGCTGGTTATGAAACCCAGTTATTCTGGTGTGTTTAAAAATAAGCTCTATTTTCTCTACGTCCCCTCGTTCTGAACTGTTTATTAGCCGGTTTCTCCAGAACCTGGTAGCTTGTTGCTCCACTCTTACATGCTTGGAGCTGTTTTGTGGTCATCAGAGAAGCTCCTAGGAGCCGTTCCTCTATTGAAAGTATGAGTTTTAGCAACTTGATTGCTCCATATAGTCACTGGTAAGTGTAAATAGTCACCTGAAGTGTATTATTAAGTATCATTCTGATGCCTACATCTTCTCACATCCAGTCTGGCACCTGCACTAAGGAAACCCCTGCACCTTCATGCCTAACATTTCTAAGAAGCATCCGTGTCTTTAATACCTCCTCTCTGTGTCGTCAAGCTCCAGTGTATTCAGCCTATAGTTTCTTTTGGTGAAGGTCTAATGAGAATCTTCCAACGTTACACTTGATCTCGGACCTATGACCCTGTTGTTACTTCAACTTAGAGATCTGTGAGGTCCGTTGATGGCAGCAGAACTACAATCCATAAAAACCATAAAAGAGTCTTTAATAAACATCTGCAACTGCTGAACAATTTCTCAGGCTTTTGCCTTCCACAAGACCGGGGGCATTACCCTAGAGTACAGCCTGCACATGCAATAAGGGTGCATATAAACTTCAGAGTTGTACTTCGAGCTGCTCCCGTTCTTCCTGTGGCTTAGAAATAACTGGACTTCATGCACGTTAGTGGAGATCTGTGTTGTGTTCTCTCACAGTTTTCTTCAATTTGCAGCTCTTTGTGCTGGTATGATAACTACATGGTAGCTTTCACCAACAGGCAAACAAGGAACAGCTCCTCCAAAGAGGTAACCCTTCCCTTCGTGTGCATGTGGTTTCCGAAGACTTTTGCTCTATTGTGTTTTTAAAAAACTCAGTGTGGAACAAGTGTGTGAATTCTCTTTAAGATTTGATCCATGCTTTTTGGAGGTCTTATTAGGGTCTGCAGAATTTAAGCTTTCCCTCTGTCTTTAAGTCAGTTTCTAGCCTTATGTTTTATGGGGCCGCATAGACAGATAGATGTGCTCTGATTGACATAGCCTGTCTCCACTCATCTCTGAACTATAATGAACTATATAATCATTGTTAGCTGTTTCCACTGACTGGAAGCTGATGCTAGACAAATTCAGAGTGAAGATAAGGTCTCCATTTTAAACATGACAGTAATTAACTGTTACCACAACCCTAGGTAAATTGTTCTAAGTTCTCCATCACTTGCAATTTTTAAATCAAGATTGGATGCTTTTCTAAAAGGTACACTCTAGTTAAGCAAGAATTATTTAAAGGAAGTTCTCTGGCCTGTATTATGCAGAAGGGTAGACTACTAATCACAATGGTCTCATCTTTCCTTAGAATCTATGACTTTCACTGCACTTTAACAGAAACATCAGCTGTTCTGAGATTGTGGGTGGAGTCTGGGGTTGTAGAAAGAGCTTAGATCAACTGCTCTGACTATTTTTCTACCACTCTGACTGCTGCATCTACAGTGTATATTCTTATGTAACTGTCTCCTTTACATGGGACAAAAACAACTGCCTTAACTACAGAGATGAAGTGGGGTTTGTTAGGACCTCATGGGACATGTGCTCTGAAAACTGTGTTTTTTCGTTTGGTTTTTTTCCTTAGGCTTTTGAGTTGGTACACAAAGTACAACGCAGTCACATGGAAACCAAAACATTGTGCGTAGGCTTGATTTCTTTCTGCCACAGCACACATCATGATAACTTAGCTGAATGGGCTGCAGTTTGCTAGTGTAAAACAAAATGTGATTTTTTGTAACGTGTGCATTTTTCTGGCGGGGTTTTTTTAAGCATTCAAGACAAGAGCCTCAAAACATTTGTAGCATGTGGAAAGGATTTTGTAATGATCCCTTACGAGGCTTTGTTGATCATAAAGCCATTGTTATACAAAATAACTTACTGAAGTTCATTGGTATCCTTTTTCTAGGTCGTCGCTTGGGATTTCTTGTTGAAAAAACTGTTTATACAATACATCTGTTAGGCTATGGGAAGTGTATATTCTGTGGCTTTTGAATTATGGATTGGAAATTTGCATTCTTAGAGACCAAGTGACTAGCAATAGAGGAGATATGTGGAGGCTTTTACTGAGATCCAATTGCAGTTAGCTTCTCTATGAAATTCTTTAAATTGGGAAGGAGGAGGTCCCAACATTCAGGACTAAGAGATCATTCTGCGGCCAGTGAAACTCTGCCTTGCTCTGAATGCAGAACTGTGAGGGGCTTGGTTTGATTTGTGATCTGAATTGTCTGCCCAGGTCACAGCAGAGACAAGACGTTGAAGTTCAAGCCACAGGTTGGAGAGATCCTTGGCTAGGTATACAGCCAATTCATTGTAAGGCACTTAGCAGCAGTATGCTTTTCTACAAATTAAATGTTCAACAATTACTTGCCCTTCTTGCAATAAGCTCTTCAAACCTTGGAAGTCATGGAAAAGCATTAAAAACTTCTAGCATTAAGAGATGTCTGTTTAAGAGCTGATTTTTCAAAGAGCTCTAAAATGCACTGATAGATTACTTTGAAAATTCCTGCATCACTTCAGGATTCTGGGTAGAGTGAGTGGTGCAAATTTGGGGTCTTTGGGTCAAGGGACTATGAAATACGCCTCCTTCAATAACTTGCTTGTAATGTGGGTCTGTGTGGCACTGCTGAGAGCAAGAAAAATTGCAAGGCAGGGAGGCGGAGGCTGGAAGAGCATGTCTGTTTCAAGACCACTTTTCAAAATGCTTTAAAAATTACAGGTGCATGAAGAGGGGCTGGGGATGTGGTACATCACTTGAGGACCTGGAGAAAGTTTGTGGGATGAACTTGACACCATTTGGTCACAAATGTTCCTGAGGTATCACATCTCCCAACCCCCTCCAAATCATTTTGTCAATGAGATACTGAACCACACGCTGTACCGGTAAAAGATGGCTGGAGGCTAAATACTGGTGGCACAGTAAGGGAAGGGGCAAGAGGCCTGCTGTGAATCATCATGTGTCTCTAGATACTGCATTGTGCCAGTGTGTCATGTTTTCTGGGCTCCTGGGTAGTGATAACTGAGTGGGGTGTCTATATTATGTGGAAAGGGGCAAGCCAGAACATGCTGAATTAAGGTGACAATCTCTGTGTTTTGGCAGCTCTCAGGTTCTATAGGTGACCAGGGCAGTTGTAACTCCATGTGAACAAAGCTTTTCTAGGTGTCTTGGGGGTGGTAGGCGGAGATTTTTACCTCTTGTCTCTTGTGAGTTTGGCTCGGGTTGTGAGAGCATAAAAGTTGTTACCACCTGGTGACTGATGTGATGCAAGTCAGATGAGTATGTGCATTTATTGTACTCATAGATGCCAACAGAATAGCTGGCATTAAGCGATATCCTTTTTGGCATTAGCGTCTTGGAGGGAGATTTACTGACTGATGGTTTGAGCAAAGAACTGGGAGTCAGGGCTTTTGGGTTCTACTCTGAGCCCTACCATTAAATCACAAGTGCCTTGTCCATGGTCACACAAACAGGCTTATGCTTCCACTTTCCCATCTCCAGAACGGGGATAATACCTAAGTTGCAGGGGTGTTACATGAGGTTTTACCAAGCACTCTGTGTTCCTGGAAGGTGTAGTAGAAATGCAGACTGTCAGGAACGTACGCAGCGATGAGAGTGATGTTGTGCCACAGTTCTGATTGACAAAGCTGCTTTCGCAGGAGCATGATAACAGAAGAGCTGAAACTTTGGTCAAACAAAACCTCCATCCCTGATTAAAATCAAGGGAAAATCCTATTCCTCCAGACAGTGTTTTTGGAGAGAGAGAGCAAGAAAATCGCCTTACCTTCAAGCTCCCTGAGAGGAGTTTTACAGTAGCGCACATAACAAAGTAGTTTAAAAACCCTCTTAGAAAGTTTTGTAATTGACTATGTCCATACCCTTATGGCAAACATTAATGTGCTTTTTCTCTCCTGTGGTTTGAATGGAGACTAAGTGAACACTGTGGTTTTGTTCTAACAATTTCAGTCTGTACATTCCCTGACCCTGCTAAATCATCTTTTTTGGGGGGGCATAATCCATCCGTGTCAGCAGAGCCCTGAGAATAGGATTTAACTACTGCCCAGGATATTTTGGTAGGGTCTACAAAATCAGCTGCCTTTTTTGGTGAGATAAGTGTAATCTCAATAAAATCTAGTCTGAAGGATTTCCTCATTTGCAGATGAGTGCATAGGACCTAAAATTGGGACTGTTTGGTTAGCTGCTGCAACAGAGACCAGGAAAGAGGGGCATATATGGAGGAAGGGAAAAGGAGTAGCCTTATCTTACAGGATTTTGTTGGGCCACACAATAGTGACTGTTAGAGCAAATGTCTTTGGGACTCGCTGGCGAGTGGATAAAATTGCCTGGTTTGCTCAGTAACTGATAGAACCAGATGAGCAAGGTCAAAAATATACAGTCTAAAAGCTCTCAAAATGGTAGCTGTCTTGGGCTTATGAACTAGTTTTTATTGGGCTGTTATGGGGCCTGATCCTGAGAGTTGCTGTCCGTCTACATCTACAGTCATAGGGAAATGCCAGTACTCAACACCCTCAGGATCAAGCGTGTGTTTAGAGAGGAAGAATGGGAGTCATGACTCCTCCTCTGTTCTGTTCCCAGCTCTGCTACTTTGACCTAGCCTCTTGTCTGCAGCTCGGTTTCCTCCATCTGCAAAATGAGGATAAGGTGGAGCTAAGACTTAAGAAGCTGTTTGAGATGCTTGGATGAGAGGGTCTTCCGAAAGGCAGACTATGGTTGGTATTGCCCAGGACTTGCTGTGGAGGAGTTAGCGAGTGCTGTGCTAACTGGCACTTAGCATGGCAATTTGGTTTACTTGCTGCATCCCAGGTTTTCCATTCAATTACCTTGCTGTGCTTGTTGTGCTCTGAATTGCCCATTTGCCTCAAGAAATGTTGTGGCTTTGCTTACTCACAACTCTCTGTCTTGTTCTATAATTACTGATTTTGAAACCAGATCCTTCCACGTGGTCCATTCAGATCTGTGAGGACAAGAGGATTGTAAGCAAGCAAGTGTCTTGGAATAACACATGAGGGGCCTGCAGGAACTTCAGAAAGGTTGGTTGGTCCAAAATATCAGTTTTGTTGTATTCCTGGAGCCTCTTAGCATCCCCAAGACTTTAGGGAGAGGCAGGCATATGGTCCTCGAAAGGTCTCATCGTTGCCCTCTGTGACGGGGCTGAGCGGCCCCACACTGGTACCGTGGGGGTTAACCCTTCTCTCTTAGCTGAGGAAGCCACGCCCTGGAAGCTCTGCTGGGCGTGCTCCAACTGGAGATCAGGTATAAAAGCCTGCAGAACAGCTCAGTTGGGGCTGACTGCTGGAGGGGAAGGAGGCTTGCCGCTAGCTCCTTCAGAGGGACAGCCAGGACCCCGGGTTCCAGAGGCCAGCCCAGCCAGGACGCGATCTGAGCCCCTGCTCGAGGATGGCCCTGGAGGGCCCCTGGAAGTGGACGGAAAGGCAGTGCAGGTAGGAAGAGACCCAGGTGGTTTTTAAAATCATACAGACGCTCGGCGTGTTGCGGGTGAATCCCCGCCGAGCTAGGAGCAGGGAGAGCCCCACCGTCAGGTGAGCCCTGGGTCGGGACCTGGTGGAGAGGGTGGGCCTGGGTCCCCCTACCACTTTGACCACTAAGCTGCACTACCCCACCTGCAAGGGGAATATATGGACTCTGGTCGTTGGGCTACGCTGCCCCAAGACTTGTGGAAGCCATGTGGACTTTGGCCGTTAGGCCACGTGGCCACAAGGCTTGGGGAGGATATATAGACTTTGGCCATTGGGCCATGCTACCCTGAGACTTGGGGAAAGGTATATGGACTCTGGCCGTTGGGCCATGCTACCCTGAAACCAAGGGAGGGAGGTTGTATGGACGCTGGCCGTAGGCCCATGCTGCCCTGATACCAGGGGTGCAAGATAGAGACTCCGGCCATTTGAGCCACATTCCGGCCATTGGGCCACGCTACCCAGAGATTTGGAGACATCAGGACTCTGGCCATTGGGCCATATCGCCTTTTGATTGGGGATTAGAGTGGCTGGGGTCCGCTGTCACAACCCACCCTGCCACAAAGGGGCGCTGCGGAGCCGCACCCGCCACACCCTCTCAAAGAGGACTGTAACTTAAAGTATGGTTGCTAAAATTTGTAAAGCACTTTGAATATGTGAAACGCACCATAAATGTGAAATATCATTATAATTGGGGCTGAGGATTTATGTGGATAGGTGAGAGAGGGGCTTGGCTTTATCTAGTGGGCTAAGCAGAGGTCTGGGAACCAGGAACCCATGAATTCTAATCCTATCACTAACACCTTCTGTAGCCTCCACAGGTAAATGACTGAAGGTTTCTGTGTCATGTTTCCCCCACACCCTCCCCCTTAGGAGCGAGGGGAGGGCTCGTTAATGCCTGCCAAGTGCTATGTATAAGGCTGTGAATGTATTCTTACGGGTTTTGTAAAAGTGCTGTCACTTGGTGCTGTGTGAGTGAGCTTGCTCCAGTATTGCCTAAGTGGTCCTCAAGAACAGCAGGGAGGGCATGTTGCTTTTTCGACTCGCGGACTAACGCTGTTGGCGGTACGCAGTGTGGGGTGTACTTCAGGTTGTGAACAGACGCTGTACATACGTTCTCTGCCTGACCGCTAGCGCTGTAGTTGGGAGAATGAATAGGAAGTACTGGAAAGGCTGTGCAAGGTGCACAGATCACTTGGCCTCCTGTGCAATCCAGCACCTCCAACTAGACAGGAGCTGCCTGACCAGGCCATGGAATTACAGTACTAGGAGGACTGTTGCACTCCCACTCAAGGGCCCAGTGGGCGGGGGCCTTCGGCATAGGAGTAGTTTGACTTCTATTGGCCGGGGGATGGGGTGGGCAGAGGGGCTTGAGACATTTCCACATGGCAGGGTCCAGCCAGGGAAGGCCACCTCCACCCCCTCACTCACCTCAGCAGGCCACCCAGCCTGCCTGAGTTGGGTGGGCAGGGGGGTGCAACCAAATATTATAACTCAAAGGTGGGAGGCTTAGCTCAAAAAGTTTGAAAACAGCTCAGGGTGCAGGGAGCGGGGTAGCTGGGGGCTGTGTTCAGGGAGCGGGTAGCTCACGGTGCCGGGAGAGGGGTTCTAAGGGCTGCATGTGGGGAGGACTCCCCTGCAGTCCCTGTTCCCGGAGGGGTCTGCCAGCCATGGAGCCGGGTCTCCCAATCAAAGGGATTCTTACCAGCTGCTTCTTTGGGAGCAAAGGGGGCTGGAAGCTGAGGAGCAGCTTCAGTCTGGGGCACCAGCGGGAGAGGAGAGAGCGTTGAAGCTGTAGCCAGAACAGCAGCTGCCCAGTGCTACCTGGCTCCAGCTTCCCATCTGGGACCTGGCGGGGAGAGGAGATGTGGGGGGACGGAGCTGTCCCTGGGACTGGCATGATCTTGCACTGCAGTTTTGGTGAGGGAAGAGGCAGTGACCTCCATGTCACCAACGCTGCCCATGGGCTCTGGGCTTCTATGCCACCGGGGGTGCTGGGGATCGGAGCTTCAGCCCCATGGTGCGTGTCGGGGTCGCCGAGGATTGGGGCTTCAGCCACAAGGCCCTGCGACCCCCCTGGAAGGGGCTCGTGGACCCCCAGAGGGCTGCGGATCCCCGGTTGAGTACCGTTGTTCTTGTCAAAGATCTCTTCTTGCCAATGTCTCTTCTTCTGGATAGTCTGTCCCTGCTCCTGTGAGACAGAACTGCCCAAACTTTCCCTCCCGCCCCTTTCGCACTGGCCATGCTCCTCATTGTGAGCAGTGTTGTCGAGCACAAATACAGGCGAGGCTACTATAGAAACTGTACAACTGCTAACAATGGCCCAAGAAACACGCTACTCTGTGTTCATGAAGAGGGAGGAGACTGTTTTGCTGGCATTGCTATCTAGTGGATCAAGGGGCAAGGAGTGAGGATTCCTGGTTTCTATTCTTGGGACCGCACTAGCTTTCTTCTTGCCTCATAGCTACCCTGTGTGTAATATGGGAATAAACTACCTTTGGAAATGATTACCCACTTGCATTTTGAAAACTCTGTTACTATTAACTAGCCCTCCCCTCTCCCTGGTGGAGCAGCGTTCTCCTCACCTTTCACACAGAGAAGTGAAGTGACTTGCTTCCGAGGGTTGGATAAGAACTTGGAAATGCTGGATTTCTCACTTTTTGCTTGCTCTAGTCACCCACAATGCCCCTCTGGCCCCACTTTTTGTAACAGAGGTGTAGGGGAGCTCAGTTTGTTATTGAAGTTGAGTTCCTGGGAAGTGTCTAGAGATGGCCGAGGGGAAATACTAGACTTTTCTAGTAAGTGCCGTTCTCAAGATCTCGCAGTACTTTGCACTCCTACATTGCCCCTCCCTAGGGTTAATTGATTGTGATTTCACGATTGCAATGGGGACTTGCAGCCTTAGCTGTACCGAGGGAATGCTTGGACTGACAAAGCTCTTTTCACCGCAAGGCCAAAAAGTAACTTCAGGCAGTGCAGTGGAATGTGTTTCTCGTGTCTGCGATCGTGGGTCCAAGAAGTCTTCTCTTACCTCCTGCCAGCCCAGGAAACTGAAGAAATGAAGAAAGCTAAGAGCCCTTCAGGAACCTGTCCACCAGCCTCTCTCAGCCTGGAGGGAAAGGTGGTGTCAGGGCTTTGGTGCCCTGTCAGTTACACTGTGAAGGAGGGAAGGGTCCAGCCTCTTTTGCAACTTTTTGAAAGGAATCTTTTAGGAAGTGGGTGAATTTCAATAAAATAAAGCGAAACGTGCGTCAGCTCGGTGACTCATTGTGGGTCGTATCTGCTCTGAGTGAGTGAGGAAAGCTCCCTGCGCCCCATCGTCAAATGTGTCTAAATAATTGGCAGTAACATGATCGTTGCAGTGTAGGCAGCTTCCTGCTTCTTCCTGTCTGGGCTGGTGCTTCACGACAGCCAGATATAAACCTATCCTAAAGCTGTACTGGGGAGAAGGTCAAAGAACTCGAGTGCACTTGTGGGTGGAGAAGTGAGTTTGCAGTTTCGTTGACCCCTCCGCAGTCTTTATGTGTGCATGGCCGGTTGCTCTTGTGGTCACCCCTCTGCAGCAGGACAGGTTCGAACACAAGCTCACATGCTCCTCTGAAACCCCTTCAACTTCTGGGCACAAGTTGCAGGCAGAGTAAGAGCTCTGCTGCTGATTCTCTTCTTTAGCTGCATGTGTGACAATGCTGCATGTTTTTTTCTTTTGACGGTAACATTAAAGGGAGATGGGTGTGTGAGGTTCCTGGCACATAGGAGGTCTCTTGTACTCATAGTTGGATTTTTGCAGAGGCAGTGTTGTCTGGTGATTGGAACAGGTGACTGGGGGCTGGGGTTCGAATATCAGCTGTTAGCGTGTGGGGTAAACTCCAGAAAAAGCTTGGAGCAGGGAGTTGGGAATTTCCTGAGTTCTAGCTCTGCTACGTACTCGGGCATGGGCAAATCACTAATGCGGTGATTTCTTTGGCATGGCGCTCGTTGAAATCAGGGAGAGTTGTCAATGCTTGATGCTTCTGAACGTCAGACCATTAACCTTTCTGGACATCAGTCTGCCCATCTGTAAGATGGGGATAATGTTCACCTACTTCCCAGAGGTCTGGTGAAACTCGCTTCCAATATGTTTGTAAATTGCTTTGAGATTCCTTCACAAAAAAACACTATACGGATGTAAAGAACTATTTTTTTTGATGGGCTGTATTTGGGCAGGGGAGGGACATCAGCAGCTATGTCTTAGCTCTTAAGTAGGGTTTTAACATACCACTTCACAGTATGTTGTGCTGCCATTCGTAGGGTGGAGATGTAAGCAGTTTGCAGTGTTTGTGCTCGATGTACAACAAAGTTCATTACAGATTTTCAGGCTCTTGTCATGTCCAGTCTGTTTTTTTAAAATATCTGTGGTGTTTTGAGCAAGAGAAAGCACCCAAAACTGGAATAACCTGGTGCTTACAGCTTAAGATGTCCCAACAGATCCTTTTAAGGACTGAAACTTGACATGCCAAGGAAGCTTCATCTCTAGAGAGGGGTTTATAATGGAACTGCTGATGGAAGGGACCATCCTAGTGACTGCCATCCTAGTGTCCTGTGTTGCAACCTGCACGCCAGTGACTTCCAAGTAGGTGAGAGGGGTGAGGCATGCTAGACTCCACTGGAGAATTCATTAGATAATAAAGGTGGAGTTCTGGGCTTTCAGGACCAAAAGGCAACATACAGCAATTTTATGTTTGTCCATGCTGGGTTGTTTTGTGTTTTTGCACCTTAGTTACCTCTCCTGAGTCACACTGTTAGCTTAAGGAAGTTTGTTTATTTGGCTTTTACAACTCTGTGCAGAGAGGCAGTATATGTTAGCATGGTGTAAAGGTTTTATCAGCCTGGGAAGGGCTCCTTATTCAATGGCCTTCTAATCGTCATTAACGAGTGCCAGCCAAACCCTTTTTATTCCACCACACACCATTATGGACACAGTATGTACCGTGTGTTACAGAAAAAACGGTCTTCTGGAGGTTTCAGAAAAACCAAAAGATACACACTATGCAAGTTGTTGTCTTATCGCAGTGCTGGGGAGCCCTACTGTGCATAGTTGTGTGCAGACAGTCGCGGCCTCTGCCCCCAAAGAGCTTACAATTTAAGTACACGTGAGCTCTTTATGACCCTATATGGGTGGCTTGCTATGGGTTTTGTTCAATTCAAATCAACACAAGTGCTAGCACTGGTTGGCTTCCATTTTAAATGCGGATTCATCATGTATCTCCTGGGTTCCTCCTGAGTGTGACGGAAGGAAATCTCTGCTGGAGAAGGGGAGCTTTACTGCTAGCTCCGCTATCCTGCAGGAGGAGGGTTGGGTCTGACTTTGTGACCAGACTACGGCTGGAGCCCCGCTTCTGTGGGGAATGCGGATAGGGAGCGACCTGGACTCTGACGTGGAAAGCAGTGACGGTGACTTGCCAGGCACTGCCTATAACTTGTGTATGCATTCGGTGAATGTTTGAATTAAAATAAATGCGTACACCGTCAGGCTGGTACTCCTGGATGGAAACTGTTGGTGTTGGTATCTGCTTCAGTGGGTGCAGAGAAATTGCCTGTTGGTCGAGGTCAGCAGCAGCGGCAAAGTGGTATCAGGAGGACATCAGTCATGAATTGTCTTTACATTTTCACATGATGCGTCGTTATTACTAGCCCTTCCTTGGCCCCGTCACTATGTCTGCCGGCTCTCTGGCTTCCAGCACTACTTGAGTACATGCCTGTATGCATGTATCTTTCTCATGATGACTTGCAGCTGATGCATTGGTTTCATGTTGAAAAGAAACTGGGACGTCACTCCATTCTTCCTCCTACGCTAGGACACAAGCGAAATGGGCACTTCCTTGTTGAACTTCCAGCTACTGCGAACCTAGCCACAAGATCTGGATGCTAATGAACTGGGACAGGCCCAAGACCACATATGTGAGCTGCAGTTACTAACTACCAGGGTGAGAACTTAGTCCCGTTTGAAGTCAGTGGCAGTTTTGCCATTCACTTCAGTGGGGTCAGGATTTCACCCTGGGTGTTGGAAACAGCTTTCTCTATGTTGGGCCCCCTCAGACGTTTCTGAATAGCTTATCAGTCTTTGGTGATGGAGTCCCCCTTTGACGGGTGGCCAGCTGTGCATCGGCGTCTCTTCCCCGTGTTCCATGCCCTGGGCACAGCTGTCTTTCTGCACATTTACTCTCCCGTTAGCCGGCTTTGTTCCCTGTTCTTATGTTTGCTTCTTTCCTCGGTTTGCCCTTTGATTGACCCTTTTGTCTTGTGCCTCCCTCTCCTTGCTCTGTACTGTTTGGGGTGGTGTAGAGAGTCCAGGGGCGAGTTGGCACGTGCTATTGCAGCTTAGCAGAGAGCTGCAAGGGCAGAGGAGAGACGCTTGGGCCACCAGGCTTGTACCTGAGCCCGCTGCTCCTGTAGTGAAGTGCTTCAGGGGCTGCTGTAGAAGCAGGGAGAGAGGATGGCTGGCTATTGAAGATCCACCTGCTGCTTTAACTATGGCTACAGAAGCATATTTGAATTGGGGGGAGGCGTAGCAGATCAAGGGTCATGTGACTTTTGCACCCTTTGCTATTTTTACTGTGGGTTTGTGTGTAAAATATCAGTGTTGCAGAAGTGAGCTGTTGGTGTGGCATGTGCCTCCCCTATCTAGGCAAGGAAGTGGAAGAGAGGACCGGTTTCTGTGTTGAACCGAGCCAGGTAAAACTTCCTCAAAGCCTGAACCTAAATTGCAGTTCTTGGAGAGAGTAAATTACGCTGGAAAGAAGCTGGAAGATGTGGGGGAGTAACTGGCTTTTATTTGCTGGAAATCTTTGTAATCCTAAACCCACAGTCCTATCAGCCAACACCATCCTTTGTGCTTTGAAAGGATTTGTATGTTAGAATTTCATTCATTCATTAGGATTTCATTCATTCTGTCCTACTGCCTTGGGACCATCTATATAAAATGAAAAGAGTCTATCATAAAGTTCACCCCAAAAAACCTCCAGGAATTTTGCCCGGCCTCTGTTGCTCTAGGCAGAACTGGCCCACTTAAAGCAATAGGTGAAGACGATGCTGTCCCCAATTCACAGTCTAGGCGATTCCTACCCAGAGCAGTTAGCCATCGGTGGTGGTGTGCAATATTAATTTACAGACTGCCAAAAGGTGTGAATTACTGCACACCTAAAACACATCTGGAGGAATGTGGCAGTGTTATCCTGGTGGCAATGTACTGTGAAGATGATGACGCTAATGGGAATGACAGAGACATTCAGTTTAAAATAAGTCCTCTGTGCTTGCCCTCCCAGATGGATCCCAGAGACAAAAGGTGGCTAATCAGAGGCCGAACAATGTGCTTGTGTGTGGGTTTCACTGTAGATTGTTTGCTTCTCCTACACTGGGACCTTTCCTCTCAGCCCCCCACCAGATGTTCCAGGCAACAGGATTTTCCTGAAGCTTGTGCATTCATTTATAGATAGATTGAGGAGGGGTAGGGGTGTGTGTGTAAAGAGAGATGGGTATTAAAAAAAGATTCAGCTCCTTACACACAAACTACAGTGAATAGTTTTCCCTCCGCGTGTGCCACATCCTACCAGGCGGGTGTGCCAACAATAACACTGCATGTAAATGGTCCCTCAGTACTCTTGAGGAGGCACTGAAAGGGAGCGGTCTGCACTTGTTGAAGACCATACACTATTCTGCCTCTCTGCCTGTTTCCACCGTAAAGGAAAACGGGGTAGTTATGCAAACCAGGAGCCTGGAATGTACCTTCCCCAGACGCTCGAAATGTCTCAGGGCACAGGGCTAAATCCCTGGGTGGAGCAAGTTCACACTTTGCAATCAAAGTGCTCCTGCCTTCAGCGCCTTGCAATTCCTGGGTTAGGGGAACTCTCACTGAACAGGGACTGAAGGGTCCGAGACTCCTGCCTGGGCGTTGTGCTCCAAGCGCTGGCTTGGTGTGCATTGGCCTTCATCCTCTAGTTTGACTTGTGATCTTTCAACACCATCTTGTGCTTCCTCTGTATCATAGATCTTTCTCCTGGCATGTCAGCTGTGATCTGCCCCGTGCTGTGGGCTCCCAAGCAAATAAAGGAGCTGGATGCAACCCAAGTGAGGGTCGGCCTCAATGGACTGTCTAGTCCTGGCTTCTCTGCCAAGGCTCTCAGCAAGGGGGGCTGATTAGTGCCAGTTCCAGTGATGTCCTTCTGTGGTCTGGCCCCCTTTCACCTAGGAGATGGGCCGAGATCCCCCAACTCATTTCCCGCCGGCCACCTCACTGCCAGCAGATGGCGTCCCGTTTTCTGGGCTTGTCTGTGCACAGGAGTAGCACGGGTTTAACTTAAAGGGGTTTAAAACCTAGTGTCGTTCAAGTGACACGAAGCCCCCCGGGGACACTTGTAAACGGCTCTATGGTTAACTTAGGCATGTAAAGTTACCCGCTCAGGCCAGCTTGAGGTAAGGTTTCAATTGACTTGAGAAAGTCTGCGTTCTGAGTTAGCTGAAGTGGTGCAACTTTGCACGTAGGCCAGGCCTCTGTGGGGTGTCTAGGCTGCAGTAAGAAACCCTGTGGCAGGGAGTCTCAGAATTTGGGTCCCGGGGCTCTGGCTGCGGGACTGAATCCTGCAGAGTAGCCACTCGGGCTAGAGCCCAGACTCTAAGACCCTGCCCCCTCATTGAGTCTCAGAGCCCAAGTTCCAGTACCACAGCCCAAGTCAGTTGACCCCAGCTAGCCACGGCCCTTGCGTGGGTCTTTGGTTGGCATGTAGACATGCCCTGTCAACGCCAACCTGAGCTGGAGGATGAATGCATCTGGGATATGGAGTCGATGTCCTGAAGTGCCAGGACTCATGTCAGTTTTGATTTTGAGATCTAGGATCTGATGAATGGGGGGATGTGTTTTAAAAACCTGCCTTGCCAAGGGGGCTAAGTACCAAGCCCTTAGCTAATGGGCTGGCGGTGGAAGAGGTGCCTGACTTTGAGGTGTCTCGGTACAGATGATGCATGACTTACACTTTGTATAACTTTGTGACCAGGGGATCAACTATAGCATGTGACTGAAGCAAATCTTCACCCTTGCCCCAGTGTGTGTTGGGGAAGAGATGGGGGTGTTGGAGGGAAGGGTGGTCCTGGGGACGCAAGAAGCTAGTTTGCTAATCCTCCCAAAGGAAGACTGGGATTAAGACAGACTGTAGCAGATTTTGTCGCTATTGGACCTTGTGGTCTAATGCGGCTCGGCAGCTGCAGGGAGCAATAGGAAAATATTTCAGTGACTGACTTTTGGCAGAGCAAGGGGGGCCAGTTAAAACAGAAATGAATAACAAGAAACGTGCAGCAATAGCAGTGCTGCAACTTCTCGCAGCACGATTGAAACCAATGGGATCCCAGAGGCCCCCAGGAGGCTGTTGCCCTAGCAAGTAGCCAGCAGAGATACTGGCGGCATCTGTCTAGCCACTGGGTTCGGTGCTATTGCATTCAGCCTTTGTCTAGCAGTGTTTGTGGCATGGGGCACTAAACTTGCTTCACTGTCGCTCTCCTAGTAACACCATTAAAGCTGTCAGCTTGTTGGGTGTGGAAGGATCAGACCTAATGAGTGGAATGGAATCTGTTCAGACAAACCTTGTGGTTCAGTGGACTGGGCCTGGGGTTCCCAGCCCTGCCACTAGCTCCCTGTGTGACCATGGGCCAGTTGCTGCGTTTCTCTGTGCCTCGGTTTCGCTCTCTGTTAAATGGGGTTCGTGATACTGGCCTTCCCTGGTGAAGGGCTTTGGGAGCCGTGGAAGGAACGTGCAGTATAATCCAGAGTAGTGGTGGCCCCTTGTATGCCTTCCTCCTCTTCTCTGGCCTCACCTGCGTTTGCGCCTGCCTGTAAATATAAACGAACTAGGCAGTAGCTTTGGTGTAATTCCTCCATCTTGGCTGCTGTCTCATTCCGCGGCTTCAGCTATGTTGTTCTGGAAGGACCCAACGTGATCATGTGCCCAGCTTTGGATAGGATTCTGCAGAAAAGTGGATTGCTCTGGCCCTCTCCGGTGCCTGATTCGGGCAGACGTACAGGCCACTAAATGTATAATTAGGCTGAAGAATTCTAGTTGACCTTCCCTTTCTTCTCTCACCCTCATCACTCTGATCATTTTTCCAGCTGCAGGTGATTAATGACAGCTCCTGAGCCACCGATAGTGGTAGCTCCCTTGTGACCTCAGACCCTCCGACCCCGAGTTATAGCAGGACATCTCCAGAGCGTTCCTGATAACTGCACATCTGCAAATGGAGGGACAGGGCTCGGATGTGCGATGGCTTGCCATCTGGACCCATATGTTTGTTGGACTCTAAATGGGGACTGAACTAGACGACTTGGTGTGGCTTTTAGAGTGGAAAAAAATCAGTGTTTCTGAATGAACTACATGAAAATGGACCGTTTGTGCTGGAAGCTGGTAAAAATCAGGGTCGAGAGAGAAGCATCTTTCTAAGGAGGAAGTAGGTGTCTTGGCCACAGCAATAACCTGCCAATGGCCCCTGGCCCTGCTTCCTTTTCTGGATAGGTAGGGAAGCCAGAGTAGGACTAACAGAGTTAGAGTTCCCCTCTCTCTCCTCCTCGGCTGCTGTGTGATAGAGGGCCTGTGGTGTAGGAGCTCACCCCAAAAGCTGCTGTTCTGCTGATGACCTCTGCTGTGTCCCCATCTTTCCCACAGGCTAGCAGGAACAGCCCGGTAGGGGTCCATCTCCGGACAGACGCGGATGATGCCAGAGCTATGACCGGGGCTGCAGTCCTGGCACTGAGGGGTGATCAGTTATGGAACAGCTACAGAAGGAAGTACTTGAGGTCAAGGAGGAGGAAAAGGAAGCGGCAGTGATCGCAGCAAGTGAAACCTCAGACCCCAGCGGAGGACTAGATAGTTCACGGCCTTCTAGCAGCTATACAGGTAAGTGGGCATCAAACAGGTGGAGGCAATGAACAGTGGGTGCTGGCTTTACAGGGAGGAAACCATTTTTCCAATGGAAAATGCCTGCATAAAGAAATGAATGGTGCAGGGGGCCAGAGCGGTACCGCCCTGTCAGGAGTAAGTTCCACAGCTCCAGGCGGTTCAGCCGAGAAGGCTCGAACAGGAGGCTGAAAACGACCAGGTGTTTGTGTAACTAGGAATAGAATTTCCGGCTGAAAAGCGAGAGGAATCTCGCCCTGTGCCCCAACTTGTCTCGAATAAGGAATGAATTTTCTGCTCCATGGACAGTGATGTGAATTAAATGCTGCAGGAAGCTGGCCCCCTCTGAAGCAGCAGCTGTTGGCTCCTGCCAGATGTTCCGGGCACTGGTTTGTTCCGATGTGCTGAGCTGCACAGGGGCTTGCGTGTGAATGGAGTCTGGCTGGTTTTAATCACCCCCCACCCCCACCCCGAACTGATTCATTGGCAGCCAAGCTCCTGGAAGGCTTAATCGTTTCACTAAAAAGAAAGTGATTCGTTCTGCTCACCCATTCGCTGAGAGTCAGAAGACAAAAATTAAAGGGACACTCAAGCAATTTTAGGCCCAGAATTTCGTGCGTGGGTTTTAGCGCACGGGGGATGGGGGAAAGCTTGCCGTGAAGAGAGTATTTTGTTGTTGCTTAGATCTTTCCCCTGCAGTCCAGAGGAGCCCAGCACTACAGCATCGGGCTAGTGCCTAAGAACTGGGAATATGGAATCTACTTGTTGGGTTTCGTTGTCCAGCCTGAATCCAAATGCCAGAAGGAAGAAAACAACGTAAATGATTGAAATTGCTACAACATGAAAACTCTTGTATCCCATCAGTGACATGTGGAAGCCGGTAGCCTGACGGTCGAGAGCTTCTGTCATGGGCTCTGATGACCTGGAGAGGAGAGGAGATCTTTCTTTGTTCGGTCACTCTTCTGTAAGACTGTTCAATGCCAATGTGCATCCTGCCCCAGCCTAGAAACACTTCTTTTGTTTTCTCTTTGTATCCCTTTAGACCTCTCCCAGAGCTCTTCTCCATCCCTGTCGGACCAACTCCAGATGGGCTGCGAGGAGACATCTGCTGCAAGCCTGAATGTGGAATGCAGGGTCTGTGGGGATATAGCATCAGGATTTCATTACGGAGTGCATGCATGTGAGGGCTGCAAGGTACGAAGTGCATGCAATAGATGCTGTCCATTGCGAAGGCAAGGCTTTGGGCCCTTCGGTGTTACCCTGCAGAACTAAAACTGATACCCACAGAGTTGCTAATAGCCTGGGCTTCTCATCTTGCCCTTAACTCTGTGGGGCTGTGGTGGTAATGGATTAGGATTGTGGGGGAGTGGAAGCACAGACAGTAACTGAAAAGGCAGAAGCTCTGTCTTTGGGAGGGGTAGGAGCTGCCTGGAGGTCCTACACTGTGCAGGAGTTAAGCTCTGCAGGGCAAGTGCCTTCCCTATCTACGCAGCAACATAGCTCTGTTCTTGTCCCCACATTGTGCTTTACATAGCAAAACTCCAGGACCACTGCGCTTGCTTTTAAGGAAGCTCCTTGTTTGATCCCTGCCACAGGCCAGCAGTGGACATCTTATCGTCCTGTGAGCATGTTGCCCTCGTTATAACGTGGTTATAAATTCCTTCCCCCACAGCAGATGCCGGCGGGGCTGCGTTAGCCAGCGCCTGGGTGCTGCCAAACATTCCTTTTAGGGCTAGCAAATACTGGAGTGGGCAGCCAGGGAGTTGGGAAGTTTGAACTTTTCTTTGTCTCTCCCTTCTGGCCACGTGTGGTATTGCAACTGCCAGGTTTCTCGACTTGTGTACAAAACATCAAGGCCTTCCCTGGCCCTCGGCAAGGCCTTCTGCATAGTTCCCCTTGGGACAGAGGCTGTGTTTGGTCCAAGAGGACTGAGTGAAAAGGTCTCTCTTGTCTGGCAGCCTCTCTGCTTCCTGCTGGGACCTCCTCTCCACCTGGAGTGAACCTTTAAGAGGGTCAGAGTGGCACGAAGCCTGGAGCAACACAGGCCCTTTTTGGCAGGCGTCAGTTGATGCTGTTCTGAGGCACACTTAGTAATGCTGCTTTCTCCCTCTGCCACACATCCCCCCTCCCCTGCAGGGTTTCTTCCGTCGGACGATCCGCATGAAGCTGGAATATGAGAAGTGTGACCGGAACTGTAAAATCCAGAGGAAGAACCGGAACAAGTGCCAGTATTGTCGCTTCCAGAAATGCCTCTCGCTGGGCATGTCGCACAGTGGTGAGGGGCCTGGGTGGCACCGGGAAGCCTTGGCGGTTGTGCATGCAATACCCAACGTTCTCAGAAAGGTTTGAGGGAACCCAAATGAGACACCAGAGAGGGGCCTGGTTTCAAGAGGCCAGATGCCCGGCACTTTCTGACCATTGGTGCCCCTTTATAACGTCTCTAGCTGAGCTCTTAACATCGCTAGTCCCTTGTGCAAACGGAACTTGTCCTGCCTGGCCAGACCTCAGCCAGGTCTGCAGTGCAGGGTAGGCAGAGGCAATGGAGCCGTCAGGTGACCACAGAGCAAAAGGGCATCCAGAGAAAAAATAGCAAACAGCATTTTACCTTCCTGTAGTGCCTTTCACCTCAAAATCTGCATACGTGCAGTGTTGCAGTGCAGCCTCTTCTGGGGTGGGGAGAGCAGCAGCTGGGTGCACTGAAAGCTGTACAAAGGCTGGGGAGAGAGTAGGGGAGACTTTTGGGGGGAAGAAAAACACCAGAGCAAATCCTCTGCTCTCTCAAAGTCCCCTGGGATGTTTGCCTCAGCGACGCTAGATGTACTGGGAAGGGGTGTGGGTGGCTGTAAGTGCTTTTCTGCTGTATTTCTATCCTGATCAGGGCTGGAGGCCAGTTCAGGCGGGAGCAAATCAGAGCAGCTTCAAGGTTGTCCCAACCACACCGCTAGCATGCCCACCATCTCAGAGTGGGCCAGGAGTAGGGGGCAGAGATCTGTCTCTGTTCCCTTTACACCGCTATGGGGTTCTCCTGTGCGTGGGGACTCTTCACATCTCTGAAGCGGCACGAAGGGAGATGCGGAGGCCAGGATGTGGCTCAGAGTTGACTCAGAGCAGAGGGGACCCACACAGTACGCTGTACGTGACTCACTGTATCCTAAGGGCTGAATTGTCTCTGCATTCAGGCCTGTAGCTCTGGGTGTCCAGTTAGTTCCAAACCCAGTGCTTGGCCTCAGCTTTCCCCGTGGTCTCATTCGTCCACAGCAGCACGGGCTGTGATCCGAGGGCCGGTCCCTTGCCGTATTGACTGCTGAGCCAAGCAACCACCTCTTAGTGCTGTTTGTTCCTGGAATGTGTGGTGTGCATAGGAACGGACAGTTTCCATTGCTCCCTGTGTCTAGGGCTGACCCAGCACGAAGCAACAGCGCACACGGCTCTCGTGCTTTTATCCAGAACATAGTAGTTTAAATCCTAACAATCCTCTTCTGGAACGGAGAGCGGTGCCTGTCCGAGGAGTGGGCCTCTCTCTCTCGAGGGCCCAAAGAGAGCTCGCACCGTAGATCTAACCTGAGCCTTTATTGGAACATGTGGTTATAATGACCTAACCCTGAAGTACTAGGGCAGTGCTTTGCCTGGAGGAGCTCTGCACCATGGGGCCTTGTTGATTCTGTTGCCCCGAAGGCTTTAAACCAGAGGTTCCCATGGGAGCCAGGGTCCCGTACACGCAGATGGCTTCCTGTCAGGAGCGGGTGTCATTGATGCCAGTGCAGATGTGTGTGTCTTCTTAGGAGTATCCCTAGTCCCTTTGGCTTCTCCCAGGACCTGTCAATCATGCCCGCTTTGTTCTGTAACAGCCATTCGTTTTGGCCGCATGCCGGAAGCAGAGAAGAGGAAGCTGGTAGCGGGTCTGACGGCGAGCGAGATCAGCTGCCAGAACCCGCAAGTGGCTGACCTGAAAGCTTTCTCCAAGCACATCTACGACGCCTACCTGAAAAACTTCAACATGACCAAAAAGAAGGCGAGAGGCATCCTCACTGGGAAGACCGGCAGCACCCCGGTGAGTGCTTCTCGCAGGTGGACAAACCAGAGGGCTAACAACAGCGCCGTGATTTCCAGGGCAGGGCATGTTACTAGCATGTCACAAGATCAGGCCCCAAAGATATCCACCTCCACTGCTAGTAATTTAATTAACACTGGTTATTTCACCCAGAGAGGTACTAGACATCCGGCATGTATTCGAGCTGCTGATCAGACATGGCCAGAAATGCAGTCCTGAGATCTCTGTAATGTATGACTAGCCTTAGAGAGTGCACAGACCCTGAAGTCTGTACTGGAAAATACCTAGACAGAACGCACACAAACCCCTCCCTTCGTTTCCCTTGGCCGCTGTGTCGTCACTGGCTGTAAGAGTAGCAAACGGAACTAGGGGGATGGTATTTATTTAAATGTGCCCTTCTGTAGCTCCGGCAGCAAATTCCAGGTATTTTAAATTCCTGCAGCATCATAATGGGACCAGCACCCGGAAGGAATGACCCTCCCTACCCTGTCCACACTGAGCCTCTCCTATCCTCTCAGCACCCCGCTCCACTCCCTGCAACAGCCAGTTGTCATGCCCCGGGCCCTTTGCAGTGGGAAGGTACCTGAGCCTGCTTCCAGCAGTACCCATTTTAAGTTCAGACAAATTCTCCTCATGTACTTGGCCTGTGCTTAGTGAATCCAATGCTGGACATAACCAAACCATGACACCTCCAAAATGGTTAAACCTGAGTGCTTAAAGTGAGGGGAGGTAGAGAAAATAGTGGACGACATCAAGAAAGCTGAGGTGTTTTAAATGCTTATTTTTGCTTCAGTCTTCACTAAAAAGGTAATTATGATCAGATACTTAACACAATATTAATAACAAGGGGGAAGGAACACGAGCCAAAATCGGGACAGAAAAGGTTAAAGAACACTTAGATAAGTTACATGTATTCAAGTCAGCAGGTTCTGAAGTTCACGCTAAGGTAGTTGAAGTAATCTTGGAGCCATTAGCAATTGTCTTTGAACTCGTGAAGGATGGGTGAGGATGGAGATGGGCAATCATAGTATCTGTTGTTAAAAAGGGAATCAAAGAGGACCATGGAAATTATAGGGCAGTCAGCCTAACTTTGCTACCTGGAACAAATTATGAAACAATCCGTTTATAAGCACCTGGAGGTTAATAGGGTTATAAGGAATAGCCAGCAGAGATTTGTCAAGAACAAATCATGCTAAACCAACTCATTTCCTTCTTTGACAGGGTTATTGCCTAGTAGATGGGGGAAGTCTGTAGACATGTGATATCTTGATTCTTAGTAAGGCTTTCTCAAAAGGAAACAAGAAAAAAGTGATCTAGATCAGCAGTTCTCCACCAGGGGCATGCAGAGATCTTCCAGAGGGGGTGTCAACTCATCTAGATATTTGCCTTTTTTTACAACAGGCTACACGAAAATCCCTAGCGAAGTCAGTACAAACTAAAATTTCACACAGACTATGACTTGTTTATACTGCTTTATATACTGTACCAGTGTTTCTCAACCTGGGGTTGCGATTTGTTTGTAAAAATGAGCAAGTCGGTCATTTTTCAGTACTAGTGGCTATGACACTTTTTTATATCTTTGTCTGATTTTGTGAGCAAGTAGTTTTTAAATGAGGTGAAATGTATGGATACACAAGACAAATTAGCCTTTTGAAAGGAGCACAGGAGTCTGGAAAGGTTGAGAGTCACTGGTCTAGATGAAATTACCATCGGGGGTACACACCTGGTTCAAAGACTGTACTCAGAGTAGTTATCAATGGTTTGTTCACAAAGTGGGGACTGAGAAGTCTTCAGATATGTTAAGGGCTGTTATAAAGTGGATGGGGATCAGTTGTTCTCTGTCCACTGAAAGCAAGACGAACAGTAATCTGCAGCAGTGAAATTTCAGGTTATATAGTAGGAAACCTGCTAACAAAAAGGTTAGGTAAAGTCTGGGACAGGCTTCCAACGGTGGTTGTAGAGTCTCTGTCACTGGAGGTTTTTGAGACCAGGTTAACCAGTGGTAAATTAATAACACCGACTATCAAGTCCATTTGCACCAATGATTTCAAGCCCATCAGTTGCGAGCAATGGATGTCTTTTGGTGAATCTGACTCCTGCTGCCAAGGAGTTAATGATTTGCATATGCCCAAAAGGAATGTCTTTCTGAAACAGGCTGTGACTTTCTCAAGGTCCCTCCCAGCTGCACAGGTCTACGATCCTATCAAGTATTTGAGAGTGTTGATGGATTTTTTCCATTACTTTTTTCTTTTTGGGAGTGGGGTAGGAGGTTGTACAGGGGAAATGTCTGTCTAGATAGATTTCCCCCAGCCTTCTTTATCAGGATGCAATGGGGTTCTCTGTGTGGAGGCCCCCAGTTTAGAAGTGCTTTGCCATTCAGAGCAGTGGTTATATCTCTGCACCAATGCGCTCCACCCTCTCTTGTGATGAACGGCAGCAGTTCCATTTGAAACCAGCTGGGGACTTCACCCTCTTCTCTCCCTTTTCCTGCTGATTTGATTCATGTACAGCACCATGCTCCCACCGTTCAAGGTTCCTGATACTCGGCAAAGGTTTGCCTGGAGTCGCTGAGATGATTGGCATCTCCAGCAGCCAGGGCTAAAAGTAACTTGCAGAAATGATCGTTGCCCTCAGCTTCCTGACTTTCTGGAGTCCTCCTCCAATAGGCCTCTGGCTGCCGCAGCCCAGTGCAGCATAAAATGCAGATGTGCCAGGTGGAAGCTTGCCACGGCAGTCAACCAATGTGCTGTTAGTGTCTCTGATCTGGTGACTGTCTGAGTTTTCCTGCACTCAGCCTTGCCGCTGGTGAAATAGGAGCAGAGGTGGCAGCTTCAGGATCAGAAATGGAGGCCTCGATGCTTCCAGGCTTCGCATGACCTACAGTAGTGCACAACCATCATTGCTCTGCAGTGCCTGTTGCTGGCTTTCCAGGGCATAGCTGCAGACTCCTTGCAGCTGGGAGGCCCGGCGCTGCAGCCGCCGCTATATGCAAAGGAAGGCTGGGGACATGTGGAAGGTTTTGAATGATCTTCCACACGGGGGCCAGGTAAAAGCGCAATCGCTCAGTACAGCCAGCAGCTTGAGTCCCCACTGCAGAGATCCTGACCCTTGGCTTCTCTTCCATGCAGCCGTTCGTGATCCATGACATGGACACCCTGTGGCAAGCGGAAAAGGGGCTGGTCTGGAAGCAGCTTGTGAACGGGATCCCCCCGTACAAGGAGATCGGGGTCCATGTCTTCTACCGCTGCCAGTGCACTACGGTGGAGACGGTGCGGGAGCTCACCGAGTTCGCCAAGAGCATTCCCAGCTTCCTCAGCCTGTACCTGAACGACCAGGTGACTCTGCTGAAGTACGGGGTCCACGAAGCCATCTTCGCCATGCTGGCCTCCATCATGAACAAGGACGGGCTTCTGGTGGCCAACGGGAACGGGTTTGTTACCCGCGAATTCCTGCGCAGCCTGCGCAAGCCCTTCAGCGAGATCATGGAGCCCAAGTTTGAGTTTGCCGTGAAGTTCAATGCCCTGGAGCTGGACGACAGTGACTTGGCTCTCTTTGTGGCAGCCATTATCCTGTGCGGGGGTAAGTCAGGGCCCGTGAGCCATGCGCGTGTTGAAAAGGCGGGGTGAAGGGCGTGGGTTGGGGAGGGAGGGAGTTGGTCTGAGGTCATTCCTGCTGGGGAACAGGAGCAGTGCACTACAGAGTGGGTGCCCTGCTTCCTGGGCCTAGCAACCTATGGGTTAATAGGAGAAGAATAACATTCAACTGAAAATGAAGCTGTCCGGTGACTCCCAAGATCAGTGTGTTCCCTGACACGGCTGTGCGATTGGGCCATAACAAACACAGACCACAGACAGGGAAGGTGGGTGGGGAGCCTCCCATCCCCACAATGTCCAGTAAAAGGAGTTGCATGAACACAGGGCTAGAATCCATGAACTTCTGATTTGCCACATGGCCTGGGACAAGTTGTTTAGAAGCTGCTGTTTTCCCTCTGGGCAGCACTCAACAGGGGAGTGGTGTAGGTAGCGCTCTGAGTCGTTAATCCTCTCCCTGCAGACCGCCCTGGCCTGATGGATGTCAAGCAGGTGGAGGGGATACAGGACAACATCCTCCAGGCCCTGGAGTTCCACCTGCAAGCCAACCACCCGGACGCTCAGTACCTCTTCCCCAAGCTGCTTCAGAAGATGGCCGACTTGCGGCAGCTGGTGACCGAACACGCGCAGCTGGTGCAGAAGATTAAAAAGACAGAGGCGGAGACCTCGTTGCACCCGCTCCTGCAGGAAATCTACAAAGACATGTACTGAGGAGCTTTAAAGCCATGGATCCTGAGCAAAACGCTTTGTATGGTGATCGAGAAGCCTCCCCTCCCCGGCCCCCCAACGTCTTCCATTTCTTCTACTTGGACCTGTTTTCTAGGTGATCTCTACGTACGGTGCATAGGCCTACGTGCCGTGAGACTTCGTGGCTACGGCGTGCTAAGCCTGGGCTTCCGGTAACACCCACTTATGAACCTCAACGGCGAAACATCAGCAAGGCTTCTGTTGCTACAGCCCAGCTGTCACACACTCCCTTCTGCCTCCCAAGCGACCCGCGTGTTCACGTGCATTGCAGAGAAGGTGGGATTACGGCACCGGCGGAGTAACCCAGGATAGGATCTGATGTAATGAGACCGCTCAGTACCTTGATTATCCAGCAGGTCCAGGAACAGCACTTGCCTCACGTCTCCATTGTGCACTGGTTTTGTATTGCACTCGGAAGACCCTTCAGGCTGAGCTGTGAAGCCTAGAATATTGGAACCAAAGGAAGCGTTCCTCTCTCTCGATGGATGGATGGACACATCTCCCAGAGAAAGGCCAGACTGTTTGAAGCATCAGTACCCTTCATCATCGGGGGAGAGACAGTTGGTTAGTCCCTTGGATTCATGAGACGGGTGTGCCTTCTTCGGAGAGGTGCATTCTCCTCTGCCTTGCGAATCACTCCTGTGGCTCGTAAGGTGGAATCCTGTATCTGACCCCCTGCCAGGGCTGATCTGATCCTTCTTACCCCTAGGTGGACTGGGGGCGGAGAATGGGTGGCGGTGGGCGTTAACCTTTAAGAGCCAACTTAGTCTTCAGAGCAGATGCTAAAAGTGCAGTTGCTCCCAGTCTTTGGTCCAGAGTAGACTTGCAGTGTCAGACTCCAGTTTCTGCTGATCGAGGAGGATGAAGGGTCGGCGGTGCTGTGAAGGGGACAGTAGTGAGCAAAGCAGGGGGAGGCGAGGGTGTCACAGAAAGCAGCAGTAGTGACTTCTCCATCTTGCTGTTTCCTTTCCCACCCCATTGGTTTTCCCGCTGCAGCCTGTGGCATAGCCAGAGGAGGCCTCTCCATGGGAGGCCAACAACTGTGCCTTCCCCATCAACACACTGTGTAATTCACTAGTGTCCTCTGATCCCTGGGATCTGCCTCTTTCTGCTGTGGCTGGTATCATCAGTGGCTTGAGCCGTCCCTATGCTACACTGCAGTGTCTCTCTGCTGAACTATCCCAGCATGGGTTGCTTGGGTGATCCGGCACCAGGTGTGACCCGTGACTGACTTATTTCGGGGGCTTAATTCATCAGACCTTCCAGCCGTCCAAATTGGCCCAGCTGAGGGGCTGCTTTGGTAATTTGCTGAAAGCATAAGACCCCCAGCCGCAGATCCCACTATGCAACACTCCGGCTTGGTCAGAGCAGCTGTTGAAGGATGAGTAAGTGGCCTTTGGCCCCCAGGTCGTCCGCTCCGATCCAGCCCCGGCCCTTAGTGAGTGGGGAATCCGAAGGCTGTTGAGTGGCCCATGTACAATGGGAACTCAACCCAGTTCCTACCGGATAGGTGTCCGCGGCACGACCCCCCCCTTGGCACTAATTGGCACTTTCATCGGCAGTCTCAGTCGGGACGCCCCGGCTTCAGTGGGCCGTGGGGACAGAACTCATCTAGTGGGGCGAAGGGCGTGACCCCTCCCTGCTCGGAGCTGGGGCATGTTAGTGGAGCAGCACGGGGGAAGCCGTCCCTGCTCTGCGGACAGGACTTCAGTCTCTGGTGCAGCCTAGACTCTCTAGCCAGCACTAAATTCACTTTGACTCTAGGCTCGGGTGCTGGTGTTGCGTGCACCAGTCTGCTGAGATGGGATGAGTGTGCGCAGGGGTGGCAGATCGAGCGTGGCGGGTGAGATCTTTTGAGGGCATAGGGCAGGTGGGTCATGAGGAGATCCTTGACTTGCCAAGTGGTCTGCAGAATGAAACTGCTGAGGAGCCATTGGCATAAGGCAAAATGTAGCACTCTGCAGCTGTGCTGTTCACCGAGCTCTGGGCGGGATGGTGGGGACTGCGAGGCCTGTTCCCTTTGCAAAGTAAAGGGCTGATGGCGAATGGGAAAGGCCTTAGTGAATGTACAGCTTGAAGCATGACTCCTGCTCCGCAGATCATAGGGTGCCCTCAGCCTGTGGGAGGCTTGAGGGGCTAGAGTAGAATGGGGAGCAGTCCTGGGGCAGCCAGGCCGATGCACAAGATGTGTGACCTGTTAGGTTTCTTCCATGTCAGATTTCTAGGAGAGCGGCAGGCACTGATGTTGCAGTGTTAGGGAAACCTGCTGCTGGAGAGTGACTAGCACTGGTCTATGCCTGAACTCCCAGGTCTTAGTCCTGGCTCTGCTGCTGTCTTTCTGTGGCCTTTGGCAAGCCAAACTGCTCTGCCTCAGTTTCCCCATCTGTAAAATGGGACTAATAGTTTAATCTCCCTTACAGGGGGACTGTGAAGGTTAACTAGTTAGTGTTTGTAAAAAGTGTTGAAGCTGTAAAGTGTGATGTAAATACCAAGTATTATTTATTTTGGGAGATGGGAAGTAAAAAGGCTGCATTTATCCTGGTGACAAACGGAGGTTTATGATGGGGTAGAGAGAGAAGCCTGTTCAAAGCACCCAGGCAAGGCACGAAGCAGCGGGACCCAACCTAAGACCGCCTAGCAGGTCTCTATTCGTTGATGCCGTCTGGGCAGCTGCAAGAACCAGTTTAGCTTTCAGGCTCTGTGGTCTGAGTGAAAGGCTGGGCCCCCTTATGAACCTAGAGCAATCTCGCATCCCGACTTCCTCGCAGCTTGTGGTACTGTCTGCTGCTCCGAGGCGGAAGTCTCCTGTTCTCTCACTTTGTCTCCCCAGCGAATTGGGCTGAGTCGGGTTTTCTGGCTGGGGCGATAGCGGTTGACCCAAGGTCCTGGCTGCATGCAGCACTTACACTCCATCAGTGGCTTCTGGAGTCTGTCTAGTCTGAACATGAGACAGCTGGCCTGAAGCCACTGAGCTCCAATTCAGGAACAGTAAAGGGAAGGACGAGAGGAGGAACGCCGCCTGCCCGGGGGTGAGGGAGGAGCTTGTGCTGCTGTTTGTAGAACTCCCATGTGACCATGGCACTGAGGCTGCCTTGCAGTGGTGCTATTCGGGCACCACGCTGCAGGGCATAGTCGCTGCAGGGCATAGTCCCGTGATCGCTCCGTGATGAGCAGGTGCCTGTCTGGGTAGCACAGTGTAAGCAATGTGAGAGCCACTGACTGGCACCGTTCTTACGTCTTTAGTGCTGGGAGTTGACCTCCATGCTCTTCTCTAGCTTTCTCTGTGTATTGAGGAAGTGGGAAAATGTTTTCCCTGCAGCCTCCGCTTGGGATCCGAGAGCTGAGCTGGGCTCTTTTCTGCTCCTGCATCCTGCCTGGTAAGAGAGGTTCTGTAACGAGTCTGTCAACGCGCAAGGCAGGAGAGACTCCAGCTCCTGACAGGGCTGATGGGGCGTGTGCATCTGTCTCAAAGGAAAGCAAGGGGCCCTCTAGAGACATGCCTGGAGCAGCTCCCTGGAGTAAGGTCCCTTCATTTGCACACTTTTGAGAGAAGACCTGGTGGCTGTGAAAGGACTGGGCAAGGCACATCCGGTGTCCTGAGCAGGCTGGCTAAAGGCCCTGGATTACACTCCTCGTCTGCCCCCTGGGGGTAACAGGTTACCCCGGTGCAATAATGTCTTAAACAGAGGAATAGTCTGCTTCCCTTCCATAACTGCTTGGTGATCCCCCTGCGTCTGTCCTCCCCAGTAAGCACCAGTATCAGAGGTTGGGGCTGGTACAGACCCCAAGGCGTTGTCTGCACCAAAGCTGCAGCTTACCCATCCTTATGCTCCTTGTCTCCCCCTGCCTCCCCCGCACTCCCCGCTGGGGCATTACCCCCCCTAAGTCTGGTTCCTGACTGCACACACTAGTACTAAGCAATGTCTGTTTAATGAAGGAGAGTTGTGTAGTGCAGCGGTTCCCAAACTTAACTGGGTCCCTTAGCAACACCTGTAAAAATCACTGTGAAGTCAGCAAATAGTCCATCAAACTCACACTCTGGTGTTGGGAAATCCCTGGGCTAGTGGCTAATGCAGGAGGAGGCTCCAAGTGGAGACCTCTGTGGTCTGTTCCCAGCTCTTTGCCAGCTTGCTGCGTTCCTTTGGCAAGTCACCCTCCCCTCTTGCCTCAGTTTCCCCATCTGTCTCATTGGGCTAGTCCTTTTCCTTCCCTACTTCACAGAGGTGTTGTGAGGCCCAATTTGTAAAGCACTTTGAAGTCCTCTTGTGAAAGGAGCCAGAGAAGTGTGAATGACAGACCGACGGGTTTGTCATTGGTACCTTTCCAAAGCGTCTGTACCGACCCTGCGGCCCCCTGCTTTGGCTGCTGTGACTCCCGGCCCCCCAGGAGATGCTGGGCTCGCATTCTCTTCATCGCTTGAGGAACTTTTGCTCATTATCAATGTTGTAACAAGCCTCAAACTGAAATGTATATTTTTGCTAGAAGTACAGACCTCCAAGTGTTTTTAATATAAACGGTGTCACAGACTGACTTACCTGGAAATAAATCTGACCTAAATATTTAAGCAACTTTTAGCGCCTTGCCATGCTTTTATTCAACGCTGCGTAGTATCTCCCTGCCCTGCCTGTGGGCGAAGTTTAAACAGCTCTTTCATTAGACGCGTCACTGGGAGTCACCGTTTTTGGCAGAGCTTTGTGGGGGTCTCTCTTAGAGCTGGCTCCAGCCATTTCTAATGCCTGGAGAGGTCCTTGCACACATCAGTGGGGCTCTGTGCAGGGGAGGGAGTCCATCCACGCAAAGCTTGCTTTAGGATTGGGGCCTTGGGTGCCAATCATGTGAACACTTACTCGCTCAAGTAACTTTCCTCCCACGGCTAGTCCCATTTATTTCAATAGAATTGTTTGCATGTATAAAGTCAGGCAGCTGGCTTTAATATGTGTTTGCAGGACCAGGGATATGGTTTGTCTTACCGTAGCATGTAGGAGCCCAAGTCCTGGATCAAGACCCCAGTGTGCTAGGAGCTGTACTGAATTACTTCATAATCAATTTTTTCAATCCCCTGTGTTACATTGAAACAGACTCAGCCAGTCCCTCGGTAGCTGTGGGGCCATCTGTGCCGGCCAGTTGTGCTGAGGGCGGTGCTTGGAAAAACAGGCCACCTGTCAAGAGGAATACAGAATATGTGCAAAAGAACCATGTGCAGATAATATTTATCTCCACCCTGGGGACGTAGGGCAGGAACAAATCTGCTGTCCTGGTGTAAATTGTGCCGACACGAGAGGTTCCCTGCGCTGCTGCCACTCCTGTTCCCAACTGTGCACAAACACAGGGGTGTGATGTTCCATTTCATGATGGGTTTTGATGGTTTTGCGACAGGCTTTTTTGTGGCATGTTTTTAAAAGAGGACAGGAACCATCCCTACGCACTTCACTGTAGGCATTCCCTGCAAGACCTGTGCCAATCTAAAATAACCTTACCTCCTCTTGCTGGTGTAGTGCTCCTGTCTCTTTGCTTCATAGGCTCTGTGAAGAAGAGAGTTCCTGAGCAAAGGGAAAATCCTCTGCTCTGTGTTCTCCCCACAGGCAGAAACCTCACGTGAGCAACATTCATCAGATTTCAAAAATATTTTTTAGGGCAAGAATTCTTTCCATTGTGCACATACGAGAGGCCCTTAAACTCTCTCTGCTGGAGTCCTAAACCCGCCCCTTAGCGCAGTCCTGGCCCTACTCACTGAAGCGAATAGCAAAGCTCCTGTTGACTTCAGGGCCAGGTCAGACCCCCACAGCATCTAAACCAGTGGTTCTCAAACTTTTTTATTGGTGCCCCCTTTCCCAGAGCAAGCCTTTGAGTGTGACCCCTCATCAATTAAAAACACATTTTTATCTATTTAAAGCCATTATAAATGCTGGAGGCAAAGTGGGCTTGGGAGTGGAGGTTGGCAGCTGTAAACAACCCCATAAATATTCAGCCATAGCCAAGTCCTGCTCCTGCAAAATAATTCCTCTCTCTGGGTTCAGCTCTGCCCCATGGAAGTTTTGCTGTTGATTAAACTAGGAACAAGCAGGTTTGGGTTTGGAGCAGATGGTCTGATTTTACCAAATCGTTTTGTCATTGAAAGCGAGGGAGAGGAATCTGCCGCAGCCTTGAGCATGACCTATGCCGCTATCTGCCTGAGGCTGCAAAGAGCCTGAAGCAATAGCGCTGGGTGACCTACCCCGTTCGTTCCACTAGGTGCTCATGCCAGTGTCCATGAGGCGTCTGAGTGGCAACGTTGTTTCACTGCTCAGCGGGGCATGTGGGAAAGGGGAGGAAGACAGGTCCTACTTTGATCTATGAATGCAGGTAAACCGCTAGGGGCTGCAGTGGGCTTCATGTTCCTGAAGTTGAATTTTACATAGCACAGTAATAAATCCATGGTGCCCTTGGCCTAAATGAAAGTCGGGGCTTGTCTGTAGGGTAAGCCAAGGGCTGAAGCTACAGTACAGGTGCTTGCCATGCAGAAACGTCCCCTGTGAGCACTGCTACAGCTAGTGGCAGTCCGGCACATGATACTCACACAGCAAAGTCCTGGTCAGTGCACGGGGAGAGGGGATTGCTGTCAATTCACACCAAGCTTGCTGCACCGTGAAGAGGAGCCCTCATCTTTGAAAAAGTTTGGGAAGTGCTAATTGAAGGGATCGGTGTCTGAGGGGCCATAGGATCTCTACGGCTAGTGTAGCGGAGTACATAAGCTGATGGTAACTCTTCCAGCACCACCCCAGCTGCAACAACAACAACAAAAGTTCTGGGCTGTATTTTATTTTGGTAAAAGTAATTTTCAATCATTACGTAGCACTTTGCGTTTGCAAAAAACCTATATGAGTGCCAACTACTGAGCCCTGTGTGCTGTGGAACTTTAGACCCGTTATAGAGGGTAGGGAACCGAGGTAAAAGAGGTGAAATGACTTGCCCAAAGTCACCCAGTGAGAGTCAGTGGCAGGGGTGTTGCACCTCTAGGCTTATTTCACTAGCGTGTGCTGCCTCACTGACATTTCAGAAACCTGCACAACACTGTCAAAAGACAACCCTGGGAGCTTAAATTCATAACATTGCTAGGCACTAAAAAACATGGCCTGAATGGAGACACTGGCTTATTGTAACAATCTATAATCCACTAAAAACACACACACCACTCTTTCTTTTCCCTCCACCCCCCAATGACTGGAGAGGCGTTAACAGGTCACCCCACTTCCTCTGAACTGCTCCTTGAAAGGTGCTAACTACTTACGTTAAATAGTCTATTCCATCTTGTGTTTAGCTTAGGCCCTGGTTACACTGGCACTTTATAGCGCTATAAAGCTGTCAGGAGCGCTATAACTCGCTACCCGTCCACAGTGGTGAGGCACGTAGAGCACCATAACCTTGGAGTTATAGCGCTCCTGGTAATCCACCTCTGCATGGGGAATAAGGGCTGTAGCGCTACGGTGAGAATGTGGACACCCCCTGCGCTACAAGTGATCTCTTCAGATGCCTGGAGCCATTTAAGGCAATTGACGTCTCTTCCCTTTCTTTTGAACTGGGCTGGAGGAATGCGGAAGTACCTTTTCAGCGTTTCTCTCTTAACTCGGCAGATAAGCAATGCAAATGTTTAAGGAGGGAGACTATGTGAAAACAAAGCCTGCTAATCTTCTCTGAACGGACACGCGCTGACAGGCTCTCAGAAGGACGGAAAAACCACTGGCTCTCTCCTTCCCCATAGACACAACACGTCCCTCCTTACCCCCCTCGTTTGAAAAACACGTTGCACCCAGCTGAATGCTGGGATGCCTGCCCTAATGCTCTGCTCCCAATGCCGCCTGAAGTGCCGCAAATGTGGCCACGCTATACCACTGGTGGGTGTCTGTGTGGCCACGCTATAGTGCTATCCTTATAGCTGTATATGAGGACAGCTATAACCAATACCGCTATAATCCTCTAAGTGTAACCATGGCCTTAGACACTTTTATGTTTCAAAAAGCTGAAGAACTCTGTGTAAAGTAGTGTGACCAGATGTCCCAATTTTATAGGCACAGTTCCAATTTTGGGGTCTTTTTCTTATATTGGCTCCTATTATCCCCCCTGCCCGTCCCAATTTTTCACATTTGTTGTCTGGTCACTCTAGTGTAAGGTCGAAAGCTTGTCTCTCTTTCCAGCAGAAGTTGGTCCAACAAACATATTCCCTTATCTCCCTAAAGTTTTTACAACTCAGGCCCAGAGCCTCCAAGTTATTTCTATTAATTTTAATGGGCATTTGGTGCCTAAATTCAGGATCTAGACCACTTTGAATGGTTTCATGTATGTCCCCACTGGCGGCTGAGTGCCCGTTAGCTTGAAGTAAAGTGAGTCTGTTTATAAGTGCTAGGCTGGATGCTTCATGCAGCTGCTTTCTTCTGGAATGCTAACCAGTGTCGTGTGTTGGCAAAAAAATAACATTTAGCATTTAGCTAGGGCGCAGTACGTTCGAAGTGCTTACAATCACTAAGCCCCTGATTTCTGCAAACACGTCCGGGGCATGGTTCAGGGTAAGTAGATGACTAGTGCCATCAAAGTCAGTGGAGGGGACTTTTAGGCACCTCACTCCCTTTGGAACTACATATGTGCTAGGGTTAAGCAAATGCCTAAAGCCCAGTTCCGCAAGGTATTTAAGGGCCTTGTTGTACTTAGAGTACTGTACAGGATCGTTTCAGGGGGAATAAGGCAAAATGCCACATTTATTAGTAATACATGCAATAATCAATACTATCATATGCATATGATATATAGCACACTCATGCACTCTCACACACACAAATACACTCTTGTCTTGCTGTTGTTACCAATGACTTGCTCCCCTTAACTGCACTGGCCAGGTGAATTAGATGGGGGAGGGTTGGAGCCAGGATTCTGCCGATCCGGATCGATGCTTCGATGTTGACAAGATGAGCCCCGGGGTCCTCTGTGAGACACCTCACTTCTATAGCAGCTTCCCTCTCATGCAGATCTGCCCCTGATTCAAAATATGGGTCTGTGTCCATTGGTCCTTCAGGCTGCTTTTTCTCTGGGTGTTGTCCCAATGCTGCAGAGAAGGGGGGTCCCAAAACAAGGTGCTTGCTTCTTAAACCCGCCCCACCCCCAGGCCGCCAATCTGCCTGCTCTTCTTTATTCTGCCCACCTTTGATTGTCCTTGTTTCTGGCTCCCATCCCCTCTTCAACTGTTGCAGCTCTCTGGAGGTGCCGCCTTCCACGCCTCGTTCATTCAACAGGCCCATTGATTACAAAGTCGGGGGGGGGGGGAAGAGATCTTATTCTACTCCTAACAAAAAGACATTTTTCTTCTACCTTAATTATCCTACCTTAGGGGGCTATGACATATTACCAAAGTTTACCACTAGGTTATATAAACACAAAAGTCATAAAAATTACACAAAATACAGAGATTTATCTACAGCCTAACGTGATTCCCATGGGCATTAGGCACTTAACTGCCTTTGAGGGTCTGGGCCTAAGGGTCTGCAGGACTGGGACCTGACTAATTACTGGTAGTAGCAAACAGGCAGAAATAAAAGTGCAGAGGTCCAACCAGGCTGCAGCTGCAGGGATGCACGTACTATGTGCCCATCTTTGTTATAATACACACACAAGTGCACGGGATGCAAGAAGCCGAGGGCATTTCTGAGCATGCACGGATTATAATGCAAGGCGCTGTGTAATGGTTTGCTTTGTGCCTTGCCTGGGCTACTCCCTTCACAGGCTACTATCCATTTCCCTACCCCCCTGCTATAATGGTCAGGACAGCTGGGGCCCAAAGGCAGCTGCTGACAGATTACAGAGCGTAGCAGAGAAAAGGACAGAGCTGAGGATTCTTCACTGGTCGGTCCCTGGAAGCCATTATCCCATTTCCTTGCGTTTACTCTGCTTTGTGTGAAAAAGCCGCCCTGCGTGACACGAGTTACGCCGACCTCAGCGCTGGGGTGGACGGTGCTGTGTTGGCAGGAGAGCTTGTGGAGTTAAGCCAACGGGCGAGCTCTTTCCCGGCTTCAAGGGGTTACATTAGAGAACTTACAGTGATGCAGCTGCAGCTCCTCCGCTGTAAACTCTCTCCTGTAGCCGTAGTCCCACTGGGGAAACTCTTTTAGCTTATTTAAATCCAACCTGCCTCGCTCCCCACCCAACAGACACCCTCACCGAGGCCCTGTCCAGATCAGGCAGCAAAGAATTGCAACAAACTGTTGCAAGACACTTGGAGTATGCACCACCTCACTCCCACCCACCCACGCCTGGGGTTTTATTATTGTATAGGGTCCCAGAGTGCTCGGTGCTGTACATACAGGGAGTTCCTGCCCCGAAGAGCTTACTGCCTAGACAGAGAAAGGAAATGTTACTGCCATTGATCGATAAGGAACAGAGGCACTGAGAGATTAAGACCCAGCCCCTCAAATGTATCTGGGCTCCCACTGATGGATTTCACTGGAAGTTAGGAACCTAAATTCCTTCAAGGCACTGGGCCCACGTGATTTCCCCTCAGACAGAGTAAAGTATCTGTGGTAGAGGCAGAACTGGAACTCAGAGCTCTGGACCCCACCCTGGGACGATGCCTCCGGATCAGCGTCCCCTGCCAAGATGGGGGCACCCAGAGCAGAAGATTTTGTCTTTGTTTGGCTGGATGCTGTTCTTGGACTGTCCCGCACTCCTCCCTCTGTTTATGTCTATTTCACAGTCACGCACCCTGGGAAATCAATGGATTTTTTAGTCCTTTTGTGTTCCTCTTTGCTGCCCTGTCACTAGGGCCAAACGTCCCTGACCCTGGGCTTGGACTCTGTGGCAGTTTGAGCGATCAATAGACTCTGCAGGCCGTCTGTTTTCACAGGGACATCAGTCCCATGCTGGATAGGGGGAGCCCATCCTGCTTTCTGCCAGCACTGATTGTACCAGCTGGCTGCAATCTCTGAGTTGAGAAGAGTTTTCCCTTTGGTCTGGCTGCCCTGGACTGAACACACACCACCTTCCAGCCTCTCCCAGCACAGCCACGAAGGGGTTAAGCCTTGTCTGCTCGCCCATTGGCTCCCCCCTGGGCACCTACCGCAGGTAGATGGAGGGGTAGGTGGGTGTGTCCTAACGCCTCTGTCATGTCAATGGGCCAGTCCTTGGGGACGCTGGTTTAAACCCCTCCTCTCCTATAAAGACTTCTGGAGGTGGGGGGCGGGGGCGTTTGGAGTCTCTGTTTGGGCGAGGATGGAGCCTGGCTCGCTGGTAGCAGCTGGAGGGGGTCAGCCCAGCAGGGCTCCCTTCTCCAGGGCCTTGTGCAGGTAGGGCCGGGGAGGGGGGTAGCTGCAGACAGGGATTCCTGGGCTGCGGCTCTTGGCTTAGGGCCCAGTAAGGTTTCTCCACCGCCCCTGCAGCCCCACCCGGACAACAGCCAGGCTGTGGAGGGAGGGCTGCAAACTGATCTCTTCCCCCCCCCCCACCCCGCCTTTTGTGCTATGGGTCGGGAGTCTGCAGCAGGCGCCGCTCCTGGATGGCGGCCCTGAAGTGGCTGTAACGCCTCGTGGGGGAGAGGAAAGGGACCCGTGGCCAGGGGCACCATTGTCTGGCCGGGGCAGGCTCTTTGCAGCGCTGCGGGGGCGGGGGGGGGGGTGGAGTTTCTCTGTTTCCCCAGTGTGGCAAAGGCCAGGACCTTGCATCTCACAAACTGATTCTGCAGAGCTAGCAAAACATGCTGCAGCTGCAGCGTCCTCTTCTCCTTCCCCCTTGGGGTCCCCCCCGATCCGGACTCTGACTTCCCTTGGCAGTGAAACTTCTGGGGCTCGTCGCAGGCAGAGCCGCGCGTTAGTTGCCTCAGGCTCTCTGGAGAGGCTGGGAAGTAGCGCCCGTGTTAAGCCACCCCGGAGTGAAAAAACAACCGCGTGTAACAGCCAAACTTATTGGCCTGCTTCTCGTAACCCCCCGGGCCCTCCCTGCGCCCCACCTGAGAGGGGCCCATGCCTGGGGGAGGTCGGAGCGGCTGCAGTCCCAGATCAGAGCTCCAGGTTAAAGCCTTTGGGGGAACTGTAGCAGCTGCAGTCCCAGCTCTCCTGATTCTTAATGCTCTTGTTATTGGAGCAAGCCTGTGTGGGCCTGGGACTCTCCATGGGGCTGGGGGTTTTCCCTGCTGCTTCACCCACCCTGGCCAGGCTGTTCCCTGACTCAGATCAGCTAGGCCAGTCTCCCTCAGCCCTACTCTTCTTCTGGGGGCTCTCGGGCTCCCTAGCCACCTTCCTTCCTCTGCCCAAGTTCTGTTGGGTGTGCATGTGCTGAGATGGGCTGGGGAACGTAGGGTGTAAAAAATCAGCATGAGTTTGGGGGGTAACAGGAGCCTATATAAGAAAAAGACCCAAAGATCAGAACTGTCCCTATGAAATCGGTACAGCTGGTCACCCTAGGGGAAGGCCTCTGCTTGCTTTTCCTAGCGCCGTCAGCCATAGCACGGAACTGCAGCCCCAGATCTGTCCGGCTGTTGTGTGGCAGCTCTTTCCCCAGGTGATGTGATGTGCACTGTGCCCCCTACCTAGGGGACGTGCCCCCTGGGTTTCTAGCTCACTTGAGCAGAGCCCCTGATGGAGACTTCTGCATCTCACTAGTGGCTGATCTCTCACCTCCTCTGGCCCCTTATCCATGGGCTTCCCCTCAGTGCACCCCGGACTGTGGAGCAGGCCCTGAGGCTGGAGGCTGGGCATTTCACGGGAGCCCCCGGGGAATTGAAGTGCTCAAACCCTGAATTTCAATGGGAAATTCCCGGTTGGCTCCCTTACAAATTCCAGCCCTGGGTTCAAGTTTTGCTGATGTGCACAGAGCGCCAGGGAGCCACTCGGCGCGGCCGGCCCCCCCCCCCCCCGGCGTTTGATGCCCATCACTAGGGTATCTGGGCGTCTCACGAGGCTGAAATGAAGACCTACAGAGTGAATCTTGCTGACAATGTGACCCCCGCTGCGCAATCATTTACCGCCCCTAGGAAACGTCCTCTCACCCCAGTTAGTGGGCTGGGGGTGGAGAAAGGCACTGAACTTCTCTGGGAAGTAAGGAAGTGTCAGGATGAGCGGATGGACTGGTGGGAGCTGTATCTGTTGACGTCCATAGGAAGCTGGTGTGGCGCTGGAAAGACTGTGGAGGGGCGGCAGTTCATGTGGATTCTGTTCTCTCTGCAGGAACTTTGCCCGTGGAGCCTGCAGATGGGGTCAGAATTGCCGTTTCTTGCACGACCGGAAGTCAGCCCAGATCTGCAGGTATTTCCAGAATGGGTTCTGTGGCTACGGAGACCGTTGCAGGTAAGGACGTTGCCTGAGATGTTGCAGACCTGGGCTAGAGACGAAGGTGATGGGCCCCTTAGAAATATCCTAGACCAGGGACAGTCAATTAGTTTTTGACTAGGGCAAGATTAAAACGTTGTCCCGTCCCCGGTCCCTCCTGGTCTAAAGCAATGGGGCGGGAGGAAGGGATGCAATCTCTAGAGGCTAGTTTAAAATGAAAACTCATCATTCTCCAACAGGGTGGAGATTTGCTTGGGTAAGATGGGGCGGGGAGACACCCTGAGGTCTGTTTCCACAGTGGAGCGGCGTGGGCAGAGGAGTACAGGGTCCACTCCTGCTGGTGTAGACCTAGACACAATCACAGGCTGTAGTGAGCCAGACCTTGGGAGACTGTAGCTTGTTCAACTGCTGGAAGTCGTAGTGTGAGGCACTTAACTGTGCCAGTGTAGGGTTTATGTCTGGCAAGGGAATGGGGGAAACAAACGCTTTCTGGTGCTGTAGCTGTGCTGATAAAACCCCCGGTAGAGAGCTAATGTGGTTCAGGGAGGCGGTTTAAAAAAACCCTTCTGCTGGCGTATGTGACGTCTACACTAGGCCTGTGCCAGCATAGGCTGCGTAGGGTAGATGTAGCCGGCGACTTCCAAAGCAGTGGAGGGACTTTAGACACCACTGCCATGAGCTTTAATGGAAGAGGTGTCTAAATCCTTTAGACTTGCTCTGAAAATCTCTTGTAACGGCTACAGCAGAGGAGATGAGCTCTTCCCTGGTGTGTCTCTGTCCCAGCGAAGCTTCGGACGCTGCAGTGGCATGAGATTCTGAGTGGAATGGGCTGATCCAGCCACCTAGCCGATGGGAATGTTTCTCCCTTCTGGGCCTCGCTATGTAGCCTATAACCTTTGACTCCTCCAGCTACCAGCACATCCAAGACCCTCCGGACCCGGCTTGGAGCAGATGCAGTGCACAGCCTGCCGTATCGCTGAGCCGTCGGGGCTCGGAGCCAGCCGTCCGGCCAGACGCAGCATCTGGGAGCCGGGGAGGAGCCAGGCGTGGCTCGGAGCCCTCTGTCCCTAGTGTGACGCAGCTGCAAATGAACTTCCGGCAGCTGAGCACAGAGTTTGAGGAGGAAGAGGATGATAAAGAGACAGTCCCCGTCCCCATGTATCCCCCAAACGGGGCCGTCCACAGGGAGTTTGTCCCCAGGCAGGTCCAGCACGGATCAGGTATGTGCTGCTGGCATGTTAACCTTGTTGGGACTGGCTGGGTGGGCGTGCCGTGCAGGGCTCCAGCATGGATGGGACGTGTTTCTGTCTATCACACCTTGCGTTCCTTCCAGCTGACTAGCCTGAAGCAGGTTGCATCTGCTCAGGCAGCTCTTGATGGGTCCCATTGGGGAGGTGATATACGGAGCCCCCAGGGACGCTCTGGCTGTGTTTTTATGGAGTGGCTTTCGAAGGCCGTCTGTCCTGCGGGAATGCATCTCATACTAACTGTTGTGTTGCTGGTCAGGGTCCCAACCGTGGGATCTCGGTTTGCAGAGAACTTCCCTGGCACCAGAGGCTGCATCTGGCAAGGCAGTTGTCCCGGCACCTCGAACCCTAGAGGTGGGTGAGATTCTCGGGGTGGAAGCGGGGAGGAGATGATATTGCCACTCAGACATTCTCAATGGAATGCTCTTACGGGGTCTCTTGTGCTTACCTGGCCCCCGTCACCAGGGTATCTGAGCACCTCTCCATCCTTAATGCATTTATCCTCCCAAGCCCTGTCAGCCCAGGCACTGCTATTGTCCCCATTTCACAGATGGAGAACTGAGGCACCGAGAGGGTAAGTGCCTTGCCCCACAGGGAGACCGTGGCAGAGCAGGGAACTAATCCGAGGTCTCTGGAATAGGCTAATGCCCTAGGACTCTCCTTCCTCGGAGTCCTCCCCTAGACACCTACAGTATATGTCTGAGAGCAGTTGTTTCTGTAGGGGGAAGCCGGATGCGCTCCTCCCCCTCCCCTGCCCATGGGCTTGTTTGTTGCCTGGCAGAGGTCTGCAAAACGCCGTCTCTTCCCATGCCCAGAGCTGAGGCGCTGGTGCTCTGCAAAGCAGGGTGGCCATTCAGCCCGGGGAAGGAAGGGAGCTCTGTCTCCAAGTCCTAGCCGGCCTTATCCCTCCATGCAGGCAGCAGGTGGGCTGGGAGCCGCTGCTGCTTTGGCGGTGGAGCTGAGGAGCGAGGACGTGGTGTGTGGCATCTGCATGGACAAGGTCTACGAGAAGGCCTTGCCCGAGGAGCGCGTCTTCGGCATCCTCCCCAACTGCAGCCACGCCTACTGCGTCGGCTGCATCCGCAAGTGGCGCAAGAGCCGGGAGTTTCAGAACGCGGTGATCAAGTACGTGCGGCCAGCTGCCGGGGCTGCTGGCGGGTCACTGCCGGGACCTGGGTGTTGGCATCGCTCTCCCTGGCCGGGATGGGGCGGGGGGATAGAACTGGGGAGCCACCTTGACGGGGTTAAATAGACTCCAGCAGCCCTGCCCCTCCCGCGGCCCCACTTCAGTATTTACATCCAGGGCCGCACAAGATGTAGGGCCGGGGATTGTCCAGACTCCTGTTCCTGGCTAGGCCACGTGGGTCCCTTATGCCAACCTGGTGCTGGAGGCTTGCTCCTTGTTCCCTTGTCACGAAGAGCCCCAGTCTGATGAGTGGTTTGGGCTTGGCAGCTGCCGTGATGGAGGTGGGTCGTGGGGAAGGAGCTCTTAGGGCAGGCCATGGAGTGAGTCACCCCGGTGACAGCCCTCTGGCCCCCATCGTCCTTGAAGCTGAGGCTGATGGAAGCCCCGTTGTCTTGGCCCATCTCTGTTGTGGGACATCTGCTGTGCCCTAGACACCGCTAGAACACAGACCAGCGCAGTGGGGCTAGAGGGAGGTAGCCCTGTTAGCCGCCAAGGGGCTGGCCCGGAGTCACTGAGCCCTGGAGCCGGTCCTCTGCTGGCCTGGCGGAACCCCCCCTCTGCCCCTCCCTCTCATTTACACCTGCTGGCTGCAAATGGGCTATGCCCATCGTATCTCTGCCCACAGGGCCTGCCCCGAGTGCCGGGTCACGTCCAGCTACTTCATCCCCCACAAATACTGGGTCTCCGCCACGGACGAAAAGGAGAAGCTGATAGAAACCTTTAAGGCGCGGACTGGGTAAGTGGCTGGCTCCTCTGCTTGCTGGGATGGGGTTTGTGTGATGGGCGTGAGGTTGGCCTTTGCTGTTCCATGCTCCCTTACTGAGATGGCTCTTGCTAGAAGGGTGAGCAGCAGGCTCTCTGGGTCTAGTGCTGGTGGGTACCTGCAGGAAGAACTAGCCCCTGAATTTCCATCTGAGTTTAATGCAACTCTTGTAATGCTCCTAGGAAAATAAGATGCAAGTTCTTTGCCCGTGGCCGTGGCCGCTGTCCCTTTAAATCGGAGTGCATCTACCTTCATGAGTTCCCGGCCAGAGTGCGGCACCCTCGACAGAGACCTCCATGCAGGACAGGCCCAGTGGTAAGCAAAAGCGGCTTGAATCTCTCCAAAGTTGCGATCCCTGTTGACCAGCTGTTGGCATTAGCCAGTGTCGGGGGAGAGACTGAATTCCACCAGTCTGGCAATGTGTTCTAGTTAAAAAATAAACCAACAGTGCTACCAAGGTTTTGCTCTGGAGCCCTGGTTCAGCAAGATACTTAGATGTGTGCTCAACTTCCAGCACCCAGTCACGTCCGCTGCAGTCTGTGCTCGGCTGGATCAGGGCTTAGAAGAGGGACAATCTGCAGATCCAGCTGTGACTGTCCAGCGGAGGCCAGTCCTGCATGCAGCAAAGCAACTGCTGCATGTCCCTTGAGGAAGCTGCAGCCTCCTTACCACAGGGATGGGTTGGCGAGGAGCTCTTGGCTGTTGCTCCTCGCGGTTGATCTTGCCTGGCTAGTCTTCCCTCCGCACTATGATGTGTGTCTCCTGCTAGTGGCTGTCAGGACACCCTAGGGCAGATCTGGGGGAGATGAAACCTCCATCCTAGTCAGGTCTGGTGAACAGGAGATACCACGCGGGCAGCCACACCTTGCAGGGCGTGGGATCGGTTCTCCTCTTCCCCGGTTGGGCTCTGTGAGCTCCTGCCCATGTGGGATCAGCGTTGTGTTCTGTTGCAGGCGTTCAATCCCTCTCCTTCCGAGAGCTCCGAGGAGGACGACGACAATGACGTGTGCTTGTTCCACTGGGCTCTCACCTTTGCCCTGCTGCGGGGGGACGATCCGGACTACTGCCCTGAGATCTTCCTCTTGAGTTCCAGTGACTCGGACTAGAAATTCCACTGGGCTGGGTCTAGCTCGATGGAGTCGGGGTTGCTCCGTGGCTTGTGAACCTATATCTTTGGGGGGGGATGGGGAAAGACAAATGACTTCTTTTAATCTGTCTAGTTGTGTGTCTGGCAGGACTCCTAGTACTCTGCGCAAGCTGGGGGAACACCGCGCCGGCAGTGGGAGGCTCTGCCGTTCCACAGGGCGGTGGGATACCATTACCATGGCCTGACACGGTGCACGTCACATTTCCACTTCCCTCTCTCCCTCCCCTTCGAAACGCCCCCCGCCCCCTCTCTACACGGGTTCCTCACCACTGCGGCTTCCCACCCTGGGATGTGGGGGTGTCCCCAGTCCGCTGGCCTCCCAGCTGCCTTGCTGTGGGAGTGGGCTGTAGGCCAGGTTTCGCGGTGGTCCTGCGGTCAGAGGCAGAGCGTGTTTGCTGCTGAGGCTACTTTGTCGGGAAGGAGAGTGGGGTGAGCAGTGCTATTGGCCACAGCAGCAGGCAGTGTCTGCATCTTGGCAGGTTGCTCTAGTATTGATTGCAGTGCTGCCAGGCATCCATAGCAGGCTTAAAAGGGGGAGCAGTGTGGGATTAGTGGGTGGGGGTGTTGGGCTTTTTTTATTGATACGGGCAGCTGTCTCAGAGGTTTCATAATGTGAGCAGGGAGAACCCAGCTCCATGTGAGCTGGAAGAGTTGCTGCCTGGGCGTGAAGCTGCCTGTGTACCTACTGAGCAAACCTTTTAAATCTTTCGGAAGGTAGCTGGAGACCATGAAATAAAAATCAGCTTTAAAAACTAATAGGCCAAGTCTCTTCTTCCCAAGGGGTATTTCACAAACCAACAACGCTGGCTCTTCGTTCCCTCCTCCGGCTGCCTACTACCAAAAACCAGGCCATTGCCAGCACTAGGGGCAAGTAATGGCCATGGGCAAGTGGCCCCTATCTACGCTGGAGCGCAGCACTTGGGCAGAGTTGCAGGGCTCCTGTCCAAAGGGCATGTAAGGAGGGTGAGGGGGGGAATCGTCTCTGCTTCACCCTCCTTCCAAAGTAATGGACTTTGGAAAACATAATCCCAGCGATACACATAAAATGAGAGGGTCTAAATTAGCTCTGATCACTCAAGAAAGATCGCGGAGGTGTTGTGTATAGTTCTCCACTCAACGTGCACCGGCAGTCAAAAAAAGAATGTTGGGAATCATTAGGAAAGGGACAGAGTGTGTGTGTGTGTATGTATATGTGTGTATATAACCATGGTATGCTCACATCTTGAACACTGTGTACAGACGTGGCTGCCTCATCTCAAAAAAGATAGATTGGAAAAACGATTCCAAGAAAGGCAACAACAGTGATTGAGGGATATGAAACAGCTTCCATATAGGGAGAGATTAATGAAAGGGTGATTTCTCAGCTTGGCTAAGAGATGACTAAGGGAGGATATGATGGTCTAAACTCATGATTATGGAGAAAGTAAATAAGGAAGTGTTATTTATTCCTCAGACCATAAGAACCAGGGGTCACCCAGTGAAATGAACAGGCCAGAGGCTTAAAACAAAAGGAAGTGTTTCTTCACACAATGTAGTCAACGTGTGGAACTCCTTGTTGTGGAGGTGGTGAAGGCCAAGACTAGAACAGAGTTCAAAAAAGAGACATATCCTCCATGAATTTATCTGATTATCAATGGCTATTAGCCAGGATGGGCAGGGATGGTGTCTTTAACCCAGGCCCTTCAGAGTTACGGTTCAATATAAAAGCGATCAAAAGCTGGCCCCAAATCCGTGTAACTGCACCATGGGACTGTTATACAGGTGTTTTGGGGACCCAATTTCCGAGGCATCGCTACAGCCCGAGATATTTCACTAGGGAGGCCCATGTAGCCTTTGAAGGGAGGGATTCAGGGGATGGATCATTCCTCCCTGTTGTTGGGGAACCAGAGACTGGTTTGTTTGGAGGTTACAGGGATAGGCTGGATCCCACTGATTCGTGTGGGGGTTGAGGATGAGCTGCTGAATCTGATGTTTGTGGCACTTGGGTAGTGAGAGAGAAAGAGAAACTATAATGAAAATTGGGCTGAAACGCACAACCTTTTAAATAAGGTCTCCCCTAAGGCAACCAGTATCAGATGTCTGGTCAACTTCCTACTGGAGGACAAACTGTTGAGATGGAAACTGGGTATATTTTGAGTGCAATTTATTTATCCTCTATCCCCCAGCCTTAGACCAGAGGTAATCCTCTCTGCCCGAACAGTCAGACAATCTCCCATGGCTTGTTCACAGGCCCCAACCCTGTCCTGAGAGATGGCATCAGAGAGCAAACAATCGTGTTGCTTGCCACAGCTCCCGCTGAAAAAATAAGTCCGACTCGACACCCCCCAAACAAACTACACCACAGCACTATCCTCCAAAAGAACTGAGTGCAGGTAAGAGTGCCACCTGGTGACTTCTGTTATACGAGCAATCACATCCCGCACGTCTCTTCATAGACTAGTAATGCAGGCGAGAAATCGAGCCTGTCATTTAGCTGGTGAGCTCTTCGTGGGCAAGGATTGTCTTTTTGTTGGGTTTGTACAGTGCCCTGCACAACAGGGTGTAGTCCAGGATGGGGGCTGTGATGTGCAGTGGTGATACAAGTAACACTGCAGTGGTGAATTTGTAACTGCTGGAGTAAGGGTGAGTTCAGACAATTGTGAGCAAGCTTGGAAATGTTTAATTGAAGTACAGGGGGCCAAATCCCCCCCGACCCCGCCAGCCTTAAAGTCAAAGGTCCTTAAACTGTGAGGATTACTAGCAGTGCCTGTGATTACTGGAAGGGAAAGAACTCTAAACGTCCCCTTTCCGTTTTGGCGCCTTGGCTGCCTCTCGGCTTGGACATTTTATTATTATTCATTTTGCAGTGATGCCCCCAGCCTCCAGTCGAGTTTAGTCTCCAGCGGGCTGGGCACTGTACGCCTACTAAAACACACCGCTGGCCCTGGAAAGAGCCTTACGGCTCAGGGGCCAATCGGCTCACAGTTACTCCCCTATCTTTTTCCTGGAACACCACCCCAGGCGAGTAGGAGAGGCTGCTCCCCCCCCAGCCCTGGGAGGTGAAGAACCTCTGGAGCGGATAAAGGAGCAGGGGCGGAGCTGGGGCAGTGGGAATCAATGCAGACGCTGGGGTACACAAAAAAAGAAAATGGGACCTCTGGGAAGGTCCTGAGCCCATCCCACTAGGCAGCTGGACGTATGCACTGAACATCCTGACGCATTTCCCAGGCCAAAGCAAAGGGACGATTCTGAGAAAACCTGAACAATGCGGTGGGGGGTGGGAGGACTCGCATAAATAATAGCTGCATGGGGAGAGGGACTGAAGTGGGGTTAAGGGGCCATGGACTGAACGAATTATAATAGGGGGGTTGGAGGAGGCGGAAGTGCCGTCGCATCAGGAGGCAGCTGGGGCCAGACTGGCCTTATTGTAAATTTGGGTGAATTCAAGCCGGCCAAGTCTGTGTGAGTTGGGGGTGCGACGTTCGAAACTCAGTCGACCCACAGGAAAAACACAAGAGCAGCACCCAAAAGGTCTCAAGATGAGGGAGAGGGAGAGAAAGATGAGATCGCGGCTCTGATTCTGGGTAGGCCATTACGGCCCCCCTTCCCGCCTGCCCCGAAACCCCTTGATCTTAAAAGCACTGGACTAATGATGTAACGACGCCGGCAAGCGAAGGTTTCGTGTCCTCGCCCAGCATTTCAGCAAGTGACGGGGCTTGTGTGGGCAGGCGGGGGAGCAGGGTCTGTGTGTTGGGGGGGATGTTTTGGGGTGTGGGGCGGAGGGACGCTGCTCCTTTAAGGCCTGGAAGGGAAGGAGAGGGCCTGTGAACCAGGAAGTGGAACATGCTGGGCCCTAACAGAGATGGAGGCCCTGCAGAGCGGATGCTGCAGCTGACTGTGCTTCCAAGGCCCCGGTAGTGGGGGAATCAGCCCCCTGGCAGCTCCCTGCAGCTGGCTGCAGCTTCTCTCTGGGGCCTCCCTGGCCTGGGCGGGGGGGAGCCGAAGGACTCACACAGCTGGCTGCTAAATCCTGATGTTCAGTGCTAGAAGGGAGGCCAGCAGGACCCCCAGGTACTCAGCACCTTGGAGCAGTGGTGGGGGCTCAACCTGGCCAGGCTCCTGCCCCCCCTTTCAGGAGTCCGACTGGTCCTGCGTACCCCCAAGTTTCACCTCCCTTACAAAGGACCCGCTTACAAAATCAGAGCTAGAACTCCAGGAGTGTCCCGGCCGCTGGTGCTGAGCGAGGGCCGGCTGGCTCGTGTTTACACTATAATTATCAAAGACATGGACTAGACTAGAACTATTGTACTGGGGTATCGGGGTATGGCCCGTTGAGCTGTGTGAACACACTCGTGTCTGTGTGACATGGCAGTTTGTACAGACTTCGCTAGGGCTTTTTGTGTAGCCTGTTGTAAAACTAGGCAAGTATCTAGATGAGCTGATGTCCCCTCTGAAAGATCTCTGAGTACCCCAGGGGTGCATGTACCCCCGACGGGGAACTGCTGCGTTATAGAATCAGGCCCCTCCTCGGGGGGGAGCCTAGCTATGATTTAGACCTGCAGACGCTCTGGATTGAGCATTTTGGCCTGAGATTTCCCCCTTGGGCTTGGTCCAGGCTAGGATTTGGAAAGTGCTAGTGAATATGTGTACAAGGGACTGTGCCTTAAGCATGGATATCACAGGCTGAGATGGCGATTCTAACGCGTTAGCTCACAGACAAAGCCTGGGGGTGCCCTCTGTCTCTTCCCCCCCCCCCCCCCCGCCCAGTTCCCTTTTGCAACCATGGAGGGTGGGGATAAAAATGGGCACTATATGGTTTTAAATTGTGACTGTAACCTCTCCCAGACACACTGGGCTGTGTCCCACCCCGCTGATCTCTTTGGAGTTATGCTGGGTGGATTTGGACGGCCGTGAGGCTGGAACGCTGACGTCTCGTTTGTGGGCTGCCAGGACAGCACCCATCTCCTTGTTCCATGTGTGGGTTTAGCCTTGGGGCTGGCCGGCGGGGGGAGAGGGGCTCTGTGGTGTTCTGAGATTTTGGAGGCTTCCCAGGGTGGAGGGGAGAGGCTGGGAGCTCCCCTAGGAGCCATTCCCAGCACAGAACCTGCTCAGGGCCACATTTTCCCTGATGTCCTCTGTGCGCACCACAGCAGGGTGGTCTGGTGGGTGGAACAGGGCGGACGTGGATTTGGGTGACCTGGTTTCTGTGTATTATTAAAACCCTGCAAACAAGGCCTCTGCAGATTTTGCGGGTGCATTTCTGGGTTCTTATTTGTAAAGCAAACAAACCACTCAGCCCCAGATGTGGCCCTACAGGTGGAATGTTGTTTTTGTGCATTAGACGCTCCCTGTGCTGTGTTTGCAATGTGAAGGCTGCCGCTAGGCTCCAGGAACTGCCCTGCTTGACCATGGGTGCCATGCCCAGCAGCTCCCTGCTCCTACCTCCAAGCCAGTGTGGAAAACAGCCGTCCAGGGCTCTCTGGAGTTCACTGTCTGCTGTAGTGTTGTGTGCCAGGCACCCCGAAGAGCATATCCCTTCAGCACTGTCTCAGGGGTAGTGGGGGTGGGAGGGTGCACTGTGTGTGACAGAGTCTGTCTACACCAGATGAATATGCACTTCATCTTTTGTGTTCGCTTGTGAACTGCTGCTGCTCCTGTCCCTTGTGTCACGGCTCTAGGAAGTCACTGAGGCAAACACCGTGGCTGGATTTTAAAAGGGGCTGCATGATTTTATGACCAGTAATAGTCAGGGGACCTAGGGGAAGGCTAATCCAGTCCGTGCTCCAGGGCAGAAGCCAACTGCCCCTTGGAGCACTGCAGTGTTCTGCAATAGGCTAAGTAAGTCTGTCGTGGGATGTTTTCACCCTGCTCTGAAGCTTTTCTCAGAGCTGGGGGATCTTACGAGGCAGACCAGTGGTCTCATCTGTCTCTGCGGTATCTTACTATCTCAGCTGGTACATGGAACGAGAGAGGATGACTGGATCCACTGTGATGGGGCACTGGTCTAGACAACCCAGTGGTCTGATCTGGATGCTGGCTACCATACTAGAGGCACTAATTGTCTCCTAGGCAGCCCCTTTATGGCCTGAGCCAATATATGGCAAATCCTATTATCCCCTCACCTTTCCTGGCTGCTCGTGGGGCTTTAGTGCATGGCTGGGGGGCCTGGGAATGTGTCCCACTCACACTGGATGTGTCCTTTGCAGGGCCGATGAGATGGAAGCTCCCCCAGCTCCCTGGCTGCGGAGGTTTGACAAACCTTCCCGTCTTCTCCTCCTCACGCTGACGTCCGGGCCGGGTGGGGCGCTGGCTGCCTTCCGAGCCCTCCAGCGCATCCAGGCCTGCGATCAGCCGGGGCACGCGTTCCACTGGCAGATCTTCACCGAGACCTTGTGTGCTGAAGAGCCCGTGCTGCGGGGGCCCGAGAGGACCCTCACCCTGTGAGTCACTTATGTTGTCTATTCAGCAGACTTGCAATAGCTTCTCCGTCCGGCAGTTGTCTCGGCTCTTTAAGGGCTCGGTCTTTCACGATGCTGACTGCCCTTCATTCCCATTAAAGCCAGGGGGAGATGGGGCAGCTCCACATCATACAGGACCAGCCCTGGCATGTCAAACCTCTTGCTCATTTACTGCACTGGGAGTGTGGGTTGAGTATCGGGGGCAGGCTTGGCCCGGAGTGGGGAGAAGAAGCAGGGGACTGGTCTGTGTATTAATAATACTTTGCACACACGTCTGCGTGACTGACCGTGGCAAGGCCCGCAGGAGGCAGGGGGGTTCCCTGTGTCACGTGGGGAAAGGCAAAGCAGGCAGACGGAACGTGCCCAGTTCCAGAGCGGGGCCATGGTGGGGTCAGAACGTTGGGGATCTTTTGGGTCAAGAGTAGGCCCAGACCAGATCCTTTTTCCTGTAAACGCTATATCTGACCCCATCAGACTCCCGAGCAGCCCCTCTCTGCTCCTCTGCCAGCTCCTCTTCCCCACAGCGGGCAGCGAGTTAGGACTTCTGGCACCTGACCCTTTCCCTGGAGCAGATCTACGAGTGAATTGCTTTCATTCCTCTCCCCGCCCTGTGCAGGAGGCCGATACTGCTGCTGCTTCCCGTGCTGTGCCAGAGAAATCTCTTCTCCCTGCTGCACATGGTGCAGGGCAGCGTGCCGAAGGACTGCCTCCGCCAGATGCTTCAGGCCGCCAGCAAAGATCCCAGCCCAGACCTCTGGGGGCAGGCCCTGCGGGATCTACTTCAGAGGGGGCTGGGAGAAGAGAGGAGCTGTCGGACTCTGCTTCCGCTGACAGACACGTGCCGGCAGCAGCTTAAAACTCTGTGCCGGAAGATCGTGGGTGGCACTCAGAGCAAACCGGACTTGGAAAGGAGCCGGTGCTGGCTGATCCAGGAGCGGCCAGGCCCTGAGCTCTGGCCTGCTGGGGACGCGACCGACTCCGCATTTCAGCTTAGGAAACGCAAGCAAGTAGTTGAGGAAAGCCTAGACCCCGAGGGGGAGAGGCAGAGGAAAAGATCCCGGCTGGAAGAGGATGAGTTAGACCTGGAACCTCTGGCAGGATGCACCTTTAGGAAAGGATCTGGTGCTAGGGAGGATGAGATCGGTCTAGAGGCGTCCGGACATGGGTCCGTTCACAGCCAGACCGGAGGGGCCAATGAAAATGCCCAGCCAGACACCGTCATGGAGGCAAGAGAGGCCAGTCAGGATTCCCAGCGGGACGCCCCGACAAAAGTCCCCGATTTTATCCAGGTACCAGCTAGTGTTTGAATTCCTTCTAAGTGAATTACCTTGGTGCAGGTACAGAATGCAGAACCCAGCCTTTCCAATAGCCAAAGCTGTATGGCCAGTAGAACTTCCCATTCTCTTCTCTCCACACGTCACCTGGTGACGCTGTATCCCCTGCCCAATGAACAGCCGCACTGAAGAGCTGAAATTTGTACTGTACCATAAAGGCTACCAAAAGTGGGCTTTGTGGAGCGACAGGGGCAGGAGTGGGGCCTAGAGCAGAGGGCCTGCTTTTTGGGAATAAACAGCGTAGGTGTGAAAGGGATTATCTTGTAGCTCCAGTTTCTCAGCCATTTTTTAGCAGCTGGTTCTCTCTCCAGAGGTCCTTTTAGTGGAATAATGATATACCTCCTCCCACCTACAGATCCCAAAGGGCTCTGCTGACCGATTGCAAAGTACTTGTGGCATTTTAGGGGGTCCTGCTGCCCACTACCGAAATGCAGCTGCTTCTGGGGTGAAGCACAGCAGCCCTTTAACAGCGCACAGCAACGTAACACAACAATTCAGAATAGGAGAATGAAGGAAATGGCCTAGAGCACTGAGATTTGATTCTCTGGCGTCTCATGTCCCATCCCAGAAACAAAGGGGAAGTAACATGGAATGGGACATTATCTGGGTGGCTTTGGGAATGTTACCTCCCTCTCGGGGATTTTGTTCTTTCTAGGCTTTAACTATTTTTTAAATGTTTTTCCCAGATGCATGTGCCTCGATTTAAGATGCTGCTAGAAATAGAGTCAAATGTAAGTATTTGCATCTGCATTTCCACTAGGCTCACTTGGTCTAAACCAGCTTGCCCCAGGGGCTCCAGAAAGGGAAAGCATTCCATCCCAGGAGACAGGATTTGCAGAAAGAGCTGGACGGGGTGACCTGTATTGGGAAAAAGACAGTCCTGCTGCTACATCCTCCAAGTTCACATACTAACAGCTGTGTCCAAACGGGACAACCTAGTCAGTATCACTGGACAGTTGATGCACCGCCAGTGCAGATCCCCTCTCTGAAAGTGAATGCTCAGAGGGAGGCGTTTATCTCCTGTAATGGACAGTGTTATCCTCTCTATACAGCTGCGGAAACTGAGGCATAAAAAGACTGAGCAGTTAGCTCAAGGTTACACAATGAGCCAGTGGCAGAGGGGGAACAGAAGCTGGGAATGGAGGCAGCCAATCCTGTGTTGTAACCACTAGGCTATCCTGCTTCTCAGGACTATCATTCTCAGGGCAGAGACATGTCTTCTTGCCCCCCGCCCCTACAGTTACCTGGGTAACCCCTGACACCTGAGAATTGATTCCCTTTGTAAGTGTTAATCTGGCTGATGTCACTGCAGATTCTGCTCTTCTTCCTATGCATGAAGTTGAACAACTTGTGGCTTTGCTGTGCCCTGAACTCTGAACCAGGGTCTGTCCAAACGTCTGTGTTAAGCAGCAGAGACCAGCTGGGAGGACGGGGATAGAACCTGTTATTCGAATGGTCCATTTGATCTCCTGTTTCTCTTTAGCAAACAGCCGGGACCACCCCTCCTGAACTGCAGATCCTGAACGAATTCACCCCTGGCCAGGTGAGCGAGCAATGGTAACACCGGGAGGGCTGCCGATTGCAGCCCGTATAAAAAACGTCCTGGGGGAACCAGCCGCTAATCCCTCTCCTTGTTTGTCGGTGCTCGGGAAATGTCCCGCTGCTGTCCGTAACACTTGTCCGGCCTCTCTTCCAGCTGGAGGGACTGTGCTCATTGCTCCAGCTCTCGGAGCGCCCGGAACGCGCCCTTGTGAATTTCTGCACTTGGCTGCTGGCTCTCACGCCCGAGCTCAGCTACACTAACGCAGCGGTGCTGACGGAGCAGCTCTTCCTCCAGCGGGTAGGTACCGACGGCCCGCGCCCGGGGTGCTGAGCGGACAGAAAGCCCCCAGAGACAGTGTCCTCCAGGATCCATTCTTGTGATCGAGAGACACAGCTTATGGGAAGGGAAGGGGTTGTATGTTGTATTTCATGCTGGTGAATCCCTGGAGATTACGATCCTGCCTGTGCCCACAGAACAGGTGCAGCACTGGGCAGTGACAGGGTAAACGTGCCCCTCTGGTTCCGTCAATATGGGTGGGAGAGGACCTCAGGCTCCATAACCTGTTCAGTCCGTGACCTCGCTAATCCTGGAGCTGGCTCCCAAGGCCAGTGCTGATGGGTTTTGTCCCCTCTAACCCTGGAGCCGGCTCCCAAGGCCAGTGCTGATGGGTTTTGTCCCCTCTAACCCTGGAGCCATAGTGTCTCTACCCTGTACCCAAGATGTCCCCTGACTTTAGAGAATAGAGCATAGCAGCACGGACCAGGTGCTGGTTCCTCCTTAGCTCCCTTCAGCAGGGGAGACTGTGCCATTTCTAAATGGTACGCGCTAGACTTAATAACATTCCCCGCGTCGGCCCCTTAAACACCCGGTGGTCACTGATCTGGCCAGGGATGGAAGGGTCCAGGCGACAGGGCCTGCGTTTCCATACCAAACTGTACTTGTTCTGCATGCTCCTTCTGTGCCCTAGGTTCTCTCGCTGACCCAGCCGGCCTCCCGTCATCTCGTGGTTGCTCTGACCTCGTTCTGCTCCAAGTACGCTCGCCCAGTCTGCAGTGCGTTGATCGCTCCAGCTCTGTGGGCCCCGGGGGCAGGTGAGTTCACCGCTCGTCCTATAGGGAGAAGGGCCCCTTCTGAGGCTGGATGTACGTGCAACGCAGCCAACTTGCTTTCACTCCACCGGAGAGCTGCATTACCTGATCTGTGGGTCACCGGTCGTTGTCCTTACAGTCAGAGACCACAGATCCGCACCTGTTGGCCATCTCCGTTACAACCAGGCTGCTAAGTCACTGAGAGTTAGGGCTCCTCCGTGCCTGGGAAAGCCCTGTCAAGCATTGACTGGCACCTCCTTTCAAATTGCCCGGGCAACAGGCACGGTGTATTCCGGAGCGGACGAAGCAGTCCGGTTGTGAGTGGTTGTTGGCGGCTCAGAGTGTGCGAAGGGCTGAGAACTCCCAAGCCAGACTGAATGGGAGAGGGAGCCCCAGGACACCGGCTCCCCAGGACAAGCTCTGCCCTGGTGTAAGGTGGCACTACTCCAACTTGAGAGGAGCGGTGCCCTCTGACACCAGACCCTGAATGGCAGCTCAGGAGTGAGACAGAACAGCCCCTAGCTGGACTCTTTGGATGTGAGACTCTCTCTAGCTGGGACTGGTATCAGTTATTCCATCCATGGGGGTAGAGGGGAAGCCAGACTCCCTCCAGCACGGCAGCCAAGGCCTTTGCCCTGCAGCAGGCCGAGGAGCCAGGGCTGTGAGGACATGCCCAGTGTGCGGTGGTGGAGCTGACTGGGGGAGCGGCTGAAAGATGTGGGATGTGGCTGCTTGCGGCAAACACGGCCGTCTCGTCGTTGCAGGTCCTGAGTGTACGAAGCTTGTGTGCGAGCTGATAGAGGACAGCCTGGAGCCAGAGTATGTGAGGCAGGTACTCAGGTAAATGCTTACAGAAGGGGAGGAATTTCCATCCGCCCCGTGTCCCGTCGCACAGGAACGACTAGGGTGTGATATCGCCCACTGGGTCAGACAGGCCCTCCCCCCTCACTGCAGGCTAGGGGCCAGGTACCACCCTGGATCCACAAAGTTCACTCCCATTGCACCCCTGGGATCTGTGGGGCCTGCGTAGGGGCTGTATACCCTGAAGAATCCTATGGGGGCTGAGGTGGGCAGTTAGCACCGATTTATTCTGAGGAGTGCCGGCAGTTCAGCCCTGTCTCTCTCTCAGGTGTAGGCGACACTAGAAAGGGTTTAGTGGTCTAGCTAGTCCAGCAAACTGCCCCTATCGCGGACACAGCTCCTACTGGCAAAGGAGTTCTCTTGTCGGTGTAGCTTATACCAGATCCTCTAACAAAGGAAGAGATAAAGCTGTGTCTGCGCTGGTATAAACGTGTCACAAATCACACCCCTACCCAACGTTATTATACCGGCCGGAGTTTCTAGTGCAGCCCTGGCTTTATTCTCCTCTCCAGCCAGGTCCTAGAGATGCCGTGGTCAGAGGAGCTCATCACCGTTGTGCAGACGTTGCTGGGAAGGCAGGTGAGCCAAGGCGTTCTCTCCTGATTTATTTAATTGCCCCTTTTGAAATACCTGGCTGTGAATTTAGTAGTGGGTGAAAGGTGTCGGCTCGATGGCCCTTGTTCCTTGTGTTCTCCATATTCTTGCTCCATGTCCACGTCTCTCTTTCAGGTGGAGTTGTCCCCTGAGCTCTTTAACCTCCTGGTCCTGAAACTGTGCCGGCTGGCCCAGGAGTTTGCTAAGTCAATGAATTACACCAAGCTGATGATGGCTGTGCTGACCATGTACAGCAGCAATGTGAGTCCAGACGGAGAGCTATGAAACCGTGTGTGTGTGTGTGTCTTGCTTTTATGTGCACAGGGCCAAGAAAAAACTGCACAAACACGAGCTCTGTTTAGGGCAGGCTTGCACAACATGCGGTCCGGGGGCCACGTGCGGCCCGCATGGGCTCAAGGTATGGCCCGCGAGGGGTGAGTAGGGATGGGGCAAGCCAAGCGGTGTGGTGCGGGGAAGCGGATGGGAGCAGGGCGAGGGCGAGGCTTTTCGGCCCGCAGCTGGTTTTTTGCAGTAATATGGCCCTCACTGCTTTCCGAGTTGTGCAGGCCTGGTTTAGGGTGTCTATTGCTCCATCTCTTCGGTGAAAGGGGTCTCCGTTTAAATACCTTTCAATTGGATGGGATTTTCTTCTTCACTTCCTGTCTTAAATGACTGTACAGCGCACATCTGGAATTCCTAAGTTCTGATCCACTGGGGTCCCTTAAATCCTGATTTTTCAGAGGAGTTGAACACCCACACTTAGCACCTCTGGAAAACCAGGCCCAAGGCCCAAAATCCATCCCCCTTCTGAAGAGTGGACTCAGCGGTTTAAGCACCAGGTTTAGAACTGCTAGAATGCCTGGAACCTCAGCAAGGAGATCCATTGAGGTCTATGCAGTGTATTCAGTCTGGGCCTTTTGGCTGAGACCTTTCAAACCGAGCTCCCGCCTGCTGGAGGGGTAGGGGAAGGACATTTTGAAATGTAGCCCCCGCTTTTGGGTGTTGCTGTTTTGGGGTTCCTTTCAATCAAAGACAAAGTAGCCTAAACAGCTTCTTTTCCTTCTTCCTTCACAGATTACTCCAGCCCACCGGAGACATTTGTCCATTGCTCTGGAGCTCAACCACACAGCTCTCCGGAAATCTCTGCAGGCTTGCCTGGAACAAATGGCTCCCAGATGAAAAGGCAAGTCCGTCCCCTATGTTCCACGGGGATGGGAGAGCTTCGCGGTCATCTGCCCCGGCCGGGAACATCACTGGCCGCCCAGGAGGGCACAGGAGAAGACTGTTCTGAGCTCTTGCGTTCCTAGTGTCGGGGTGATGGAAAGGGGTGGAGATACCCGGAGATGCTGACATACGTGGGGATGGAAACTGCACTGAAGTCTTGCTTTAGCTATTACTCCATGTGTAAGTGTCCCTGTCTCTGGGTGTTTTCTGATTCCTTCTTTCTCCCTCTCTTCCTCCCAGGTGAAACTGCCCATGCACAAACACGAGACATCCTAATGGAGCGGAGTGATACAAATGACGGCCTTCTCAGACTCCAGCCACCAAGGGTCTGCAGCGTGAGGAGGCCCTTCATATAGCCAGCGACTGTGACGAGCCCCCTCTGGCACCGGGGAAGGACAGCTTCCAGGGCTGGAGTTAGGGCCAGCGTAACGGAGCCTCGGAGAACGGGTCGTGCCAAGTAATGTCAGACCGATGCCTGCAGAATATGCCTGAAACAGAGACATCGGTGAGTGACTGTAACGGGCAAACCTGTATGCTCCTTCACCTAAAGATTCTGTGTATGGAAAATCTCACAGCTAAAGAAGAACTACAATTCTAGGAGAACTCCCAGTGTAACTCCCCTTAGGAATACTCCACCTGTCCCAGGTACCCCACATTCTCACTTGGGCTATTTTCTTGCATAAAAACCCTTCACCCAGGATGGCCTCGCTCTGTATTTTTGGATCTCCCAAAGTCAAGGGGTTTCCTGGCTAAGCTAGCTGAGAGTGGACCGAACCACCTCTCTTTAGACCTAATGGAACTAGGTTAGATTAAATAACTTCCTCCCCGCAGAACTTGACTTTCAAAGACGGCTCGGCCTTTTTACTTTCCCTTCCTACGGCTGCCTCCGCATTCTCCTTGGAAGTGCCAAAATAGCTGAGGAGGCCAGACTACGAGCGAGTGGTGCTAAAAGTCCCTTCTCATGAAACTTGCAGCCCAGTTTTGAAGGCAGATGGTTTTGATAAACACCCCAGAGATCCCAAGTTTGTGTGAGGTGGAGATGTTATTGGTTGTCCCATAAGTACAGTTTATAAAGTGAGGAATGAAATGGTGGCTTTTGGGGGTGGGGAGGATGACAGGGCCTGCACAGGGGGTTCTGAAGTGTCCGTTCCCCCACTGCCCCCAGAAGAGGGCTTTATCCTGGATTATCTCGGTAAAGGAGACAGCTTGCCCCTGCGTGTCTCCAGGATTCCTCCTTGTCCCTTGTGTTCACTCCCTTTGGGTTTGTTAAACTTCCCGAGTGCCATGAACTGCTCCCGAAAGCATTTGTACCCGTCGTGTCCCTCTAAACCCCGGTGGGAAATACATGGCTATTCTTTCTACCTGGGTGCTTTGTCTTTTTTCCTTTGTCAGAGCAGTACAATGAAACGGATCATTTCATAACCCGCCCGTGTTCTTGACACTGGTTGCTCTGTGTGATGCCTCTGGGCCTAGAGCCTGCCTGAGCCAGGCTACAGAGACAATTACTATTCAACCAGGGTTCAGCTAGTCCTCCGGGGGGGGACCCACCTTGGTGATCCTATGGCGGGTATATGGGCTCCTAAGCGGAGCAGTCTGTGCTCGGCGTCACTACCTGGCCTGGGACATTCCCCTTCCAAGTAGTTCTAACAGGCTGTCCTTGCGTCTGGTCCTGCTCCTGCTCTAGCCTGTCTCTGTTTCCACGCTAGCCTGCCCCTGCTCCCACCTCATCTGGCTGCCCAACGATTGGTGGGGAAAAAACCTCAGGAGCTGTGCGTAGCTCGAAAGCTTGTCTCGCTCGCCAAGGGAAATATGGTCCCATAAAAGCGATGACCTCACCCGTCTTGTCTCTCTAAGAGCTGGGTCCAGCACAGCTACACCAACAATGGAGGACTCTGTAGCTTTGTCCGTCCCTTGACTTTCTGCTCTGCCGGGGCAGAGTTGAGTTAATCAATGCAGGGGTGAGACGCTGGTCACAGTCCCGTGTGGTATGATCTCCATGGACCGACGCACGTCGCATGGCAATAGCGATGCAGTACAAGCTTCAACTTATGGGCTACCTAGCTTGAGTTTAAAGCACCGCTTCATTAGAGCTAAACTTTTCTGTTAGCGGACGGGAATCAGGGTAAGGGCAACGCTCGAGTTAATACTGCAGTGAAGACGATGCCGGAGGGTGCTGTTCCCTGGGAAGGTAGCGGCGTAGGAACAGACCTGCTGCTAAGGAAATAGGCTAGAGCAGAGAGTTTGCAAGGAAGAGGTATGGAATAAAGTCCCATCCTAACCTGTCAGGTAGCACCAAGGCCCTGTCCTATGTCCGGGGGTGGGGGGTAGTAGCAAACTGTAGGGCAGGAGAACAAACCTCACAAGGGACAGGAAGCTTTGGTAGCAATTTTCCCTTCTATGTCCACCATCGCTCTGTGAAATTAAGTAGTTACTTTCTAATGGCAAATGTAATTGAAGACGATGACGAATAAAAATCCTATCACGTGAAAAGGTGAACAGGGCTCTTTGCAGCATTGCTGTAGCTGTAGGATATGAGAGAGGCAAGGTGGGTGAGGTAATAATATCCTGTATTGGATCAACTTCTGTTGGTGGAAGGGACAAGGTTTTGAGTGACACTGAGCTCTTCTTCAGGTCTGGGGAAGGAAGCAGAGGTTTTGGAGGCTGATCTAAACCCCCCCAAATCCCAGGCTAGGGCAAGAAGAACTTCTAGAGCTTGTCCTAGGATCTGAAACTCTTCTGCCCTAGTTCTTGTAAAACCATATTCCATTTTTCTCTCCATGTGCTTGTTCCAGGAGGTGTCATTTCTTGATGGGCTAAAATGCAGGCACATTCCTTGAACCTGTACCTGAGTGGACGCCTACACAGGAGAAACCATTAGTTCTCAACTAGGGGTCTGGGGTGTCGTGGGGAAGCTGAAAGCAGGTTTCAGAGGGTCCCCCAAGCAGGGCCAGCGTTAGACACACCCTGGCCCATGGCCGAAAGCAGAAGCCTCGCCATGGGGGGCTGAAGCCTGGGCCCTGAAGCCCCTCCACCCCTGGCTGAAGCCTGAACAACTTAGCTTTGGGGGGTGGGGCCTGGCATGTGCCCCTCACTAATTGCCCTGCTTGCTTCCCCTTAAGGTCAGCCCTGGCTTTTCTATGGAGAAAAGCAGTTGTGGAAGAAGTGGGGCCCCGAGTTTTTATCGCACGTGGGGTGGGGGCTGAGGGAAGGAAAAGGTTGAGAGCCTGAGTGGTAAATAACAAGAAAGCACCTAGAGCATCTCAGCTTGCAAAGGGGGTTGTGAGGTGACCTGTAGGGTCCTGTATCTTTCAGACCCAGGGCCCCAGGCCAAGACTCACTGTCAGGAACCTGGGCCAGGCATTACAACCCCTTAGGGGAACCAGACCCTGCCAGCGCCCCAAGGCTAGTTCATGGCAATCGCGGGCTGCCCTGCATTGAGTCCAAGCGAACTGTTCAGAAATTCTCATTTGCAAATTCCACAAGGTCAAAGATCCTGACAGCGGATTCTGCTCCTGTTGATTCAGGTGTTGCCCCTTACACCTAAGGAAATGCGCTAATTTTGCAACCCCGGCCCCAGCTGAAAAGACTTGAAGCCCTGAGCGGAGGATCCGGGTCTTTTCCCCTCTCCAGAGGGCGTTGTTGCCCCGCCCTGGTTTGTTCCGGCGTCGCTCCGGTTCCCCGGTTAGGTGGGAAGCGCGGCGGGGGGTTTGGTTTGTTCGCTCGTTCCAGGGGCAGGTTGGCCACGTTCTCCCCGCCGGGAGCGGAACCGGATTCCCCGCGTCCCTCCCGGACTGGGCCGGCGGCGCCTATCCCCGTGCAGACGCGCCTGGGGCGGTTTGACTCTGCAAAGCGAAGCGGCGCGTGGCTGGAGTCCCCGCGCGTCCCTCTGGCCAGGTGAGACTAGCCGGGGGATTACGGGGTATTGCCGCTTTCGGGCTCTATGTGCCGGCATGTTCCCCCTACCCTGGGGGCCGCCCCACTCCCTTTGCAGCCCCTGCGCGCTGCAGGCGGGGCACAGAGCAGCCTGGAATCTGCCCCTGTAGGTCTAGCCTGACCCTTTGTGCCCCAAGAGAGAGACCTGGGGGGGGTGCCCAGAACCCGCCCCAGCCCAAACTCCGCCCCCACCTGCCCAAGGCTCTGGGAGGGAGTTTGGGTGGGGGAGGAGGTCGGGGATGCAGGCTCTGGGCTGAGGGAGGGGATTCGGGTGCAGGAGGGATGTAGGGTGCGGGCCCTGGGAGGGAGTTTGGGGGATGGGAAGGGGGGGTGCGGTTGGTCTGGGGGTGAGTTTGGGGGATGGGAAGGGGGGGTGCGGTGGGACTGGAGCCGAGTTTGGGGTGCCAGCGGGCTGCCCTGGGACTGGAGCCAGAGAGGAGGACTCCCCTCAGCCCTTTCCCTACCAGCAGTAGTGAGTTCTTAGGGAGGGGTCCCCCCTGGCAGCACACACTCCCCACCACTATTGCTGCACGTGGTCCTAGGCTCCCTCTCAGGTCCAGGGAGCCCCTTCCCCTCCCTGTGATGGGTGCGGGGATGGGGCTGCCATCACATGTGTGCCTCTTTCCCTGCTGCCCCTGAGTGTAGCCTCACTGGAGGTGGGGCTGCCCCTTGCCCAGCTGGGGGCAGGAGCAATGACTGCAGGGCGGTGCCATGGGGCCTGTACTGGTGGAGGATCCTGCTGGAAAATGAAGGGGGTCTGAAGGGGAAGGGCAGGCTGGGGGTCAGTGCCCCCTGCTACTAGTGGATGGGGGGCACTAGGACCTTGTGGGGACAGTTGATGCAGGGAGGCAGCATGGAGTTGCTCTGGGGTGTAGGGAGGTGCATGGGGGCAGCAAGGGGAGGCCAGGTGACCCTCGTGGGCGGGCATGGGGGGGGTAAGAAGGGAAGGCCAGGTGATACTTGTGAGAGGTGGGGGAGGCAGCAAGGGGAGGCCAGGTGACCCTTGGGGGAAGTATGGGGGAGCAGCAAAGGGAGGCCAGGTGACAGCTGGGGGGGGGGACAGATGACCCTTGGGAGAGGTGGGGGGCAGCAAGGGGCGGCCAGGTGACACTCGGGGGAAGGTTCAGCTGCTGGGTACTGTATTTGTCTTGGTGGAGCTCAGTAGATGTGTGTGTTCACTTAGCCATTGGAGAGGAAATGGAAAAGGAAGGAGGGAAAGAGGAACATAGGGAGGCTGCTTTAGACCACAGAGGTGCAAAGGGGAGGTGGTTGTGTCCTAAGGGAACAGAGCCGAGCAGGAATCAAGTGCTATAATCCTTCCCAGCATGAGGCAAAACCCCACACGCTTCCCAATGGTGTTGAGTATCTGGCTTCCTGCTCATTCTGTAGTAGGGCTGATGAGCTTGACCCACTAGCCTGCAGGAGCTTTAGGGCCCCTTGGTCTTTTGGGATCCTGCAGGATGAGAAGGTGTAGAGGAATATACACTGTTAGAAAATGAGGTTGGGTTTAGATCTGTTCAGAGCTCTTGTGGGCTGAGCCTGGCTGGGAGTGCACAAAAGACCTGGGCAAACCCACAATCTCACCTCCCAAGCTGGGATTGCATCACCCTGGCAGGGAACCCCAACTCCCCGCCTGCAGCGTGGCTGTGTGGGGCAGGGTCTGGATGGGACCTGAGGTACCTGTGCGGGGAGCCCTTTGTTCACCCTCCCTTGGCTTCACTGTGGCTGTGCAGGTTCTTGTCCTGAGGATGTGGCTTCTCCGCCTAGTTTTAGTGTAATTAACCTGCTCACGTTCTTATGTTTCTCTGATAGGTCTGTGTGGGGCCCTGCCAAGGCTACATCCTGCCATCCCTCGTGATACTAATCACACAGAGGACTTCCCTGTCAACAGAAAAGTGACCTATGAGTGCCTGGATGGCTTTGTTAAAATCCCTGTTAAGTCAGACACTGGGAGAGTTTTGTGGCTGAAAGTATTTTATTTTTTCTGGAACAAACTTGCACAGGCCACCCTTCGCTGATGGAAACGTCAGACTTTCCCCCACTGAATGAAACTAGTTATTAAAGCTAACTTTGAATAGACCTAAGTTCCTTGCTGGATCAGTGACAATATACAATTAACCTGTTTATTCAGGAATCTTGCTGCAAAGCAATCTAGGAGCATCCATCAGTGAGACGACTTGTGTTTGATTCAGGAATGTGCGGTTTAGATCGACAGGAGTAGGAAGTGATGTTATGTTTGAGTCTTGAGTGCACAGAAATAGGTGGGGATGTCTCCATCCTCGGAACGCTCAGGCAGTTTTGCTGCATCACCAGGCAAATCTGAAATAGTTTGTCAGAAATGATTTACCTGCAGAGTACCACTTATATTACGATATTGCATAAAGGTCCCAGCCCGTGGGAGCTGTGGGGGGTGGTGACTGTGGTAAAGAGCCATGCAGAGCTGCTTGCGTGCCTCCGCCTAGGAGCTGGAGCTGCTGCTGGTAGGGTTTAAGTGCAGCCATTTTAAGTTATACTAAGTCTAACCCTAATATTGCAGGACCTATAGAAGCAGGGCTTATGTCAGAAGCAGGTGGGAAAACAGCAGAGCAGTTGGTGTGACCTAGCCTTGGAGATCACAACAGAATGTTGAGAGTAGTGAGAGATACTGGACTAGGCAGGAGGTCAGAAAAGAAATTATGTAAACAAGATATAGTTGTTTACCATTAATGCACATTACAAAGGGATATAAATGTTTGTGTGAAATCGCTTGTATTTTGAAGAACTACTGAGGCAGAGGTACTCTCTCTCCATTGTATTTCTTACCTTGCAATTGCTTGAAAAATACTGTTTCTGACTTTCTGCAGCGAAACTAAGAGAGAGGATTTGATTTTCTTCCACAGTTTGGTGCAGTGACTTGGATGGGCATCATCCAGCTGAGACAACGGCAGCTGCTGTGGACCGTCCCCCTTTGAACCGCAGGCACCAAAGCAGAGGTAAGAGACATTTTGGAATCTCTACTGGGGTATCAGAGGAGTGGCGGCCGTGGAACCATCTGTCCCTTTGTGGGCTTACGCCAGGTGAACTTTTTGGTCATGCAGCAAGGTCTGACACAAAGTGGTATAGGGGAATTGGTTGCCCCATACGAGGTTAGTTGTGTGCGTATGGGGGCTGGGAAATGTATTGTTGCCCCAGAGTAGGTCAGACGTATACAGATTGAGGGACGCCCTCACATAAGGGTTATGGGGTTGTGGTGATGCCCTCAGATAAGAACACAGATGTGTTCAGTCCGGACAAAAAGGTTTAAAAAAAAAAGCAGGGTTTGTGTGTGGGGGAGAGATCGAATGAATGAGTGGATGTTTGAGAAGTGTAGGCAGGTGATTGGGTCTGAGGCTTAAGCTGACTTCAGCCGCACCAGGACCTCCACTCTTTGAGTGAGGGAGTTCTGAACGCAAGGGGGGTCCAGCCGAACCTCACGACCCAGCGAAAGTGTGAGAGAATGAAAATCTTTCCTACCTGTGAGCTGCTATCCCTGCAGACGTTTTCCTGGAGTGTGTGGTATTTAGTTTATGAGCCGTTGACTCAACGGACAGGATAGAAAGGCGTCCCCAGTGTATGAGCCGCCAATCCCGCGGACAGGGAACCCCGGCGTGACTGGAAATTATCCCTAGTTTATGAGCCGCTGAGCGGACAGGATGCTCCCTTGTGTGATTGGAATTGCAAGTTTCACATGTGTGATAATCCATCTAAACAATTTCCAGTAGAAGGTACCTTTGATTTAAATAAGAGCATATGTCTTAGAGTGCTCTCCAGGCTACAAAGTGTAGGATTAAAAAAAGCATCCAGATGCATCCTTATTTTGAAATATTTTGTTAACCCCCTTGTCGTCTTTATATCCCAGTTAGTTAAGGCTGGAAGGAAGGAAGGAAAGGAATGGGTTAATTTGAAAAGGCAGCTTGGCCTAGAGATAAGGAGAAAGCTGCTCTGAATTGACACAGAGCCTGCCAAGCACCAAAAAAATTGCTTTCAGCCCCAGCTGGCAGCGAAGAAAATACGGACAGAGGTAAAACAAAAGCCACAGGCAGCCAGCCTGGACTGGAATACCGAGCAGAGGTCTCTGAAAGAGACGCCCCAAGAGACTCCGGGGCGTAAATAACCCTCTCAAGGGTGGAAGCAAGTTGAAGATTTGTGCAACGTACCGCTGGATAATTTGAGCCCAGAATAATCTCCCATCCAGCTCTTTTTGTTTCTCTCATCCCCAGGTCTGGCCAGCGCCGGGCAGCCTGTCTGTGAGTAGAAAAGTGGGTCAGGGTTTGAGCACTAATATTTTTTCCTTCCTTCAAGTGATGCAAGAGCATTCCAACACTCTGTTTTATTATTTTATTAATGAAGCTTTAAAATTTAGTCATATGGTGTGTTCTCTTCATCTCCGCCCTTACGATCCTGTGGTCTCAGCCTGATCAACCGAGACCCAGGCGAATCGGTAACAAAAATCTGTCACCATTTTGGTGGAGAACTGAGGATGGGGGGAGCCTTGCGGAGTGCACGCCATCTATTTGTTTTGCTCTGGTGGTTTCATGTTTGCTATGTTTGGTGCTGTTGGTGTTGGTTGTATGTTTGGTGCTGTTGGTGTTGGTTGTATGTTTGGTGCTGTTGGTGTTGGTTGTATGTTTGGTGCTGTTGGTGTTGGTTGTATGTTTGGTGCTGTTGGTGTTGGTTGTAAGATTGCGTGATTAAGGGTGTGCCCCCTCTCCACCCTGGTTGGCGGGGAAGGGTGCAGTTGGCTCTACTCCTAGTCGAATCAGGACTGGGCAATCAGAGGAAACTGGTGTTTGAACTAGTCAGTTGGCCATGTGTTTTGGCCAGGTGGGAAGCCTCACGGGGGAGGACTCGGGTAGCCTTGTGAGAATGTTTAAGAGAAGAGACCGGAAAGGGTGGGAGGCAAGTTGAGAAGCCCACCCTCCTTGCCACATTGGTAGTGGAACAAAGCTGGTGCCCATGGTAAGAGACGGTTCAATGAGAAAAGCAGGATCGGGCCCAAGCAGGCAAGCAACAGACAGAGACATTGGAAAACAGGTTGGAAAGTTTGAGGGCGTAGCGGAAGGAAAAGAGTGAGTAAGCATAAGCACGGTGATTTCAAATCCCCGGGACAATCCTTAAAACGGTGATTTGAGCTGATTTTTTAAAAAAAGGGTCATTTGGGAAATAAGCAAGTGATTTAAGGAAAGACGGTGAGGAGTTAACTCTGTCGTTGCAGGGGGAATTAAGCAGTTGAACTTTGTAAAATGCTAAAGAGGAAAATTCTTGGTGTCTTTGAAATGTCTGTAAATAAATCCAGGCATAGAGATGATTTGTTGGGGTTGTAAACAGAATGCTCAGTTAGAATTGGAGATGAGGAGCAGGGGGGAATCTGTCTCTTTCTACATGCTTTAATCTACCAATGCACGCCTCTCTCTCTCTTAGCTCCTATCACCCGCGGCTTGGAGCAGCACCCAGTTAACTTTGTCCAAGTTGCTTGCCTCCCTTCCCCTAGATATTTTGTAAAGTGTCCTGCTCTAATGCTTGTATGCTGTTCTGTGGCTGTACTGTAATAGCTGTTGCTGCAGCCTCTAAATCCTAAACTTTTGGGGCAGGATACCTGTTATCTGTTTGGCATCCTTCACTTATGGTACAGAGCTGTGCACATTTAGTGTTTCTGGTTTTTAAACACCTGTGTGTATCTATAAATAGAAAGCTAAAAGTACAGTTTTTATACCTATTTTTATAGCTAAGTCTTTCAGACCCTGTTGGTGTTTTTTTTTTTTTTTTGTTTTTTTGCTAGCTAGCTGTGGTGCCCCACCGAGGATCAGATCTGCTGCCTTAATTCTTCAACTCATCTTCCTTACTTATCATCCTCCTGGGACCAATGTGAGTTACGTCTGTCGTCCAGGATCTGAGAGGACTGAACTGAGACCCGTCATGACTTGTCTTGAGAATTTAACATGGTCAGAAGCCCCTGAGTTCTGCAGAGGTGAGTTGTTTTTTTGTCACTTTTTTCTCTCTCCACTGAGCAAGTGGCACTCTGTGAGCAGCTAGGAGAGTTTTGTGTTCAGCAGCTGGTTCACATTTCAGCACCGGCTTGTCAGTTTTAATTTGAAAAACCTTTTTGTCAGATTTTGATAAATTTTAATTAAGCTTTAAATGGAGAGAGAAAGCCAAGTGAGCAGTATTGAACGTTAGAGCTTGCAGTAGTTAAGCTTTTCATTCTGTTCATGGTGCTTCCCAGCAGCAACAGGAAATCACAAATAATGCAGTAAAGTTAATATCATATTGTGGTAAGTATCCATGTAAAAATGGCGACCACAGTATCCCTGGAAACTATACGTGAAGGAGAATAATGGTGGTATTTTTGTCGTTGATAAAATTCACACATTTAAAAATTCTAGCTTCAGAGAGCACTCATTTGGCATACAGTTCAATTAAATTGAATCACCGTGTTAAAAATAAATGCAATATTGAATAACTATATGGCAAAGGGGTTCAAATACCAAAACACATAAGAAAACTTAAATGGCAAATGGCCTGCATTATGAAGAATACCAAAAGTTTTGGCAAAGCTACCTATTCTGAGTCTGTATCTGTTGTATTCCATGCAAAACCTACATTAATACAGGGTGAGAGGAAGGAGCCAACCGAGTGATCACCCTTAACCGCAGCTCCTTGCACGTATGTATTCTATTCTGTTTGACAGACATAGGCTATATCTTAATACTGATGTGAATTGCTTGTGCAGTCGTACGCTTGAGTAGTCTGGTGTGCCTGAAGACAAAAATACATGATGTGTATATAATAGCACGTATATTTTTATGTGCAAAAATCCTTGTCCACATCAAGAACAGAGATGTTTTCCCAATAAACTCATTAGTGCTGTTTGTAGCTTTCTCTGTGGCTCCCTGAATGCAGCACGTCTCTTCTGTTCGGCACGTGGACACGGTGAATTTCTGATCATGTGTTCTTTATGGTAATAAGTGCCTGGCACCAGAGAAATCAGAAATAACACCCTGTACCGGGTAGGAGGAGTCTCCTCTGCCATTAAAGTTGACAAAGTGATGAAATTAAACACTTAATATGGACAATAAGAACATCCTTAGTTAAGTAGGAAAAATAAACCCAGAGAGGAGAGTGAACTAATTGGACTGTTAGTCTGCCATTGCCATAGTCCAGGGGCGGCCAAACTTACCCTTCAAGCCGCATACAACAATCTTCAGAAGTTCAAGAGCAGGAGGCACTTGTTGGGGTCGGGGCTTCATCCCGTTCCTGCTGAAGCCCTGAGACCCACCTCCCTGCTGGGCAGATGCCCCTAGCCCACCACTCTGCTCCAACGCAGAGGCCCCAAGCTTCTTACTACCCACCCCCTGTGTGGTAGGAGGGCTCCGTGAGCTGCACTTTAACTGTAAAAGAGCCGCATGTGGCTTACGAACCACTGTTTGGCCAATCTGGCCGTAGCCTCTTCTACTTAGAGTTAGAGTTTGTCGCATCATTGTGATGCGCTAACACTGATCTTGTTCCGTGGTAGGGAAATCTCGTGGTGTTCCAAAAGGACCAGAGCATGGCAAAGCTGTTGATATAACAAATGACCCGTCTGGTGCAAAAGTGAACATCATTTGTGATGAGGGGTGAGTTTTGGGCAGCCAATGCTGATTAATTCACAGAGCTTAGTTTGGTGTAGAACTACTGGTGAACAGTGCAAAATTAATAATAGAAATTCTGATTTAATTTAAAAACATCATCTGAGCGGGTGCTACAGACTTGCTGTCCTGGCTTCAGGGACCTATTGAAAAAGTAAACCTTTCAAATGCAGCTTGAAGGTTAAAGTTGGAAGGAAGCAGGTGCAGCTAGGGTATCATGGGCTGTGCTTCAATTTGTTCAAGCTGCTATTGGAAAAAACTGCCATGATGTGTGATTGGGTTCTAATTTCATTGGATGGTGCAGGTGGTTTCTAGACATCAGAGTAGTTGAACAGGGAAGCACAGGTATGAGCATGGGTGCCTTTGTTTTAATTAATATAAATTTGTTTTTCACGGTATCATCCATTTAGGTGGTATGTGCAGGGAACAAGGGTTCGATTCCCTCTACTGGGATCGGAATGATTGGGGGGGCTGGTTATGGAATAAATTGCCTAGGGAAGTTGTGGGATCTCTGAGGTTTTAGAAGAGCAGGTTAAACAAACACCTGTCAGGACTGGTCTAGATAATACTTGGTCCTGCCTGAGTGCAGCGGACTGGACTAGAAAACCTCTCGAGGTTCCTTCCAGTCCTATGATTCTCTGTCTTGAAACCCCACAGGGACTAGGGGACAAAGCGAACATCTTTTCCTGTAGCTGAGCCATCGGCCCACTTCTCAGGTGATGGAATAACAAGTAGCTGTTATCAGATATCAGATCACTTTACAAAAAAGGGCAGTATTGTTTATCCCATTTTACAGATGGGGAAATGGAAGGGCAGAGGGGAAGTGACTTCCCAAGGTCACCCAGAGGCAGAAATGAGAAATGTTAACATGGTCTCTGCAATTTTATACCCTCCTATTTGTTTTTTCTACATTGACTATAACTACTCGGCATTTCTTGGTCCTAGAGATCACGTTGGTACTTGGAGCAGGAACGATGCTACAGGGTCACTTACGTGAAGAACGTAAGAGAGGCCGTACTGGGTCAGACCAATGGTCCATCTAGCCCAGTATCCTGTCTACCAACTGTGGCCAATGCCAGGTGCCCCGGAGTGAGTGAACCTAACAGGTAATAATCGAGTGATCTCTCTCCTGCCATCCATCACCCCCCTCTGCCAAACAGAGGCTAGGGACACCTTTCCTTACCCAGCCTGGCTAATAGCCATTAATGGACTTAACCTCCATGAATTTATCCAGTTCTCTTTTAAACCCTGTTATAGTCCTAGCCTTCACAGCCTCCTCAGGCAAGGAGTTCCACAGGTTGACTGTGCGCTGTGTGAAGAAGAGCTTCCTTTTATTTGTGTTAAACCTGCTGGCCACTAATGTCATTGGGTGGCCCCTAGTTGTTCTATTATGGGAACAAGTAAGTAACTTTTCCTTATTCACTTTCTCCACACCACTCATAATTTTATACACCTCTATCATATCCCCCCTTAGTCTCCTCTTTTCCAAGTTAAAAAGTCTTAGCCTCTTTAATTTCTCCTCATATGGGACCTGTTCCAAACCCCTAATCATTTTAGTTGCTCTTCTCTGAACCTTTTCTAATGCCAGTATATCCTTTTGGAGATGAGACCAGCACATTTGTACACACTATTCAAGATGTGGTCACAGCATGGATTTTGCATAAGGGCAATAAGATTCTCAGTCTTATTCTCTATCCGTTTTTTTAATGGTTCCTAACATCCTGTTTGCTTTTTTGACTGCCGCTGCACACTGCACGGATGCCTTCAGAGAACCATCCACGATGACTCCAAGATCTTTTTCTTGATTAGTTCTAGCTAAATTAGCCCCCATCGTACTCTATGTATAGTTGGGGTTATTTTTTCCGAAGTGCATTACTTTACATTTTTCCACATTAAATTTCACTTGCCATTTTGTTGCCCAATCATTTAGTTTTGTGAGATCTTTTTGAAGTTCTTCACAGTCTGCTTGGGTCTTAACTATTTTGAGCAGTTTAGTATCATCTGCAAACTTGGCCACTCACTGTTTACCCCTTCCTCCAAATCATTGACGAATAAGTTGAATAGGATTGGTCCTAGGACTGACCCTTGGGGAACACCACTAGTTACCCCTCTCCCTTCTGAAAATTTACCATTTATTCCTACCCTTTGTTCCCTGTCTTTTTAACCAGTTCTCAATCCATGAAAGGATCTTCCTTCTTATCCTATGGCAACTTAATTTACGTAAGAGCCTTTGGTGAGGGACCTTGTCAAAGGCTTTCTGGAAATCTAAGTATCCTATGTCCACTGGATCCCCCTTGTCCACCCACATGTTTGTTGACCCCTTCAAGGAACTCTGATAGATTAGTAAGACATGATTTCCCTTTACAGAAACCATGTTGACTTTTGCCCAACAATTTGTTCTTCTATGTGCCTGCAATTCTTTACTATTGTTTCAGCTCATTTGCCCGGTGTGGACGTTAGACTTACTGGTCTGTAACTGCCGGGATCATCTCTAGAGCCCTTTTTTAAATATTGGTGTTACATTAGCTATCTTCCAGTCACTGGGTACGGGGACAGGTTACAAACCCTAGTTAATAGTTCCGCAATTTCACATTTGAGTTCTTTCAGAACTCTCAGGTGAATGCCATCTGGTCCCGGTGACTTTAGTTAAGTTTATCGATTAGTTCCAAAACCTCCTCTAGTGACGCTTCAATCTGTGACACATTCCTCTGATTTGTCACCTACAAAAGATGGCTCAGGTTTAGGAATCTCCCTAACAGCTGTGAAGACCAAAGCAAAGAATTCATTTAGTTTCTCTGCAATGACTTTATCGTCTTTGTGCTCCTTTTGTATCTGTATCATCCGGGGCCTCACTGGTTGTTTAGCAGGCTTCCTGCTTCTGACGTATTTAAAAAACATTTTATTATTATCTTTTGAGTTTCTAGCTAGCTGTTCTTCAAACTCCATTTTGGCTTTTCTTATTACGTTTTTACACTTAATTTGGCAGTGTTTATGCTCCTCTCTAGTTACCTCAGTAGGATTTGACTTCCACTCTTTAAAAGATGCCTTTTTATCTCACTGCTTCTTTTACATGATTTTTAAGCCACAGTAGCTCTTTTTTAGTTCTTTGACTTTGTTTTTTAATTTGGGATATACATTTAAGTTAGGCCTCTATTATGGTGTCTTTGAAAAGTGTCCATGAAGCTCCCCTTTTTGGGAGGAACTGTAAACAAATATTTACTTAATCTTTACAGGTCACCTCTGACTGAAATGTGTATTAATATTCATGATGCTATTCTCTTTTCTTGCAGCGATTTACTTTTGTTCTCCTCCCAATGTTGCCAATGGGACGCACATGGGCAGCAATGTGGAAATCTTTCACCATAACTCGTCAGTAACTTACAAATGTGACTGTAATTTCTCACTTAGTGGAGAGGCTTCTGTTCACTGTACAGCCGAAGAGAACATCAGTGGAGTCTGGAAGGGATCTGCCCCCGAATGCAAAGGTGAATGTCTGTTTTTATCTTCCTCTTGTTCTTTCTCCCACCGAAAAAACAATATTTTGATTGCCAGGCAAACCCATGACGAAATTGAGTTTGGCATTAATTGTCTAAAGATATAACTTGTGGGAAATCTGGTCGCTGTTGGAAAAGTAATACTTAAAAAAGTCTGTCGCTTCACGTGCACACGAGGATGAAAAATTAAGATCTTGTGGATAACCTTAATTCTGCCTCTGTGCATCTGAAGAAGTGGGTTTTTTACCCACAAAAGCTTATACCCAAATAAATCCCTTAGTCTCTTTAAGATGTCAGTGGATTTCTTGTTTTCTTAATTCTGTGATTTCCTAACTTCTGAATGTTGTAGGTTTGACTCAGGGCTAAGGTACTGCAGCATAGATCTCAATCCAGTTAAAGAACTAATTAGAATAGGTGGCAGCGGGAGTAAATTGTTCTATGTTATAACCAGTAGAGGAGGATGCATGACATGCTAAAACAATGGATTATATAGGCACAGGTAGCCTCATGCACACTGCATAGCCAGTATTTAGATGTGGCAAATTCTTTCAGTTAGGCTCAGGGGTTGAGATTTGAGTCTCCCATTTAGAGAGATGGGTTCTCTTCCTAGCTTATGTAGTGTCCATTCAGGGAGGAGGGTTTGTCCGCAATAACTTGGATTTTGAAGAGTATGGGATTGTTAACACCAGTCAGTAGAAATATTGAGAGTTGAACTCATCTCCCAGTTCCTGACACGGTGCACCTTCTCCTAAGCAAAGGCTATGTTGATGTGAGGGATGGAGATGCACATGGCAACGCCTCGTGGACAATGCTCAATGAGAACAGCATGTTCAGGGGTTTTTTGAAGTCACTCGAAGTTTTGTGAGGAAATCTGAAGGGAAATGACACATTTGGGTAGTTCGTAACTCATGGTGGTAGCAAGAGGCACAACATTGAGCCTTTCACATCCCCGCTGCAAACCATGGAACTGTTAAGAGCTCTTAAGGAAGAGGTGGGCAGTTCAATGTAGGGGTCGCTCTGGGCTTCCTCTAGAATATCTGAATGGGATCCCTGCAGCAGTCTGCGGGGTAGCCCAGTTGATAGTACACGGGCTCTCGCTGTGACAACGTGCAGATGGGTTCAGTATGTCTTGTCTCTAAAGATGCAGATTCCTAAACATTCGTTTGACAGAAGCGATAGAGTCCTGTGGCACCTTAAAGACTGACTAAAGTATTAGAGCATAAGCTTTCATGAGCTAATAGCCACTTCATCGGACACGTGCAGTGGAAGTATCCAGGGGCAGGTATAATTCATTTGACAAGCTCCTGACTCTGGCCAGCTGGCGACGGGAGACGGATGTAATGTTCTTAACTGCTTTTTCCTCCTCTTTCTGCTTTAGTCATAATGACCCAGGAGAAACCCACAATCGTCCCTCCCGAAGGAGCAGAAGTCGGTGGAACTTTCTCAGGTAAACTGGAACTCAGATTTGCTAAAATACTAGAATTTCGGGTTCAAATTTTGACCTTGAATGAAAATGACATGCAGAGCATGACGGTCATTGTAATTTCCATAATTCCGTTATTCGCAGATACAAATATGATGCTCACTTAGTGCTTGCCTAAAAACTTGATAGAGAACTTGTTCATCTGCACACTTTGTACTCTCCTGGTTTTCCTACCTCTCATGGTTCCTGCACCATTTCTTTTGGTTATCAAAGCTTTTTGGTGGGTCCTTCTCCCCCTTCCCAAAGAATTCCCGCAGCACTGTGACCTTGCCCCTTCCTCCGATTCCTCTCGAAAGGAGAGTGATGTGGCCAATACTGTGGGTAAGGAATATTATTGGAGGGGCCCATTGATGGCTCCTCTAATGAGAGGCACGGGGGCAGCGACCCCTTTTTGTTGTGCGGTTCTAAAGCGTTTAGCACATCGGTGCCTGAGTCATGACTCACCCTCTCGCGCTGTTGTGACATGACAGATAACGACAATATTGGCTGCCGTAGCAGGCGGCTTGTGAAAATCTTCTATCGCTCTACAGCATCGGAGCACGGATCGCTTTAGCGGCACAAACTTTCTTAGGTGTAGATTTTACTGGGACAAAGAGTTAGTCTCCAAATCCCTCTGGTTATTCTGAGGATGAGAATTCAGGAGTAGATAATTTACAGCTGAAAGAATTACCTCGTGGTACGATGATAGGGGTAATGCAGCTAGCATGTGTGGATCTTCTGCTTTGGGATGGGGTATCCGACAGAGGGAAATCTTAGAAAATTAAGCGGGTAAAACACTGGGAGGGGGTCGACTCCAGCGGTTACTCAGCCTGATGGTGCGTTGGCTGTCACGCTTGGGGGCTTTTCTTCAAATGTCTCGAGAAGAGAATATAGGCAGTTGTGGATTTGATTCTTTAAAATCCAGTATGTTTTGTCCTGTGCTCGGCAAGAGAAATCTCACTCCAGTCTGCTCATTGGAGTCGATGTCTTTACGTACCCGGAATCTCTGCTGGCGTTTTGGTATTTAAAATAGTCAGTTGTGCGGAGAGCATCTCCAGTATTTTATAGAACTTCCTTTTCCGTACAGGTTGTGCGCCGAACACAGCCGGCAACTCTGCTAAGCCTGACAATGAAGGTGAGTTACTGAGGGGAGAAAGAAAACACTGGAGCTGTTAGATGGGGCGGCGCAGTGTGTGTGGTGAGCAGGGAAGCCTGGCTTTAGAGAGCTTCAGAATTGGAGCTGGCCACAGACATTCAATTGTTTTTCAAATCTACTACACTAAGGAACCCCTGAATGTTGCTGATTCGTGTGTCTCAATGATGTGCACGAGATCGGAATCGCATTGAATTTCTGCCAAATTTTTTTTTTTTTTTTTTTTTTTTTTTAAATCGCAATTCCCTTTTAGTCAGTAACCTAGGGGAAGACCACAACTGGACATTTTTCTCAATCAGCTGGGTTTTTTCTCCGATTAGCCAATTCCCTGTATGGTTTTTAAAATGTTTTTCATTGAGCTTTATTTATACAACAGCAAAAAAGAACCCAAACTGTGTGTTTCTGCCAACACTGCAGCCGCAGGCCCACCCCACACCCTGCCGATGCCCCTCACTCCCAGCCTGTAGCACCCCCACCCACCAAGCGCTCTGCTGGTGCTCTCATGCTTGACCTGCAGTCTCCACACACAGCGCACCGGTCCCCCTAACTCCTGACTCTCAGCCCCCCATTCATTCCGACAGTTCCCCTCACTCCTGACACGCAGCCCCATCCAGACTCTGATGGTGCTCCTCAGTCTGGACTTGCAGCTTCCACCCATGCTTTTCCAGGTGCCCCTCACTCAGGACTCACATACTCCCCCTCCCCCCCCATTGCCTTTGCTCCTGACCCGCAGCCCCTGCCCCCCGCACACTGATGGTGGCCCTCACCCTCATGGGAGGGTTTTGGGGGCTCCTGGTTGGGAGTGAGGGGCACTGTTAGTGCATGGGGCTGTTCCAAACAGCTGCCCAAGGTAAGTGTCTCCCAGCTGATCCTGCACTCCAAACCCTTGGGCTCCACAAAAATCTGTTATTCCCGGGCCCACAGGAGCGTTAATCCACCCCTGATCAATTGGTCATTCTTTGGCAAGGAAGCAGGGCAGGAACATGCAGATCTGAGTTGGAATTTGTTGGGGGGAAAAGGTTTCATACTGTTGTTTCCATCTTTTTTGTTCTCAGTTGGAAAGAAGAGCTTTTAACTGGCTGGGGGTGGGAGGTCATGCTCAGTCACACTTTGGAAACCATGTTCCTGAAGTGTAAAAGATGGGTGAAAACATCCCAAGTAATCTCTTCTCATTGTGCATGGTCTCTCCCCGCCCCCCATCCAAGAGGACAAAAAGAAAACAGCCACTGGACCTTGGGAGCAGATCCTGCCCTGTCCTTCAGTCAGTGATGCTACTGAAAATTCGTGGTAAGAATTTCACCTGGAAGCCTGTCCAGTTTAAGTTGAGAACTAGGAAGTGTGTTATAGTCAGAAATGGTTACAAGACAAAGTTGTGCTTTTTTTTTTTTTTTTTTTTAAACCTACAGCGAGAGGGTTTTTTTAAAACTTGCTTTGTTCTTTGATCACAATTAATCCAATATTGTGAATGGTGTGGGGGAACTCCACTTAAGGCGCTGTGGGTCGATGCCCTCACAGAGGCGACAGATCAAATCTGTCCGGACCGGGTGAAACAGACCTTTCTGTGGGAAAGAGGGGTAGCGTATTAATAGAGGCTGCTGGAAGCCAGAGTGTGGCCCATGTTTGCTAACGGGCCATTGTTGGCTGAACAGCCTGATTGCAGCTATGGCGATACACAAACGTTCAGCATGTGACCCACAAGTCGTTCGCTCGCTTGTGAGTGCCCTCCAAGGGAGCTGCAGTGGCAAGGCATTGTGAGGCACCCACGGTTGCACCTCATTAAGTCTTCATGTCACTAAAATCCAGCCCATTCGCTGGTTACAATTCTTCCACTTGTTGTTTGTGGGTGAAGTGTGGGTGCACATACAGGATTTCTGTCCCTTGCAGATTTCTTTGCTTCCCTACAGCGAAGTGACTTTGAGAAGGAAGCCATGAAAGAGGTCACACAAGTTTCCTGACGGTACAGTTTGGTGTCCAGGGCAGCCAGCAGACAAGAGGTAAATTCTTGCAGGGCCGAGGGTAGGATGGGGAAAGAACCAGCCTCTAGCTCCTACTGGGCCGTGGGCTCAGCCACTGGTCCTGGGGTGGACAAACTTGTCAGCCTGAGGGTCAGAGGTGGCGCAAAAGTGTAGAGAGGGGTGGGAAAGGAAGGCTGGCCTGTACACTGTGCCCCTGCCCCCCACACCGCCAACTGTGGACCTGCCCTGCTCCTAGCTTCTGGGGTCAATAGGTGGAATGCTATGTTTGTAATTTCTAATGGAAATGTATTTTTGACAAGGTACCTGTTTGCTTCTGTTACAGGCTAAGGGCTACCCCTATGACACACAGAGGACCTCCTTTGCAGTGTGTGGGCATCCATTAGGTGCAGTGAGATAACAGGGAGGCTGCCATCCACCTTCCAGGACGAGAGGGTTAAAGTGGCTAGCCATAAACCTCCCATCAAATGTCTGCTGCTGGTCCGGTGTCTGTGATGACAGGCACCAGAGCCACAGTACGGTTATGGAACCTCAACCCTTTGCTATGGACATTCCCAAAGCATCTCACTCAATGGGCAGAGGTGCCACTCAATATTGCAGTTGGACATTGTACAGACAATACAGAAGGAATTGTGCATGTGTACATACCAAAATGATGTTTAAACTCTGCAGCACCTATGTGGGTTTTGATGTAAAAGTAACATTGCAAAATAAGGCAGCTGTCCGTGTCTGGCGGTATAAAAAGTCTGTGCAAGCGTGAGGGGAAATCTACACCAATGGAGCAGGAGACTGAAAGCAAGTTCTAGGGCCTAAGGTGTTGTTCACACAAGACCCGCCTACCAATGCTCCTTCATCCTACCACCCCGCAGCGAGGGAGGGCATCAGGGGACAGTGTCGGCTACAGGAATCAGCAGAAAGCCCTGCACTGAAGGTTGGACAAGAGTGATGCGGAAGATGTGTTACCAACAGAGTGGATACATGGATTTTAGTTGCATAAGCACAGCCTAGCTTCTGGCACTCATGGGAGGGGCTGCGGGGTGGGGGTAATTTTATGCTTTGTAAGGGCAGCTTTCCTACTTGTAAAAAGGGTTCACTGGTGGTTGTATATTGCAAGCCTCGGTGCTGTATTGTTCATTTGATTCTTTTCTTCCCTCACAGTCTTTTTGTACAGCCGCAGGTACAGAAGGAATAAAATAAAGGACTAGGGCTCCTGTTGGGGTAATAAAACAGGGTCCAATAGTGCAGGGGAGTGGTTAGTGAAGGCCTCTGGCGCAGTCTTTACTCTGCACCATCTGCAGGTCTGTATCAAAGCTTTACATAAGCTGTGCCTGATGCCCCCATGGAAGAGGAGCAGGTCCAGCACCCATCATACTTCAACCTCACTTGGCATTGCTCACAGCTAACTGTGTGCACTGCACCACACCAGAGCAGGAGGACAGCCTCCAGCTGCCCTCCACCCAGAGTAAGGGTGGACGAGCCCACTCCCTGTTCC
>ML677412.1:5580940-5678840 GCA_007922305.1 Dermatemys mawii | reverse complement strand
TGGTAAAAAATTAACAAATTAATAGCAGGAAACACCATGAAGGCAAGTCAAAAACAAAGTAAAAAAAAAAAAGCCAACCAACAAAAGTGACATAGTAACTACAAATTGGGTAAACAAATTGCCTGTTAGGTTGCAGTTTCACTGCCCCAAATTATGACTGGTACTAACTAGGGCATGTTATTCAAAACAGTCTTTTTCAGTGTCTGAAAACCAATACTACATCCTGACACCTCAATATTTGACAAACTGGTTACTGTCCATGCAGTAGATTTTCTGAAAAACAACAGCCATAAAAATCAACCAGATCTATGTTAGCTACTGGTGTATCACAGAGCAGTTCGACCGACAGAACAGAGAAGTTAGCCACTGTTTCCTGCCTTGTGAAGCTACCAGAGGGTGACAATCAGGAGTAAGGGTAATCTATAACAAACACAGATGGACAGAATTGCATAGTAACTAACTACAATGTATGTATATATACAGGCCTCAGTGGTAGTGTCAGTATTCCAAATTCCTGTTTTACTTTTCACATATCTAGCAGTGTAGGATATATTATCACAATCCCTATCCCAGTATTTGAAAACACTCAGCCTACTAACAACAATACAGATGGTAACTAATAAAAGCAATACCACAAGGGCAAACTACACCACCAGATTGGAAAAAAATTGGTTTGCTTGCATTTAAAGTGCTGCTATATGTACACATACAGACTAGACATATATGTCCGTATACACTACAAATATATACACCAGATCCATATTACTGACCTATATTAATTATTTGGGAGTGCCTCTAAGACTCAATTATAAAACTACATTCCTTATTCGAGGTCCTGGGTCTAACATTCCGAGGCCCACCATAAGGGACGTAAAAAAATTGGATAATAAAATCTGTCCGTCAGTCATACAGGGAATGTGCAGACTGAGGGCTTGTCTTCACTAGCACAGGGCGAGATCCATCTTATGGCGATCGATTTATCGTGTGACGAGATGCGATAAATCGATCGCCAGCAGCACCCCCGTCGACTCCGTAACTCCAGCTCACCAAAAGGTGCAAGCTGGAGTCGACGGGGGAATGTGCCGCCAACCGCCGCGAGGACGGCAGGTAACTCGGCTGTAGATACGCCGATTTCAGCTACATTCTTAACGTAGTTGAAATTGCGTATCTACAGTCGATCCCCCGCGCTAGTGAGGACCAGCCTTATGGGACAGATGGGGCATAAGTGAATGGATGATAAAATAAGGTAACCACTGGGTTATCTTCAGTCCATGCATTATCCTTTTCTGGGACGCTGGGTAAACATCCTCCCCTTAAAAGACAAAAAGTGGGGGAATGTAGTAAGATGAGGCCCTGAAACAAGCTCTGGTATGAGAGGCCCAGAATGTGGCCTAAGCTTAAGTAATGGTCAATACTTTGCTAACAAATCAAAGTTAAGCTGTGAGCCAGACGCAGGCCCTGTTCACAGAAGCTGGCATGGAAAGGGCTGATGTTACAAAGGCAGACAAACCTCATAGGCATCTGCACCCCATTTCACTAGGGTGCGCACCCAGAGAATTGTATTTATTTATTTTTAAAGCGCCACATTCTGCATTGAAAGCCACTTTTGGTATTTTAGACATTAGGGCGTGTCTGGACACACCTGGCACACCCTGTGCGCACGCCTATGACAACCCTAAAAGGTACCAGAACACTTGCACACTCCACCCACATAACAAGGAACAGGCTGACCCATCCTAAATACAGGGGCAAAAGTGTAACATGATGGATAGTGTTGTTTTACTCGAACCAACGTGTACAAGGTGAGAGGCGGCACCTCGCTGCATACAGGGGCTGCACCTCAATACGTCAGGAGTGACATGTTATTTGTTTGTACTTTTGTATAAAACTACAGCCCTGGGGTGGTGTCTTTGTCTGGCCAAACAGGCAGTGGAGAGGTCCGCCACTGACTGAGCTGTGTCCATGGTCAGGGAGCACATATGTACTAGCAGACCCATCAATATCTAATCCGGCCAAAGCCACAGACTGTTTCATTCAACAATAAACCTGGCCAGATGCCTTCGTACCTTACTAGAGTCTGTGGTCTTTGGGGGTTCTTTCGGGGTCTGCTGTGTCAGCAATCTGGGCAGAGCCAGGGCATCACACGGAGGGAACACGCACACAGCTGATTGTTATAATCATTGAACAAGAGGAGAGCACCACGCCAGTAAGGGCTGACAAGTGCTACAGGTTGGGAGTCAAGGGAACCAGAACCATGGTGGGGCTGCGAGTCAGCAGGGAGGGGCACCATCAGGGTGTGGCGGGGGACTGCGGTTCGGGAGTGAGGGACAACGGTACAGTGTAGGTGGGGTCTGTGAGTGGGGAGTGAGGGGCATCTTCAGGGTAGGGGAGTGGGCTGCGGGACAGAAGTGAGGGGCACCATCACGGTACAAGAGGTTACGGGTCAGGAGTGAAGGCAATCGGAACAGTGGGGAAGGGCTGCAAGTCCAAAGTGAGGCAGCATCAGAATGGGGGAGGGCCTTCAGTCAGGAGGGAGGGGCACCATCAGGGTGGGGAAGGGGGATGCATATTGGGACTGAGGGGGACCATTAGGGTGCAAGAGGCTACAGGTCAGGAGTGAAGGGAACTGGAACATGGGGTTGGGGGGGCGCGAATCAGGAGTGAGGGGCTGTGGATCTGGAGTGAGGAGCAACAGTGGGGGCTACGGATCAGGAGAGAGGGACAAGGGTATGGTGTAGGTGGGGGCTGTGAGTCAGGAGTGAGGGGCACCATCAGGGTGCGGAAGAGGACTGCAGATCAGGAGTGAGGGGTAACAGTACGGTGTAGGTGCGGGCTGTGAGTCAGGAATGAGGGGCACCGTCAGGATGTGGGGGGCTTTGGGACAGAAGTGAGGGGCACCGTTAAGGTACAAGGGGCTATGGGTCGGGAGTGAAGGGAACTGGAACAGGGGGTTGGGGGGGCTGAAAGTCAGGAGTGAAGGGCCACTGTCAGAGTGCAGAAGGGAGCTGTGGATCAGGAGTGAGGGGCAACAGTGGAGTGTAGGTGGAGGCTGCAAGTAGGGAGTGAGGGGCACCATCACAGTGTGGGCGGGGGGCTGTGGGTTGGGAGTGAGGGGCACCTTCAGGGAGCAGGGGGGGCTGTGAGTTAGGGACACTGGTAGGGTGTGGGTCAGGGGACTGCGGATCAGGAGTAGGGGGGCATCGTCAAAGTGTGGGGCACCGTCAGCGTCCAAGAGGGCTGCCAGTCGGGAGTGACAAGCACCATCACGGTGTGAGGTGGCTGTGGGTCGGAAGTGAGGGGCACAGACAAAGCGGGGGACAATGCACACTGCCCAGTTGCAGGGGAGGCAGGGTGGCTGGCTGGGAGCGACGGGCACCATCAGGGTGTGGGCAAGACCTGCGGGTCGGGTGTGTGGGGCACTGTTAGTGTCCAAGGGGGCTGCGGGTCGGGTGTGTGGGGCACCGTCATGATGGGGGAGGCTTTGGGTCGGGAGTGAGGGGCACCATCACGGTGCGGAGGGGGGCTGTGAGTTGGGAGTGAGGGGCACTTTCAGGTACGGGACAGGGCTGCGGGACAGAAGTGAGGGGCACCGTCAGGGTAAAAGGGGTTACGGGTCAGAAGTGAGGGGCATCATCAGGATGTGGGGGGGCTTTGGATCGGGAGAGAGAGGCACCATCAGTGTGTGGAGTGGGGCTGCAAATCAGGAGTGAGGGGCACCTTCAGGACGGGACAGGGCTGCGGGACAGACGTGAGGGGCACCATCACGGTACAAGGGGTTACAGGTCAGGAGTGAGGGGCACCATCAGAGTGGGGAAGGGGGATCAGGACTGAGGGGCCACCATCAGGGTGTGGAGGGAGACTGTAGATAAGGAGTGAGTGGCAACGGTATCACGTAGATGGGGGCTGCCAGTCGGGACTGAGGAGCATCAGCAGGGTGCAAGAGGCTATTCCAAGTCCAAGGGAATTGGAACATTGTGGGGGCGGGGATTGCATGGCAGGGCTGCGAGTTGGGAGTGATGGGTATTATCAGGGTGCAGAGGGGGCTGTGGATGGGAACTGCAGGTCAGGAGTCGGGGGCACTGTCGAAGTGCACTGAGGGTCGGGAGTGTGGGGCACAGTAAGAGTGCATGGAGGGGGCTGCGGGTCACGAGTGAGGGGCACCATCACGGTGTGAGGTGGCTGCGGATCGGGACTGAGGAGCATCGACAAGTTGCGGGGGGGAACCTCTCCGGGGCGAGGAGGGACATACACCACCTCATTGCGTGGGTGGCAGGGTGGCGGGCTGGGAGTGACAGGCACCATCAGGGTGCGGGGGGGGAGCTGTGGGCTGGGAGGGAGGGGCACCGTCAGGGTGAGGTGGGGACTGTGGTTCGGGGGTGATGGGCACCGTCAGTGTCAGAGGGCTGCGGGTCGGGAGTGAGGGGCACTGTCAAGGTACAAGGGGGTATGGGTTGGGACTGAGGAGCACCATCAGGGTGCAGAGGGGGCTGAGAATCAGAAGTGAGGGGAAACATTACGGTGTAGATGTGGGCTGCAAATTGGGAGTGAGGGGCACCATCTGGGTGGGGTGGGGGGGTTGTGGGTCTGTAGAGATCAGCACCATCAGGGTTATGGGCCTGGGGGAGCGTTGCGGGTCAGGTGTGGGGGCAACGGTACAGTGTAGGTGTGGGGTTCAAGGCAGGAGTGAGGGGCACCTTCAGGGTACGGGATGGGGCTGCGGGACAGAAGTGAGGGGTAACGATATGGTGTAGATGGGGCTGTGGATCGGGAGTGAGGGGCACCGTCAGGATGTGGCAGGCTTTGGGACGGAAGTGAGGGGCACCGTCAGGGTGCAAGGGGCTACGGGCCGGGACTGAAGGGCTGCGAGTCAGGAGTGAAGGGGACTGGCAGGGTGTGGGTGAGGACTGTGGGTCCGGAGGGAAGGGCACCATCAGGAAATGATAGCGCTGCATCCTGACAGTGTTAGGGGCAGGGTATGGGTGGGGTCTGCGGGTCAGGAGTGAGGGGCACCATCAAAGTGCGGGAGGGTGGGGCTGAGAGTCAGTAGTGAGGGACACTGACAAGGTGGGGGGAGTGGCTGTGGGTCAGGAGTGAGGGGCACCGTCAGAGTGAGGGACGGGGCTGTGGGTCGGGAGTGAGGGGGGGCAAGGGTCAGGAGTGTTGGGCACCATCAGGGTGCGAGGGTGGGGGAAGGCTGTGGGTCAGGAGTGAGGGGCTCCCTCAGGAGTTCGTCCGGCCTAGGGGTCTGTGTAAAGTCCTGCCACCGACGGAGCTGTGTTCGTTGTCATGAAGCACATAGGTACTAGCAGGCCAGTCGATATCTAATCCGGCTGAAGCCACAGACTGTGTTTCGTTCAACGATAAACCTGGCCGGATGCCTTCGTACCTTACTAGAGTCTGTGGTCTTTGGGGGTTCTCTCAGGGTCGCTGTGCCAGTCATCTGCGCAGAGCCGGGGCAGCACACAGAGGGAACACGCACGCGGCCGACTGTTATCATTGAACAAGAGCAGAGCATCACGCCGGTAGCGTCTGACAACACTGCTGACCCCGACCACTGATCTGGTGAGTAAGCGAGCTGTCCGCTGTAGGAATCGTGATCTAACATGGCAGAAAACCATGAGCTAAGGAACCCCCTTAACCCCTCCCTGCAAATCCCCACAGAGTTTAAAAAATATAATGGGGGAGAAACTGTCATGTCATTTGTAGGGCTAGGGCAGAGACTGCAGCCTAAAGATGTAAAATATTGCAAACTATAACCGTGGCCGTTAAATGGTTAAAACAGCTCGTGGCAAAATTGGTGGCACAAGTAACAGCACCAAAGAAAGAGTTAAAAGAATCAAAAGAAGCTACACAGCCCTGGAATGGCAAGCAGCCCAGAGACAACCTGCACAGGAACAGAGGAAAAGACTGGAAACAGCTGCAAGGAACCTACACAACATACAGGTGCCATCCCCTGTTATAAATGTTGGTGATAAACAGCAGGTTGCAGGTAGCTCCCCTGTGCCTGAAGAATGGAGACAGAAGTGGAAAAAGGTCCCCCTAGTGAAACTAAAACATGAAACGGGTCCACTGCAGAGCAACCACAACCTTAAGATAAAAGCCAGGTTTTGATAAAACCTAAACTGGAACCTAGACTGGTGCCTGTCAGAACGGGACAGGTAAGTGCACGGATGGAAAAAGTAGCACCCAATACTTTCACTGGATTGGTAAATCACATGAAGGAAAACATGGAACAGTTCACAGAGCACATGTGGAGACATGAGCTGCGACTCCAACTCAGGGAGTGAATAAAAAGGAATTTCCAAGTCAAAAACTAAAATTGAGCAGATTAACACCTAAAATTGATGCATGAACACATCGAGTTGCCCCAAAACAGTTAACTGCCACAAAAAAGGGCACTTCTCACATCCATTCAGCACACAGACAAAAACAACAGACACTGAGGGAACAAATTCAGGTTTTACAAGAGAACATAATTACTCCCACTCATCTCAGAGCCAGGATAAAATCCCGGGGTTAAGTTCCCAACTGTGCAGGTTCGCAATTGCTTTGACCCACGGAACCACACTCCACGCTCAGATCTGAAACTACAACCTTCTTTCTCAAATATTTTTACATACCAGTTAAGTTTTTCCTTCTCAGTTTGCAGAACTTGCTGCTGCTGCCTGTACTTCTGAAGAACTTGATAGAGTTAATTTCTCTTGGCTCAGGTCTCTCTACCTTCCTAGGTTGCTGTTCACCACCCCTTTTCCCCACCTCTCTTCACTTTGATTCTCTCTCTCTATTTTAAGAGTTAAAGGTATAGTTTTTATAGAAACCTCGAAAAGATAAAGCAATTGAAAACAGAAAAAAAACAAGAAACAAAAAGAAAACAAGGGAAAAACTTTACTTTAAATAAATCCAGTAAATTACTTATTTTAACACTTCCAGAATGCAACATCTGGAATTATTCCTCACTTTCTTGAAATAAGGTTGCCAGACAACAGAAATGGTGCTCTGCTTCTAATCCTAACCACTCACTAATATTTTAAACATGGGCTTCTCTAATTTCATAGAACTGAGTTTTAAAATAATGTCAAAGATAAAGTAATGCAAAATACCTTGTTACCAAATTAATACAATAAATTTGGCATATATGAATATATTTTTATCAATTTATATGAAACATTTTAAATAAGTTAACTTTTTATTCAAATGTTTAACCCTTTTTATTTTTGTCTTTTGTAGTATACTTATGAATAGAATTCTGGCGCCATTTCTTTTTAATTGTAAGTTTGTCCTCTGTATTATATGGCGTGTCATGTGACTTTTTATTTTGTTCCAACAAAAGTCAACTTTATATCCTTTAAAAATATACTTAAATGTGGTACCATGCTATTTTAAGATCATGGTTGGGGTATAATCATATTATTAGCATAATTTTTTGTGCAAAATTCAAAAAAGTTTCAGTTACAAATACATGTACATATATTTCTGCATCAAGAAATAATGTGATTGCAAACAAAAAGAATTATTTTTATCAATCACAGTTTTGTTTTATATTTTTTTTATTTGTTATTCAAAGAAAAATGTAGGCGAAACCTCAACATTATGGTAAAGATAATATTAACAAAACATCAGTTTCTTTTTTGGCCTTTTTATAAACTTGTTTGTGTTTTTAAATATAGTTATAAGAATGTGATAGCAAACATCATTTAAAACAATAATTTATGCATAAAACTAACCGAACAATTTCAACAGGTTTCCACCTTGGCTCCCAAACACAACAGAGCATCATAAAAGCTTAATACCCTCAAAATATTTGCATGTACCTGGTATTTACAATTTATTTTGCATTTAGTTTTAGAGTTGGTTTAATAATATTTGCTTTTCCTTTGCTATGTTATGTCAACTGGAAGCAGTGGTGGTTAAAGTTTGCGCTTCTAAACAGTTAACAAAAATGAAATTGGTATCAAGCAAATTAACTCTGAAAAGCTTGGTAAAAATTATGTTACTGACTCCTTTGCTAACACAGAATGTTAAAAAAAGCAGTTATTTTAGTAGTTAAGCACTACATTTAGTATAAAATATTACTAATTCACCTCAAATGAAAATGAATGTCTATACGACACTCGCAAAAATGCAGCTTGTTTTATAAAAGATTCAGTCCCTATCACAGTGTCCCGATTACACTGTCAACAAACTAAGTTAACCTTTGTTTTAAGTTTGGGTTCCTGAAAACAAAAAAACTGTAGTGTGATAACTAACAGAAGTTGTTTAAGTTGCATCCCATAGACTAAAGACATCAGAAAATATCACACCCTGAAGACACCAGAAAGTATCAGTATACCAAAGAAACCCCCAAGCATCAAGAAAAGAAAAGTGAAGTGCTTTATATATGAGACACGGGTCAAATACACCTCTGTCTACCAGATATGGACAATTAAGTTAACAACCAGCTAAAAACCACTAGCTGAACCTGGATAAACTGTCATTTAATTTCAACTTCCTTAGTGTGTAAAAACAACTGTATTACTGCTGCACTACTGTATTACCATTGTACTATTGTTGTAATGTATTATTTGCTGTACAACATTGACTATGTATATAACCTTGCTAAACTATATAACCAACACACAGGTAAAAACCAACAATTGGCAGCAAACAACATAAAGGCAAGGAAAAAACAAAGCGGTAAAAAAAAATGAAGTTACATTGTAACTATAACTGGGGTAAAGAAACTCCCTGTTAGTACCAGTCATAATTTGGGTTATGACACTGCACCCTAACTAAGGCACATGTAATTCAAAACAATCTTATTCAGTGTCTGGATACCAATCCTGACACAGCAATATTTGATCAATTGGTTACTGTCCATTCACTAGGTTCTCTGGAAGACAGCATCCATAAGAAACTACTGGATCTACGTCAACCACTGGATCTACGTCAACCACTGGTGTATCACAGAGCAGTTCAACCAATGGAACAGAGAAACTAGCCACTTCTGTTTCCTCCCCAGTGAAGCTACCAGAGGGTGACAACCAGCAGTAAGCGTAACCTAGAACATGGACGGACAGTACTGGGTAGTAACTAATTACAATATATTTACATATAAAGGCCTCATTGATAGTGTTACTATTCCAAATTTCTGCTTTACTTCTCATATACACAGCACCCTGGGACACATTATCACAATCCCCATCCCAGTATTTCAAAACACTCAGACTACTACTAATGATCCAGATGGTAACTGTAATTTCCCTAATCAAAGTGGGTTGCTTTCTGCAGGACCACAAGGGCCAAACTACACCACCACATTGAAAAAGAATTGTTACGCTTGCATATAAAGGGTGTTATATGTACACATACAGATTAGACATATATGCCTGTATACACAACAGATATATACACCATATCACTGACATATATTAATTATTTGGGAGTGCCTCTAAGACTCAATTATGTCCGGGCTGAACATTCCCAGGCTTACCATAAGAGTGTGCTGCAGATCAGAAAAGAGAGGCACCATCAGGGTGCAGGGGGGCTGCAGGTTAGGAGTGATGGGCATTACCAGCATGCGGGTGGATGGGGTTGCATAGTGGGGCTGTGGGTTGGGAGTTACGGGCACCATCAGCGTGCAAGGGGGCTGCAAGTTGGGAGTGAGGGGCACCTTCAGGGTGTGGAGGGGGGGGTCCGGATCAGGAGTGAGGTGTAAGAGTACGGTGTAGGTGGGGACTACGAGTCAGGAGTGAGGGGCACCATCAGGGTGCAACGGGCTACAGGTCAGAAGTGAAGAGAACCAAAATGGTGTGTGTGTGGTGGGAGGGCTGCATGTTGGGAGTGAGGGGGACCTCCAGGGCCCTGGAGTGGGCTGCAGGATGGAAGTGAGGGGCACCATCAGAGTGTGCAGCGGTCTGAATGTCGGGAGTGAGGGGCACTGGTACAGTCTGGGCGGGGACTGCAGGTCGGGTGCGAGGGTGTTATGGGGTCCTCAGGCCAGCCCTTCTCAAGGTCACCACCTCTCTCCCAGGGTCGACCTACAGTCCTCACAGGGAGCCTGTTACTGCCATGGTCCTTCCTGGTCACACACTCCCAGGAGTTAAGTGTAGCTCCTTTGCCCCCTGAAACTGCTCCTCTCTGAGCCTTCAGCACGCCTGGTCCTCGTTAATCACCCTTTGTTTTACTGCTCTCCAATCACTTACTGCAAGAAGTGCAATCCATCCCACCTCTGACACCAGTTGTCACGGAGTCACCGGGCAATGCTCTGGAACTGCTCCACATGAAGCCAGTCAGGACTCTGGGGAAGCCTCCTCTCTGACAGCAGACTGTCTTCAGGGCAAGAAGCTTATATGGCTTCCACCTTCCTGGATCCAAACTCAGAGCATTCAGCATTTCCTGCCCCACCTGCGCATCCTACAGCAAGTCCTCTCGTTGGGGGGTTCCTGGGGAAGCCAGAGGGTCCTACACCCCAACTCCACAGTCAGACGTGACTCTCAGCCAGACAGTAAAACAGAAGGTTTATTAGAGACAACAGGAATACGATCTAAAACAGAGCTTGTAGTGACAGAGAACAGGATCCCTCAGCCAGGTCCATCTTGGGTGGGGGCAGTGAGGTCAGACCACCACATCTGCACCTCACTCCATTTCCCCAGCCAGCTCTAAACTGAACCCTCCAGCCCCTGCTCCTCTGGGCTTTGTCTCCTTCCTGGGCCAGGAGGTCACCTGATCTCTTTGTTCTCCAACACCTTCGGTTGGCACCTTGCAGGGGAGGGGCTCAGGCCATCAGTTGCCAGGAGACAAGGTGTTGGCGATTCCTGCACACTGGCCTTCTGCTCTGCAACAATCACACACCCCATATCCCACCACCTAGAGACTCTAGAAATGCACAGGGGAAACTGAGGCACACAATATTCAGAGGAAACATCAAGAACAGTCTCACTTCATCAGAGAGGGCACCGGCAAGGTGCGGGAGGGGGTCTGCGGGTCGGGAATGAGGGCAACAGTATAGCATAGGTGGGGGTGCAAATCAGAAATGAGGGGCACCGTCAGGGTGCAAGGGGGCTACGAGTCGGGAGTGAAGGGAACCGGAACCAGGTGGGTGGCAACTGTGAGCGGGAATGAAGTGCACCATCAGATTGCAGGGGCGGCTGAGAGTCGGGAGTGAGGGGCACCTTCAGTTTGCGGGGCAGGAATGATGGGCAACGGTAGGGTATAGGTGGGGGCTGCAAGTTGGGAGTGAGGGGCTCCTTCAGGATGTGGGGGGCTTTGTGTCAGGAAGGAGGGACACTATCAGGGTGCGGGAAGGGGCTGCGGGATGGAAGTGAGGGGCACTGTCTGGGTCCAGGGTGCTGCAGGTCGGAAGTTAGGGGCACCATCCGAGTGTGGGTGGTTGGAAGTGAGGGGAACCGGTATGGTTTGGGTGGGGACTGCAGGTCGGGAGTGAGGGGCACCGTCAGTGTGTGGGCTGGGCTGCAGGTCGAGAATGAGGGGCACCGCTACGGTCTGGGCAGGGACTGCAGGTTGGGAGTGAGGGTGTCACAGGGTCCCCGAGCCAGCCCTTCTCAAGGTCACCACCTCCCTCCCATTTTTGAGCTATAGTCCTCAGAGGGACCCTGTTACTGCCACCTTCCTCCTCCCTGGTCACACACTCCCAGGAGTTAAGTGTAGCTCCTTTGCCCCCTGAAACCGCTCCTCTCTGAGTCTTTAGCACTCCTCGTCCTCGTTAACCCCCCTTTGTTTTACTGCTCTCCAATCACTTACCGCAGGAAGTGCCATCCATGGGTGTCACGGAGTGAGGGGGAGTCAGGGTCCTGCACCCCCGCTTCGCTGTGACTCTCAGACAGCTAATAAAACAGAGATTTATTAGACAACAGAAACAGGGTCTAAACAGAGCTTGTAGGTACAGAGAACAGGACTCCTCAGTCAGATCCAACTTGGGGTCCAGGGAGCCGAGTGCCCCACCTGGGCCTGGGCCTCCCTCCATATCCCCAGCCAGCTCCAAACTGACTTACTCCAGTTCCTCCTCCACTTTATCTTTGTCTCTTTCCCGGGCCAGGAGGTCACCTGATCCCTTTGTTCTCCAACACTTTTAGCAAGCACCTTGCAGGGGAAGAGGGGCCCAGGCCATTACTTGCCAGGAGACAGAATGGCCTTGCACTGGTCCTTGGCTCTGCAACAATTACACCCTTATCCCACCACATAGATACTTAAGAAATGCATAGGGGAAATTGAGGCACTCACATAGTATCCAGAGAGAACATTAAGAACAATCCCACTTCATCACAGTGAGGTGCAGTCCATCCCACCTCTGACACCAGTTGTCACGGAGTCACCAGGCGATGCTCTGGAACGGCTCCATACGAAGTCAGTCAGGACTCTGGGGAAGCCTCCTCTCTGACAGCAGACTGTCTTCAGGGCAAGAAGCTTACACGGCTTCCACCTTCCTGGATCCTACCTCGGAGCATTCAGCATTTCCTGTCCTACCTGGGCGTCCCGCAGCGAGTCCACATGGGTGGGGCTCCTAGGGAAGCCAGATGGCCCTGCACCCCAACTCCGCAGTCAGATGTGACTCTCAGCCAGACAGTAAAACAGAAGGTTTATTAGAGACGACAGGAACACGATCTAAAACAGAGCTTGTAGTGACAGAGAACAGGATCCTTCAGCCAGGTCCATCTTGGGTGGGGGCAGTGAGGTCAGACCACCGCGTCTGCACCTCACTCCATTTTCCCAACCAGCTCTAAACTGAACCCTCCAGCCCCTGCTCCTCTGGGCTTTGTCTCCTTTCTGGGCCAGGAGATCACCTGATCTCTTTGTTCTCCAACACCTTCAGTTGGCACCTTGCAGGGGAGGGGCTCAGGCCATCAGTTGCCAGAAGACAGGGTGTCGGCCATTCCTGCACACTGGCCTTCTGCTTTGCAACAATCACACACCTGTATCCCACCACCTAGAGACTTAAGAAATGCATAGGGGAAACTGAGGCACACGGTATTCAGAGGAAAGATTAACAACAGACCTACTTCATCAGAGAGGGTACCGGCAGGGTGCAGAGGGGGCTGTGGTTCAGGAGTGAGGGGCATCATCAGAGTGGGAGAGGGGCTGCAGTACGGTGTGGGAGGCTGCGGGTCGGGAGTGAGGGGCGCTTTAAAGAGTGATGTAGGCTGCAGGTCGGGAATGAGGGGCACTGGAACCGTACGTGTGGTGGCTGCGAGTCAGGAGTGAGGGGCACCATTACAGTGCGGAGGGAGGCGGGGGGCTGTGGGTCTGGAGTGAGGGACACCATCAGAATGTGAGAGGACTGTGAGTCAGGAGTGAGAGGCACCGGCCGGGTGCTGGGGGACTGCGGATCAGGAGTGAGTGGTACCATCAGGGTGAGGGGAGCTACGGGTCAGCAATGGAGGGGTGGAGGGGAAACGCGGTGCGCTCATGGGAGGAGGCGGGTCCCTGGGTGGGGATTTGGGGAAGGGGTGGAGTTGTACTGGGGAGCGCCAGCACCCTGTGGCATCGGGAGACATTGGTCCTTATGATTTCAGTCACCACTTCCCCGTTTTATAGTGCACATTGTTAGCAGCATTATGGTAGTGACAGCAGGTAGAAGGGGAATTATGAGGTACACTTGATCAGCAACATTACGGTAACTCCTTTGGCCCCTGTGGTTTGCTGTGACATGGGACTGTGCTGAACTATTTCCATCTGGCACAATCCGAGTTACTCACGTGGACACACTAACGGTGCTGGTTCTGGAGGCACCCAACTGTGTGCGCCAATTCAGGACAAATTCCTTTAAGCAGGGCAGTTACAGCCCTAGGCTGGGGTTTTTCCACCTCTAAGGCAAACGAAACCAGCTAAGCAGAGACGACTTTGGTTTTACCCCACTGGCTAACCACAAACTACGCACGCCATTCCCTCAGACGCTCCAGTTCCGCAGTATCACCACCAGCAGCCACTCGTTATGGGGATGTCTGGTTATGAAAACTAATACCCCAGTGTGACAATATTGACATGAACTGGGACTGTATAGATCATTGTTGCAACCAAGGTCCGGTAGTGGCACCAAATGTTGGGTAAAGGGGGTCCTAGAAGGCGTCTGAGACCAGGTTATGGTTTGCTGGTTATGATTATACTATCTGTGTGCATGTGTCATTTCTATAGTTGAAGTTATAAATATTGGCTCTATACTGTCCGTATCTCAAACTTATGCTGTGCTTCTGGCTGACATCCCGGACAAGTTGGTATTAGTTCTTCCTAGACTGGTTGATGGCCCATTAAGGACCATCAGCTATACAAGGGACACACTGAAAGCTTAGAAGGTTCCATTCCTCATAAGAAGTCTACTGGAGAACGTGCAAGGTAGCATATGGGTAATGGCTGCTTCCTGCAACTCCTGAGTCATGCATGAACTTGTGACCCCAAAACTCAATTTTGCTGTAATGTTCCACAGTAAGAACGAAGAGGGTTCTTGAACCTGGAAAATCTGTAAAAGGGTGATGCACCACCTCCATTTTGTCTTCAATCCTGCTTCATACCTCTGGAGAAATGTTGCTACAAACGGAAGCTCTGAACAAAGGACTGAAGGACCCATCCCAGCTGTGGATGCTTGTACTCCAGAGACTGGATTTCAGCCTGCAGTTTATTGTACCACTGATGCAAGTCTGAACCAAGAACTTTGTCATTACTGTATGTAATTGATTCCATTTAACCAATTCTAGCTCTCATCTGTATCTTTTTCCTTTTATGAATAAACCTTTAAATTTTAGATTCCAAAGGATTGGCAATAGCGTGATTTTGTGGGTAAGATCTGATTTGTATATCGACCTGGGTCTGGGGCTTGGTCCTTTGGGATCAGGAGAACCTTTTTTCTTTTACTGGGTGTATTGGTGCTGTTTCTGGAGGGACCCAACTAAGAGTGCCAGTTCAGGACAAACTGCTTAAAGCAGGGCAGTTACAGCCAAAAGCTGAGGTTTTTCCACCTCTAAGGCAAGGCAAACCAAACCAACTCACAAGAAAAGGCTTTGGTTTTACCCCACTGGCTACACCACAAGTCACACAAGCAATTCCCTTAGACACTCCAGTTTCCCAGTATCTCCACCATCAGCCACTCATTATGGGAACAAATGATTATGAAAATCAATACCCCAGTAAAAGAAAAAAGGTTCTCCCGATCCCAAAGGACACAAGCACCAGATCCAGGTCAATATACAAATCATAGAATCATCATAGATCAGATCATAGAATCATCAAATTGGATCTTACCCACAAATCACGCTGTTGCCAATCCTTTAGAATCTAAAATCTAAAGGTTTATTCATAAAAAGGAAAAGATATGGATGAGAGCTAGAATTGATTAAATGGAATCAATTACATACAGTAATGGCAAAGTTCTTGGTTCAGGCTTGCATCAGTGGTAGAATAAACTGCAGGTTCAAATCCAGTCTCTGGAGTACAAAGATCCACAGCTCATAGAATCATGAGAATCATCATAGAATCATCAAATGAGATCATACTCACAAATCTCGCTGTTGCCAAATCCTTTAGAAGGTAAAATCTAAAGGCTTATTCATAAAAAGAAAAAGATACGGGGTGAGTGCTAGAATTGATTAAATGCAATCAATTACATACAGTAACAGCAAAGTTCTTGGTTCAGGCTTGCGTCAGTGGTAGAATAAACTGCAAGTTCAAATCCAGTCTCTGGAGTACAAACATCCAGTGCTCATAGAATCATGAGAATCATCATAGATCTTCAAATCAGATCTTACCCACAAATCACACTGTTGCCAATCCTTTAGAATGTAAAATCTAAAGGTTTATTCATAAAAAAAGATATAGGTGAGTGCTAGAATTGATTAAATGCAATCAGTTACATACAGTAACGGCAAAGTCCTTGGTTTAGACTTGCATCAGTGGTAGAATAAACTGCAGGTTCAAATCCTGCCTCTGGAGTACAAAGATCCACAGCTCATAGAATCATCATAGAACCATCAAATCAGATCTTACCCACAAATCACACTGTAGCCAAATCCTTTAGAATCTAAAATCTAAAGGTTTGTGCATAAAAAGAAAAAGATACGGGTGTGAGCTAGAACTGATTAAACGGAAGCAATTACACACAGTAATGGCAAAGTTCTTGTTTCAGGATTGTAGCAGTGACAGAATAAACTGCAAGTTCACATCTAGTCTCTGGAGAACATTCACAGCTGGGATGGGTCCTTCACTCCTTTGTGTAGAGCTTCTGTTTCTAGCAAAGTTCCTCCAGAGGTATGAAGCAGGACTGAAGACAAAATGTAGCTGAGGCATCAGTCTTTTATAGTCTTTTCCAGGTGTAAGAACACTCTTTGTTCTTGCTGTGCAAAATTACAGCAAAATGGAGTTGGGAATCACATGGGCAAGTCCCTGCATACCTTGCTGAGTCCGGAAGGTGTCTGCCTTCTCTCCCTGGGTCAATTGTAGAGCTGATGCTCCTTACTGGGCCATCAAACAGGCTAGTCCAGGCTGATACCAACTTCTCTGAGACTTGGTTAGAAAAACAGTGGATTGGATGTGCTCTTGCAGCATAGTTTTGCATTTCCTAAGTCAGTGGTCAGCAAAAAGGGGGCAGGCGCCGCGACGTGGACCGTCCCCCGGGGGGGGGGGGGCGGGCGCCGCGACGTGGACCGTCCCCCGGGGGGTCTGTGTGGACCGTCCTCAGGAGGCGGGCGCTGCGGCGTGGACCGTCCCCAGGATTTTTCAAAAGATTAGGGACATTGCACATTCTTTCAGTTTTTGGTAGTAACACACTAGATACACAAATTACCATGAGGAATAATCACAAACCCATCCCAAATGTCCATTTACATTCAGGTTTGTCATGTCACCCTTTGGCTCAACACCATTTGAGTTTTGGCATTTTCAGGTTACTCTGTGGCTTCTCTTTGGAAACAATGATCTAGACAGTCCCAGTTCACGTCAATAGCCTCACACACACAGAGTCCCATTCCTCAAGGGAATCAAACTACCCAGCCCGTTTCCTTGCTCTGAAACCCCAGCCTGCTTCTCCAGCCCACCCCACGCCCAAAGGAGCTGTTTCTCTGTTTCCTTCCGGGGGCCTGGCTTCCTTGACTGCCAGCTTTCTGCCTAGAACACAGCCTATCCCTCAGCCTCTGCCGCTACAACCAGTCCCAGAGACACACCTGAGCTTCTGATCGGCCGCGTCTTGCGGCCCACTGTCTCGGGTGGTGGCTTCCCATTGCTCACAGCTCTCGCTACACTAATGGGCATTTAACTGCTCCTTCCGCTGAGCTGGAAAGCAAAGCTCCTCACACACTCAGGTCTGTGATCCATCTATAGACAAAGAGCCAGTATCACCGTCCACTATAACAACAGTTACTGGCCACATCTTCTGGAATGGGTATGAATCCTCACAGCTCTGGGATGGGGCGCAGGGGGTGTTTATACAGGGACCTCCCTTGCCTGGTGCTGACAGGCAGCCACATCTGGGGTGGGGAGCAGCGGCTGTTTATACAGGGATCCTCATGGGCGCTCCGGTTTATAATTTAACCCTTTGGGAAGTGCACAGCAGGCAAAACAAGAGGAGTTTAACCACAGTAACTTTTACCCTCGATGCACACGTGAGTCGCAGATATTCAGATAAAACAAGCAGAGCCCATATGGCTCCCCCTCTCTGCTCCCCTCCCCATCTTGCTTTAGGGACTTGAGAGTCCACAGGGTGGTCCTCCTGCTGGCATTGTCAGGTATACTCAGCTGATGGACCAGGCCATGTATTTCCAGGAGCTATGGAGACATTAAATTCTGTGGACCACGCCTCATCTGGAAACCTACGTCCTATTTGGGGTCCCAAAGAGGAATCCTAACCAAGACAGACAACTGTCTTGCAGGACAACTACAACGCTTGGGGAAACGGCCCACGACTCTTCCCAGAGGAGACTGGAGAGTTTGGCTTGTTTGGCCTAAAAGGAAGGGATGGGGTTGCTCCCTGTAAGTACAACCAGGGAGCGGAAAGAGCCAGGGAAGCTAGGCATAGGCAGCTGCTTACGGCACCTGAAAATGTGGGGCACCACTGGGTCTTAGTATCCACCCGTTGGACTCTCTTATCCCTGTTCTGACCCTTCCTGCAGGCTCTCTCAGCTGGCTGCTGCAGGTTGGTGAGTCTAGGGGATCTAGTAGTTAAAAGTTAAAAAGCCTCCATCCTGCCAGACCTATTAGCACACCATTGAAACTGTAAAGAGCCATTCAAGGGGTAATGAAGCCATTTAACAAGCATTTGCCAACCTCCAGGTATATACTGTCAGTTTCTGAATTTACTGACAAAACCAGTTGTGCATTACTGTACAACCGGGACAAGCGCTACAGGAAGTGTGGCAATGCCAACGAGACCCTGCCCCACATCCTGTGTGGATGCAAACACCACTCCAGAGACTGGTGGCACCGGCACAACGCCATCCAGAACCGGCTGGTGAAAGCCATCCCATCATCCCTGGGGAAGATCACCATCAACTTCGCCATACCTGGAACAGCCGACTGCAACCCGATATCGTCGTCACCGACGCAGAAAAGAAGCTCCTCATGGTAGACATCACAGTGGCAGTTGAAAACCGGTCAGCAGCCTTCCCCGAAGCCTGAGCACGGAAGGCGTCGAAGTACACCCCGCTGGCCAACACCCTGAGAGCCCAGGGCTATGATGTCCAGATCCATGCCCTGATCATAGGAGCCTTCGGTGCGTGGGACCCCCACAACGAGCCGGTACTGCGTACAGCGTAAAAAAACAGCCCTCCCAGAAGCAAAAGTTAAAAATTGCACAGCATCTCTCTGCACAATCTCCCGTCCACCTTCCCACCCTCCTTCGAACGCCCCAGTCTCTGCTTGGGAGGGGAAAGGGGGAACACAGCCGAGTGCTGGACGCCCCAGTGTCTGCCTGCATGGGAGGGGAAGGAAAGGGGGAACGCGGCTGAGTGCCGGACACCCCAGTCCCTGTGTGGGAGGGGAGGCGAAAGGAAAGGGGAACATGGCAGAGAGCCAGATGCCCCAGTCCCCTAGGTGGAAAGGAAAGGGGGCACATGGCCGAGAGCCAGAGACCCAGTCCCTGCGTGGGAGGAGAAAGGGGGAACGTGGCCAGTATAAACGTATGTGTAAGTATAAAAGTAGCGTAGGGCTGAGGCATTAACATTTTCCTTCCCCTGAGTAACTTAAAAAAACAAAACTCAGTCCTTTATACATTGACCTGCTAAACACAAAATTGTAAATTCAATTCTTAAAAAAGCCATTTAAAAATATAAAGCAAAAAAAAATATTAAATAATTTAATTACAAATTAGTCCCGCTTTATGCAAGAGGTTAAATAATCTCCTGAAGTCCCTTCCAACCCTAATATTCTATATAAAAAAATAGAACACATTTTTATATATATACATTAAATTTAAAAAGCCCTGTAAAATGCACACCATCTGTTTTGCCCTTGTTATTTCACATTTGTCTAGCACTGTTGATGTTATATATTAAAAATTGCATAATTAAAAATGTGCCCACTATCAGCCACAGTAAATCTAAAAACCAGAAAAGGGTTTAGCATTCCTCTCTCCATCCCTGTTAGTTAAACAAAGTGCAAGGAAATGTACTTCTAATTATAAAAGTCCAAGTTAAAAAAAAAACCTCAACAAGTCTCACTCCACGCATACCATCCTAAATGCACATAATCTTAGCCGTAGCATGCCTAAAATACATAAATAACTAAAATTAAGCAATTAAAAGCATAAATCATAAACCAAGCAACTCAAACCTATGCCCAAAACAAGTCGCAAGCCTTAAAACAAAACTTCTAGTAAAAAAACCACCAAAACTCCCAAAAACCAAGAGACACACTAGCTAAGCAAACACCAGTCCTTCAAAACCTTATAAAAATTAAACCATTTTTTCTCAGCACATGCCATAACAAGTGTTTGCGCCACAAAACAAAATAATGAAATGGCAATTGGCCATGCGTTCTGCCCAGGTAGCAAGCCTCACCAAAATAATTAAAATAAAAATAAAAAAAATCTCAAATACCCTTACAACTAAAAATGTTTTTAATTAGCCCTTAGCTTTTTTTTTTCAAAGCCCACCCTCCTTGCTAAAGTAATAATAAAATAAAGCCAGTGCCCATAATAAAAAACAGTTTAGCAAAAATAAAAAATACAAAATCAAGACCAAGCAAACAATTTTTTAAAAAAAATTAAAAACTTTAAAAGCATAATTAAAAATAAAGCATAAAATTTCAAACTCCCAAAATACATAAAAGACTTTAAGCTAATTAAAATATTATTTAAAAAACAAGCAAATTAAAATAATAAAAACCTCTATAATTTCTAAGAAAATCAAGCGATTAAACTTTATAAAATAATAAAAAAATTCTTATTGTCTTTTAAATGTCTATAAATAAATAAAAAATATTTAATTGCAATCATTTGACTAAACAATTTAGTCAAATTCTCTAAAAAACAAAAAATTCTATTAAAACTTAACTACCCCAAATATATGAAAAATATAAAAACAAAGCAACATAAAAATATTAAATATATATCTCTATCTCTGTATATATAAAGTTCTAAATACCTAACATACCTAATTTATAAAACTCCTGTTTTATAGGTTTAAAATAAATTAGTTTTGTTTTAAATAATGCCACTAAAAATCCATTTAACTCTAATTCAAAAATTGCAAAATGAGCCTTTTTTGCTAAACACAAATTAGGTTAACTTTAAAATTTAGCTTTTAACTCCTAAAAAATAGCTCAACGCTTTACAAAACAAAATGTTTTTAAATAAAAACTAATCAAAGCCACAACAAAGCAATAAAAAAAATTCTAAATCCTTATTAGTTTTTTATAACAAAATAGCAAATAAAAGCTATAATAAAAAATAAAAAATTAAAAAAGCAATGCCCCTCTAAATCAACTGCAAAAATAAAATGCACAAAACAAAAAAAAATATTAAAAACACTAAGCCTTAACATAGCTTTATGTAATCAAACTACCTTATATAAAAATATATATATTCTAAAAATTAAACTATAAAAATATACATTTTCCAAAAAACATATACAATATATGTTATAAAAATTATATAGAAAAACATACAATGCTATTTAATTAAAATCCTATTAAGCTCCAAAAAACTACAATATTTTCTTTCAAATCACTATGTGTAAAAAACAAAAATAAAAATAAAAAAGGGATACAATTAATTTTATTAGGTTTTTGGTGGTTTTTTAACTAAAAATCTTTAAGCTGTAAATAGCTTTAAATCCAAAAGCAAGCCAAAAAGAATCTATATTAATGCAAATTACCTAAATTGAAAAAACACTAAAACCTAGTCTACCTATAAAACACACACAAAAATAATTCCTCTATTTTGCCTGCAATTAACAAAAATATTTATATTAAAATATTTTAATCAACTGTCCCCCCAAAATGTTATCTTTCAAAAAATCAAAATAGCTAATACCAGCTAAAAAGCAAACATACCATGCATTTACTAGCACGATAAAAATGATATTCTATATTCTGTCTTATATTTATCTTATAGCCAAAATTATGATATTTCCTTTATTCATAAAACAATATAATTTAAAACCAAATAAAAAATTAAATCAATATATCTTATTCAACTTAAAACAAAATCTTTTAAATACTATCAAAAATACTAAAATTTAAATACGCTTGCTAAAATATAAAATTTAATTAGCCAAATCTTTTAATTTAAAATTATTACAAATTATACACCAATGAACTTTAAAAACACAAACAAAAAATTAACCCACTCCCCATATTGCACATAAAATCCTTCTAACTATCCCAAATTTCTAGCCAAAAAACTGAACAAAAAACTATAAAACATCAAATTATACCAAATAAACTCCTCAAAAATAAATGTACTTATTCTAGCTTATTGCTCCAAAGCTCAATAATAAATCATTTTATTAAATATATATATAGAATACATTAAATAAAACTAAAATGCTATATATGCATTCATTATATATATACACATATATATATACACACACACGAAATAAAAATGTCCTTTATAAATTTAAAAAAGCCCCCAAAAGCCCAAATTAACTTAACACTAGCCTGTTCAAAAACACTGCTCACAGCTAAAACTTTGCTAATGACCAAAAAAAAAAAAAGCCCTAAAATAAATCCAAGCAACTATAAAATCTGGAATAACACTGTCAAGCATTAATAAAATATATTAAATCTTTTTACTCACACAAAACAAGCATTACCCAACAGCCCTGCCATTCACTAAAACCAAAAAATTAAGCCTACATAAAGTTCCACCAGGAAAACATTGCCCTATCCCACACTAAAAAAGTCCTACCAAGTCCTGCTAACCACCAACACTGCTATAAATTGTCAAAAACTAACTGCTTCTCACAACAAAAAAGAACCACCTCCACCTCAAAATAATTCTACACCAACTGCTGATCAGCTTGCTTCTCCTCCTAATACTTCTTTTCCTCCTTTAAACAGCAAAAATAAAGTAAAATAAAATGCTAATAACCTCTCCCTATCAACTAATAATTTTTTCATAATTTCAGTATTTGCTAAAAAACCTAAGCACCACAACATAATGTGCTAACCTCTCCTCTATATAATGCTAAATCACAATTGCTCCAAAAAATAAATACTCCCTCTACTAAACTTGCCAAAGTCCAAAAATTCCTAATTACAAAAAACATTAAAAACTCACCCTAATAAAAAACAAAAAATTATACACTAATAAAAAACTTATAAAATCCATGCTTAAAATATAGTGTTCATAAAATTTTAAAGTTTATTCCACAAACTGCACCCTATGTTTTTAAATGAATATGTTTAGCATGTATTGCCCTTCCTAGTTAGCTTTCAAATAAAAAATACCAAAAGTGCCTTACTGCTACAATCACTGCCCCTGCCATTATCTCCATTATTACTACCACTCCTATAACATACCCAAACATAAACAATACTGTTTATTTTAATAAAACCCAATAACCAAAATCTTTATACTTTAATAATTTAAATATTTAAAAATATTTTTAAATTTCAAAATATCCCATATAAGCAATCAAATAAAAAACAAAAATAAATTACTATAAATATTAGAGTCATGTTACTTAGCCAATTTATTACTAATTCTCCTAAATCTTATCAGCTATATTCTTCCCTTGCAATTGCTCAAAATAAAGCTCTAATTTTATTGCTTCTACCCTAAAAATAGTTTTATTTTCTTCCACAAACATGTCTATTGTCATGGAAATCACACAAAGTAAATTAGTGTTCCCTTTTTCTAAAAGCAGTGAACATTGTTAAGAACACACTAAACCTCTGTGACTGATTCATTTAAAAGAAGGTCTTTGTTTCAGTGAGTTAAATATGTGGTAATATGGAATGGTTACTTTATGAAGACTTAAGAGTACATTTAAAATGTAAAATCAACTCAAATACTGATTAAGAAAGTGTAAAACAGAGAAGAGCTGCATCATGTATTCCATAATATTTAATGTTGTATTCAGCAAGACAGCTGACTCCCTCTTACTACAAAGTTTTTGCAAATAAATCTGACAAACTTCAGGGCATACCAAAAAAACTGTGACTGACATTTTTTATTCCCAAATTCAGTGCTTTTAATTAGGTACTTTCTGCATGTCCCTTCTGCGTTAGGGAAAGGGGTGGGGAGATGTCTCTGCAGGGAACCGTGAAGCTCAGCCACCATGAGGTGAGCCCCCCGGGGCTGCAATCTGGGGCTGCAGTTGAGTATAGGGGCACCAGTTTAATAATACTGCCTAGAGCCCCAAAAATCCTAAGGACAGCCCTGAGCAGGGAAGGGGAAGAGCCAGTGACGCTAAAGGACAATGCTGGCCCAAAAGCCAAGGGGGATAAACTCACCAGAGCTCAGCTGAGGCTGGAAACGAGAAGACTGTTCCCAAAAAGACCGGTGAAGCGGGGGGCATCTGGAAAACCCCAAACTAGCCACATTCTCTAGCCCTCCTCATAGGAGGGAGCCCCGCTTAGATCTGGCTCTTAAATACAGTTCCAGCCCCTGCTTTCCCCACTGATGAGCTGCAGGTGGTGAAACTCCCTGCACCTGGGGAGGACAGACCGGCCCTGCCTCCTCCCAAGGCAGCCACAGCTGATGAGGGCTGCGGGGTCAGCCCTTACAATGAGCTGCCCTCTGCTGACAGCTCCAGGTTCTCATCTACCCCAAAGCCGGACGGGATCCCTGTGATCCTGTCACCTGGCCCCTGCCTGCCCCAGGCCCTGAATGAATCCTGCTGGAACCAGAGCAGATCTTTTAGGAAAACCCCCATCTTGATTTAAACCTGGCCAGAGCTGGAGAATGCACCACAGCTCATGGGGGGAGCTGTAAACCAGGACCCCTGTGCTCTATCTCCACCACTGGGAGGGTATTGGGGGCTAGAAGCTGGGACTCCCAGGGAATGGACAGGGGCAGGGGTGGGTGGGAGAAGGGGGGATTTAGCAGAGCCCAGACTGTTCTCTCCCCTTAATGTCCTGGAATCTGCCAGGCAAAAGGATCCAAGTCTGAGCCGCCTACTCAGCAATGAGCCAGATCCCTGCCCCCACCCCCACCCCCAGCCTGGGCACTGACCCCCAGGGCCCTCTCCTGGCCTGAGGCTCCCCCTCCTATAACACTCACCCACCCTGCTCCTGTTCTTGTTCAGGAGGCACCGTGCCCCGGGCGCCTTCCAGGGCTCTGCCTTCGATGGTCACTGCTCTGGAGAGGCCGAGTGGCCGATGTGCGGGTGACAAGTGACTGACTGAGGCGCTTGCTGGGGGATGGTTCTGAGGGCGGCCTGGCTCCACAGGGGGGTTTTAGGGACCAGCCTGGCTCTGGAGGGATCGGGGGCGGGTCTGTCACAGGCTCTGCCCAGAGAGCAGGTGCTGATGAAGCCAGTGCGGTACCTGGCTGCCCACATCCCCCCTGCTCGGCCTGTGTCTCCACAGATCCCGGTGCTCTGTGACATCGCCATGGTGCAGCAGGACGGAGACACCACGAGAGAACCTGTCTTGGCTCTAGCGAAGGAACTGACCCAGTACCGGGCCCAGTCGGGATGCCTGGATTCTCCCCCGGTTCTCAAAGGGGGCTGGTCTCCTCAGTGGTTCTCCAACTGTTGTTCCAGTGACTCCTGTCACATAACAAGCCTCCAAGTTCAACCCCCATTATAGGTGACACTTTTGTATACATTTAACACCATTCTACACGCTGGAGATGAAGCGGGGTTTGGGGTGGAGACTGGCAGCTTGCAACCCCGCAGCAATAACCATGAGATCCCCTGAGACGTCCTGATCCCCAGTTTGAGAACTCCTGGTCTAGTGGCCTAGAGAGCAGGGGAGCTGGGTGCTGTCCCTGGCTTGGGTTGGGGAAGGCGGGGGCTGAATGAGGTGACATTCACAGCTCTCCCTGGGCAGGTACAACCTGGGCCAGCGCTATGCCCCACTGGGGAGCCAGAGACTTGCGTCCAGGACCTACAAGAAGTGGATCATCTTTGTGTAACAGTAAATTTCCCCCAAAGCCCCCTTCAGTGTCAGGGTGCCATGTCCCATTCCCTGCCCCCTTGAGTCAGCCAGTTTCCCTGCTTGGGGTCTGGATTGGATCTTGTGTCCTGGGCAGAGGAAAGGCCCCATGTCCCAATTCCCACCCCCACCCCCGACTCCCAAGCCCGCCTATCTGCCTCCCTGCCCTAGGACCGGCTCAGAGCGAACACCCCTGCAGACGTCATGCTCTGGGCTGGCTGTGACCCCACTCTCCTGGAAGGTCCCATGTGGTGTCGGTCACCAACTGGTGCCATTTCGGGGAGGAGGAGGCCAGAGAAGCTGGGGACTTTGCCAAGAGGCCCTTTGCTGCCAGATCCCAGGCATCCAGCACAAGTGGGACCCCTGGTGACCTCCTCAGTGCTCCCTGGAATATAATGGTGCTGAGATACCTGATCTCGGCGGGAGGAACAGAGTCTCCGTGAACGCAGCAGCTCGGGCGCAGCCCTGCAGCCACCCAACCCAGAGCCTCAGCTTCCGGAAAGGCGGCCCGCACCCCCCGACTTCAGGCAGGCCGAGGAGGAGGGGGAAGACACCAGGAAGAGGAAGAAAATTCAGCTGTCGCCCTGGGAAAAGCTCGAGCTGTCCACACTCAGCCTGGACTCCGAGACAGAGAGCCAGGGGGGGCCTGGGAAGCACCGGGCAGGCTCGGAGCCGTTCCCAAGCGCCGCCCTGGCCAAGGACCAGGGTGCTCTGGAGAGAGGGCAGGTCTGCTGGGCCGAGCCTGGATTCGGCGAGGAGGCCGAAGGTAATTGCAGCGTCTGAGTCTCTGGCACAGTTGAGCTCTCAGTTACCAGCCAGGCTGTGAACTCCCCTCCCGCCTCTCCCCAGCACCAGATGTCTAGATGCTTTCTCCCCTCCCCCACAGCACCCGTGGGTGCCCCCGTGACTTACAGGGCAGAAACTGCCGTGGAGGTGGCTGATCTCCCTACTGCCCCAGGCTGTAACTGGGGCCCAGGAATTTGGGTGGCCCACAGTGGACTGTGCAGGCTCCTTCCCCCCTGGCCAGCTGGTTCAGCTCGCTCGGTCCCGCTGCCCGTCTGAGCTGCTGTGAGATGAGGGGGGTGGGGCACAACCCAGTTCATAGGGGACAGGCGCCCAGCTCACAAACCCACCATCGCGCTTGGTTCCCACCGGCTCCCCAGCCGGCAGACCCGGACCCGAGGGAGCCATGGAGACGCCTGGCCAAACCAGACCGAATGGGCTGGTCCCATTGCCGGCCACTTCCCCCGTCTGAGCCCTAGAGCTCTGGGCGTTTCACAGCCGGGCCCACCAGGGATTTACAGCGGTGAAGGCGGGTTGTACCCTGACTGCCAGGGGACCTGGCCGGGGCGAGTCCTAAATCAACTGCTCTCCTCTGCCCAGACGGAGCGGAGACCGAGAGTGATGGCGAGAGGGAGAACGAGGAGGAGAGCCAAGACCTTAGGTACTTCCCAGAGACGGTGAGTGTGAGGAGTCTGAAGTCCACAGAGCTGCTAGTGCAACAGACTCGTACTAATGTAGCTATGTGGGTGTGACTGCCGGGCTAAGAGGACTCGCACGGGGGCCCTGTCTACACCACAAGGTTTAACTCGCAGTAAGTGGGTCCCAGACTCTCTCTCGCCCTCCCCACTTGATCACTTTTCCTTCTGCCCTAAAGTGCACCGTGTCTAACTCGACTGTAGGCTCCCTGGGGCAGAGCCCTGCCTCTTGTTCATTGGGAAGGGGCTGGCCGGTGGGTGGTGCTTCAAGAACAATAAAGAAGAATCGTGACTCAGTCAGCCCCAGGCCAAGGCCAGCCCTTGTCTCTCAGGGCCCTGTCACTGCTCTGTGGAGCCCCATGGGACGTGTGCCCCCTTCTGACCCTGGCTCTTGTGCTGTGCTTCCAGACTCTCCTAGGTTTGAGTGAAAAGGAAAAATCCCGGAGAGTAATGCTAATCCAGGTGAGTAACCCCGTGGTGCCAGGTGGGGGTAGAGTGCCATGTTTTAACCCCCGAGCTGACAGATACACAAGACTCCCCGCCAAGGTTCACTCAGCTGCCTTGCAGTGGGGGTGTTTAAGCCAAGTGAACTAGCCCCTTTTCCCCCGGTGAAGACACGGCCTTGGCATTAGTACTATATTGGCATGACTAAGTTATTCAGGGCATGAGCTCTCAGGTTCCTTTTAAGCCCAGTCGTCAGGGAGTTGCTGGATTCCTTTCAGATCAGTCCTGTTAGAAACTGTTCTTGGTGTCCCATGTAATGATTTCTTCTAGAGCCCAGACCAAGGGGCCTATCCCGTGCCCGAGAACTGATCCAACAGCTACAAGCTGCAGTATCTGACCAACAGAGCATAGAACGTGTCTAAGCGCTGCTATCGTCATGGGGCACAGCACCTCCTGCTGGTCCCCCCTCATTACAGATTGCTGTAACTTCTCTCTGCCATATGCAGTGTTGTTGTAGCCATGTCGGTCCCAGGGTGTTAGAGAGACAAGGGGGCTGAGCTCTGTGCAAGCTCAACATCTTGTCACTCCCACGCAGAAGTTGGTCCAATAAAAGATTTTACGTCACCTGCCTTGTCCCTCCTCTTTGTCAGCAGATGTCTTCAGCGGCCATGGAAACTGGTGCTCGGTGCAACTGCCGGCAGGGTAACAGGATCCAGCCACAGCCAGCGAGAAAGACTAAGGAGCAGGAGCTGAAGGGTAGGGGGTGACGGCTGGGTTTGTCACTTGGTGCGTCCCCAGCACAGGTGGGGTTAGCTTTGATCTAGCTCGCTCCACTGGCCGGGAAGCTGTGGCTGTGTGGTCTGGCCACTCCGGTGCGTGCCCTGGGCGGGGTTATATAGCTTCTCCTGTGGTTGGAGCCAGCTAGATCCAAGTTAACGTGGGTGTATCCCCATACCCTGAGAGATGTGGGACAGGCGCTGTAACTCCTACTCTTTAAGGCTTTGCCTTAGGCCTTACTTTGCAGACAACACTGCACCACGCGCCTCTTTTATTCCCGACTAGGGAATTGCTTACAGGTGGTTCTCTCTTTGCAATAAAGCACCACGGAGCCACCCAAGGGTGCCTAGAGCCTGCCCACCACTGCTGGGAGCGGTAAGGGCAGAGCTGTAACTGCTGAAAATCTTTTGCCAACCTCCTGCCCCCCTGCGTAGACGCTCTTTTAAGATTGCCAGGGAGGCTTTTACACTGAAGTTTTACTCGGAAAAGCGGCTGTAGAAACAGGCTGGCCTCAGTGCGGAGCGTTTGCTGCCCTAGCGGGGTAACACTCCACTCGGTCACACTTTTGTGGCTGCAAAGGGCGGCGTTTCACTGCAGGGATCCCATCGGGACTCCCTGGGCCAGAGTTCACCCCCCCCCTGGAGAGCAGAGCTGTGGGTCTGTCTACATTGCAGTCATGGGGGGCGAATCGCAGCTTGGGCAGGCGTCCGCAGGCTCGTTTAACTGACCCAGCTGGGGTACTGGAGCGGTGGAGCTGGAGCAGCCTTCGAGAGAGCTCCCGTGACGAACACCCCCCGTCCTGTTAGCTGGGACTTCAAAGGGTGAATCCCATCAGCTGTTCCGAACGTTTATTGAACGCTAAAAGGCAGCCATAGAAACCTGCTGCAGTTGGTAAGATAAGAAATGCTCAGAAATGCTGCTTGTTTAAAAATCCCGTTAACCGTCGAAAGGTCTCTGGAGCAATCCAGTGCCAAGGAAACCGCCTGCCCTCCCCCTGCTCTCCAGCACAGCCGCCGCCAGCGCCAGTCCGAGCGCCCGGGAGCCTCTTGATCCCCCCCTACCCCCAACCCCCCGCCGCTGTCCTACATGGAGCTGAGCTTGTCCTGCAGCGCCTGGAGCGCCAGCCTCATCTGCCCCTCCGTCCCCTGCAGCATCCTCACCTCGATGATGTGGAAGACGTACAGCACCGTGGAGAGCAGCAGCACCACCGTGGACAGCAAACTCAGCAGGGAGAAGGAGAACTTGGGGAAGGGCTGCGGGGAGTCCCAGCCCGCCAGGGAGCTCAGGCCTATGGCCGCCTGCAGGAGCAGCAGGAGCAGGGCCAGGACGGCCATGCGGCCGTTGGAGTAGCGCTGGCGCTCGGCGGCGTGCAGCCCCACCCTCACCTCCGTCCGGGCCTCGTTCACCATGTCCACCAGATCCGGCTCTGCAAGAGAAAACGGGGGCTTAGCCGCAACGTGGGACGGCCCCTCGCCAGCCAGGGGGCCTGGCCTCCCAAGGAGCTCACGGAGAGAGCAACCTGCCCATAAGGCAATCGGCGGGACCGCTAAGGCCTTGTCTCTGCGGAGGCGGGGATTCATTTGCACTGAGTTTTGCTGTCAATGCGGAACTCAGCGTTGATATTGGAACCCAGCATTCACCGTTTGCTGCTTCAGGAGGGAGCTTCGTGCAGTGAGCGTGGGGCACTGTGGGCAGGTCTCCCACGATGCTTTGCTTCCCTGCTGGGCTCTGTGCGTTCTGGGTCTTTGGGAGAGAAACGACTGGGCTGTGGGATCAAACCCAACCGTCCCTCTCGGGGTTTTCAAACGGCCTGCGCGCTCCACTTGTCATCGTGGCCTCGTTCCCGCAGAGCCCGGAAGAAGGAGCCCCGAAGTGGCTGCGGTCAGAGCCCCACCTCATGCCCTGGCAGGCTGACCCGGCTGGCAGAGCTCTCTCAAGATCTCAGCGCTCCAGGCCCCGGCTGCCCGACAAGCTCCCTCACCCCCGCCCTCCGAGCCAGCTGCTTCCCCGTTGCCGAGGTCCGAGCGGCCCAGGCACTCACCAACTGTGCTGCCGCCCAAGCTCTTGGCCTCCTCTAGCCTCTTCACGCTCAGCGTGGCGATGACAGCTTCATGGTCCGAGTAGGGGATGCTCTTGCCGGGGGCGGTGCCCGTGGTGGTCACGAGGCTGTCGCACTTCACCCCAAAGCGAGACAGTCCCTGGGGAAGGGAAGATGGAGGGCGATGGGGCACAGCACTGCACAGGCCCCGGGGCTGTTCTCCCCACAGCTCCTCTCCAGGTTGCCATGGGCCGCGGCCCACTTGACAGCAGTGAAGTCTGCTGCTCCGTGTCCCAGAAGCTGCAGAGCGAGCCGGGAGGCCGAGTGTCCTGCTCTAACCACACAGAAACAGCTCGAGACGGGGAGGATTTACCGACAATGCTTCCCCGCCATCCAGAGGGCTGACAGAACTGAGCTCCGCCCTCATGTTACAGCGAGCAAACGGCAGGAGCTGGGATTATAACTAAGGCTTCCTGCATCCCATGCCTGTATTCAGTCCACTGTGCCCACCTGCTCAGAGCTGAAAAGCAGGAAAAACCACAGTACAAGGACTATGGATTATGGCTAAGGGACTTCAAAACCAGCAAGATCTACTATAATAATTTGGGAGGCAGTGTTGTCTAGTGGACAGAGCACCGGAGTAGGCCTCAGGAGACCTGAGGTCTATTCCCAGCTCTGCCCTTGGTCCACTCAGTGACCTTGGGCAAATCGCCATCCCCTGCCTCAGTTTCCCCATCTGTAAAATGGGGCTAATGCTATTGCCCTCATGGGTAAAAGCACTTTGAGGTCTATGGATGAAAAGCGCGGTACGTAAGAGCTTGGCGGTGGTAACAGCATCACAAGGCTGTGATCTGCCAGTGCAAAGCTGCATTTATGCCCAACAGCCTCTGACGCTCGGGTCCCTAAGAGACACAGACCTGCTCTGGAAAGGCTGCTGCCTCTGATGAAGTCAAGAGACCGGCCTGGAGAACAGAGGGGGAGTGTGGGACGGACCAGACCCGGACAGGCCCCCCCACCCTGCTGTGCTGCACGTACCTTGTAGAGAATGTAGTCGATGCGGATCCCCAGCGGGAAGGGTTGCAGTTCCTCCTTGACTGTGAAGCAGTTGGCCGGGACCAGGGTGCAGCCGTCCTCGCAGCCCTGGGAGCCAACACAAGGTCAGTCGGGGCCCCTCCGGATGGGGCAGACCCTGCCCTTCTCCCGGAGGAGGCCGGGAGGAGAACCAGGGTCCTGCTGAGGGGCAGGGGCTCTGGGCTCTTACAGGGACTGCAGCCCGGTGGGTGGCGGGGAGGGGAGGTTGAGGTGCGGGGGGACAGCAGACCAGCACAGAGGAGGGTCAATCGGTGGGAGGGGAGCCCAGCTTCTGGGTTCGCCCGCTGCAGGCATTTACTGTCTGTGCCCCCGGCCGCACCGGCCCAGTTCTGCCCGCCTGCCCACCTCCCCCCTGGCCGGGACCTACTGGGAGGCGCTTACCTCGAACCTCTCTGTGTCGGCGAAGGAGTCCCGCAGCCCCGTCCAGCCTCGCAGCAGCCGGATCCCCACGTCCCCAGGGTGCATGTTCAGATCCCCACCGAGCAGCACCACGTCTGCGCTCTTCGAGGTGTGCCTGAGGGGACGGGGCAGAGTCACTCGGCGGGGGCAGAGCGAGCCCCCCCATCACGCTCCCTATGGCCCCCCCTGCTGAGAAAGGCAGGGCCTGGAGTAGCTGGGGGCTTCTCCCACAGCTGATGCACCCACCACGTTTTCTACAGCCCCCACGAGGGGAGCGGCCGTGTCGGGAGCCGTTCCTAGCTCCCCAACTAATGCACCTTCCTTCCCTAGGTGAGACATCGGGGTGCAAACGAGGTCCCGTTGGTGTGGAGCCCGCGGCATCTCTGCTTTACTCACTGTATGAACTGGGCCAGCTCCCAGGCCTGCACCACGCGATGGGGGAGGTAAGCGTCCTTGTCCCGTCTGTACTCCGCATGGAGCTGGGTGAGGGGAGAACACAGGCAGTGAGTCCAGGGGACAGACGCTGGGAGCCTGGCCCTCGTCCACCCCGTAACAATGCCGGGGCGGCTCCCGGGCTCCAGGCTGTCTGGCTTTAGATGCCTCAAGCCAAGGAGATGGGGCGAGAGGCTCTGGATGGAGAACGAGAGACAGCTGGGTAATGACAGGATATTGCTGGTTGTGCATCGGATGGGCGCCCATCACACCTGGCACTAATGGAGCCCCTCGCTGGCAGTCTTTTGTTTCCAAGATCTGCGCCAGCAGGGGTACCCCTGAGGCTCCAAACTTCTTTCCTGACCCAATGCTGCTGTGTGGGAGGGGTGAATGTCCAGGAGGTGGGGATTGATGGTCTAAGGGTGGTTCAGCTGGGGCTAGTGGGGTGAAATTGAGCAAAGGGCGATCAGAAACCCTTTCCGGCTGGTGGAACGAGCTTCCAAGGGAAAGACTGAGACCCTCCCATGGCTTGAGCCATCTCAAACGAGACTGGCTGGTGTTTTCCAGTGGCTCCCAGACTCTGTCAGACCCTTGGCCCTCTGCCCCGCAGTGAGACTCACATGGGTCACATACACGTGGAAGATAATCCCACAGATCTTGATGACGAGGAGCCCCACGGCCTTGCCGCAGAACCAATCCCCGTGCTGGAGCTGCCGGGACAGGAGAGGAGAGAGAGAGAAGGCGGGTTACAACCTGAGGGTCATGGTAAAGTGCCTCCCCACCCCCGTGACTTTGACCTAAGCAGCCCTCATGGCGGTCGGCCCCCTGCACTCACCATGTAGGGGTATCCGTTCAGGGAGTACTGGTACAGGAAGGTGTCCAGGATTGGATATCTGGAGAACACGCAGAGCCCACTGCCAATCACCCCGCTAGGACACAGAAACTACAGTCACCATCTTCAACCCCTCAACCCTGCCCTGCCCTGGGGATCCCGAGCAAAACCCTGGAGGAAAGGAGTGGGGTCTAGTAGTTACTGCAGGAGCTAGGTGTCAGGACTCCTGGGTTCTATTCCTGACTTTGGGAGAGGAATGCGGTTGGGGTTATATAACAGGGGACGGGGGCGTCAGCAGTCTCCGTTCAGATTTAAAAAGGGGTCTTATTAATGAGTTAGGGTAAGTGATCGGCTAGAGAAACGGTGCTGCTATCACATGTGATGTACGTGTCTGGTGGGCATCACCAAAGTGGATACAGATGCTGGAAATGGTGCATGTAGTAAAATGAGGCCCTGAAACATAAACCCTTGTATCAGAGGCCCAGTATGAGGCCTAAGGCCTGAGCTAAAGTAATGGTCAAGACTTTACTAACATAAAGCAAAGTTAAGCTGTGAGCTAGAGGCAGGCCCTGCTCACAGAAGTTGGCAAGGAAAGGGCTGATGTTGCAAAAGTACACAGAGCTAAGATGTACCAGAACACTGGTACATTCCATACAGATAACAAGGAACAGGCTGACCCCTTCTAAAGATAGGGGCAAAAGGGTAATATGACGGATAGAGTTGTTTTGCTCGAACCAACCTGTACAAGGTGAGAGGCGGCACCTTACTACGTAGAGGGGATATACCTTCCTGCATAGAGGGGATGCACCACAATACATCAGGAGTGATGTGTAACTTGTTTGTACCTGTGTATAAGAATAACAGCCCTGGGGCAGTGTCTTTGGACAGCCTAGGGGGCTCTAGCGATCCTGCTACTGACTGAGCTGAGTCCATTGTACAACAAGCACTGACTCGTAGTATGTCCCGTAGAGTCTACTGGAAACTGCACGGTGCTTCGGATGACAATAAACCTGGCCCAGGTGCCTTCGTACCTTACTAGAGTCTGTGGTCTTTGGGGGTTCGCTTGGGTCTGCTGTGTCAGCGATCTGCAGGGCTGAGACAGCACACAGAGGGACCACGCACACAGCCGACTGATACCATCATCAAACAAGAGCAGAGCACCGCACTGGTAGCTACTGACAACAGTGCAGTTTTTCTATACCACATAAATGTTTAAACGTTGTTGGTCATCGAGTCTGAACAAAACCCCCATCACATCCCCAAAACTTGAAGAAACACCATCTTCATTTTGACCAAAATTGGCAGAGAACTTCTAAGCACAATTGATAATGTACTCAAAATAATACGGCTTGGGAAACATTGAGCACCAGGTGATAGATCTGATGGGGGTTCCTGTACGTTTTTTGGCCTGCGGTTAAAGTAAAAGTCTGTAGGAACCCGGCAGCATGAGCCTGTTTGTACCATGTAATGCATCAAGGTATTTGTAGAAAGGACCGAGTGGAGGAACAGTCGTGCACTCAGGGGTTGTGACTCTACTTCAGCGCTCAGTGGCAGGGGGGGAAGAGATGGCTGAAGAGAGCAGCTGAGCACCCAGAGAAGGGGGCGGAGAAGGAGTTTAGGGCTCTGCTTCCCGCCCGTCGCAGCAGGAGTGTGGAGGAAGGGGAGCTCCAGAACATCTCTCCCACGCCCCACTGCCCAGGCTCAGGGCTCTGTGTCTATGACATGCCTTGCAATGGCTTGTTCTCAATTCCCCACACTGGTGTCCATGCTCCACTCCCCCACTCCACCGATCTCAGTGCTTCTGGCATTCACAAAGCACATCCCGTCTCAGCAATCTGGGTATGAACCGAGCATGCCCACTCTCGGCAGCCCCCTCCTCTGCTCTCCGGGCTATAGGCCTATCCTAGGCTCAGCTTCCTGATGGTCACAGTGCTGTTGGCCTGTAATATGGACCAAGCCCACCCGCTCGCAGCTCCCTGTCTCCACCTTGTCGCCGAGGGAATTAGGGGAGGCGGTACCCAGCACTGCCCTCCCTCACTTTGAGATGCCTAGAAAATCAGGCACAACAACGGGACCTGCCCCCACAAGCCTTAGTTAGGTGGTGAGGCTCCTTCCTCCATCGATGGGGAGAGACAGGAAGTAAGACTGGGCTTGTTGGACCAGGTGCTATGCTGGGAAGCAGGGGAGCTCCCTCATGCTTGCGTGGTGCAGCTGTTCCACGTTCAGGAAAAGATCTCGAAAAGGCTCCAAACCCCACCACGCCCCCAGCCTGGGAAATTGCACAGACTGGTTTGAAGGCAGTGACCAAAGAAAGACCTGGGGAGGGTAGAAAGTGACCAGCCTGACCCGGGGAAGGGGGCCGCTCTCACTCCAAGCGGGGATGTGTCGCTGTGACCCAGAGGCACAGACCCGGTGGGGGAAGGCCTCAGGGACTCTGTTCCCGTCAGGGCGTCCATATGGAAGGTGGTGATCCTCCACAGCAATTGACTAGCCATTTATTCACACCTCCATTAATCACGGATTAACCCCTTACAAGCAGACCTTTAATACCAGGCCGTATCTGTGGGGACAGGAGACGTGAGGGCTGCGCTAGCACAGCAAGGAATGACCCTGTTGCCTTCTTCCCTGACAAAGTCTGCTGCGGCGCTCGAGAGTCACTACGCGCTGCCTCCAGTCCCCCCACCTGCATTTATGGCCATGCCACAGCTGCCTGTGGGCGAGCTCCGCCCAGAGAACGCCAAGGACCCAGTGTCACAGTCCAAGGCACTGCAAAGACAGCTGGAGAGCGTCACCATTCCCCCGGGATCTCGTGAGCCGCCAAGGGCCCGTCACAATCTCCCGAGATAGCAACAGCCAGCCAATACCCTGCCCTCACCAGGCTCCACCCTAAGGCTCTGTGACAGAGGGGCAAAGGACGCTTACCTGCTGTGGTCCCTGGGGCAGGGATGCAGCACAGAGCAGCCTGCCAGGGTTCACTGCTGGGATAACAGCAGCAAACTTCGTCATGATTATGGGGCGGCGCTTTCTGCTGAGCAAAAACAAGGGCGTCTGCCATTTCCACAGACCCTTTCCTCCCAGCGTGCTTCACAGACCACGGCATTCAAGGGTCACAGAAAGGCAGCCGCCTCTGGCGGGGAGCGTGGCAGCTGTTTAACAGTGCGCCCCATCAGCGTGCAATAGTTTAGAGCAGGAGTTGAAGGTGAGCATCGTGTAGCTGCCGGGGGCTGTTTTCAGACTTTTCTCTGCTACCACGAGAGACAGAAACCTCCCGTAGCCGAGCTTCTCAGGGAATCACAGGGGTTGAGGAGCTCTAGGACTTCGGGAAAACCACCAATGACCAAGATCCCGAGAGCTTGCAAAACGGAGGGCTGCCGGCTGCCAGAGCCCCTCTGATACAGCGACAAGCAGCACCCAGGGACTCCAGCAGCACCGCTTACCTTTTGAAGTAGTGGGAGTAGGGGTAGCGGGCGGTCAGCTTCTGTCTCAGCTCACAATAGTCCCTCTCGCTCCACACCTGGAGAAGCAGGACAAAGGCTGAGAACGGCGGGAACTCGAGTTACGGAAGAGAAGCTGGCCCAGCCCACCCTGCTTCCATGGCCCTCTCCCGCTCCCTCCTTCACCGCCACCCCCAACTCCCAGCTCTCATCACCTCCTGCCCCCCGAGCCCTCACCTCCTGTAAGAGCACCAGGTCGAACCCTTCCTGGCTAAGCGTGTCGCCAATCAGCCCAATGCGCTCCTGCCGTAGCTTGCTCAAGTAGCGAATCGCCCTGGCGGGGGGAAGAAAGCAGAGGCTGTGACAGGCATCCCTGACAGAAGCTCACCTCCTCCTCCATCCAGCGCAGCTCAGGCCCCTCCAGCCTTGAGCAGGGACAGGGAAAGTGCCCGTGTGCTGGGAGACCCCTGAATGACAAGGATCGCCCTCCAAACACGCAGCGGGCTAGAGCCCCAGCCCTGTCCTGCTTGAGGCAGGGACACAAAGGGGATAGGAAGTTTCCTTCAGCCTCTTGCACACTCACCTCAAAGCAAGAGAGACACCTCTCGGGCCGGCCTGCAGGGACAGAGGGGCAAGCAGCGTGGTTGCCCTGGGCACCAATTTCCGGCATGCGGGAGGACGTCACATTGGAGGTTTGGGGGTTTTTTGGGCTCAGTCATTTCGGGGGCATTGGAAACATTTTCTGCCCCGGTTAACAAAACACCCAGGGCCAGCCCCGGACACGGCGCAAGGAGAAGCAGGAGGAGCCAGGTTTAAAATCAGACCAGACACAGGACTAGGAAGGTTGAGAAGGGGGATGGAGGAGATTTGAATTTGGGGGTGGGGGGACTTGCTCCAGGAAGGCAGCTTGTTGCAAATGGACAGGGGAGGAGGCACCAAGGTGGAGCAGGATGGAGATCCCAGAGTGGAGTAAATCCTGACTGCAGGGTGCCCCGGGTCAGATCTCCAGCTGAGTTGGGAGCGATGGGTTAACCGAGGCCCTGCTAGCAGCTGCCCACAGATCCCTCCCCTCAAGACAGGGGCATCCAACTTTGTGACACTTCACTCACACGTCCCAGGGGCCTGGTTGTGAACAACGGGCACCAGGTCCCATTTCCGGGCACTTCCTACTTGGGGAGACGAGTGATCGAAAGGATCCAGAGAACAGCAGTGACGGGCTTAGAAGTCGGGAGGAGCTCGCGTATGATAAACAACAACGCTCCCCCGCAGGAGCTCCATGCTTTTTATAATGGCAGCCCTGCTGGGGGGCAGAGGGACACATATTAGCCTCCCCACTTTATGAGAATGGAGGCACAGAAGGGATTCAAGCCAGCAGCAGAGCTCCTGCCTCTCAAATCCTCCACTTTTACCCCTAGATGTGATCCCCAGGAACGTGCTGAGAGAGATCAGAGGGACTCCCTGGCTGCACGTGATCCCTGCGCTGAGGTATGTCAGGACTCCACTGGGTGAAACGGCCCCCACCCCCCAGGAGAGCTACCCTCCACCATTCTGCTGTGAACTCCGCGCGTTCAATGGAGGAGCAAACAAACCACGACTTACCAGCAATTGAGGTCGAAGATGCGCAGCTGCAGCGGCGAGTCCATCGCAGGCGGCTGACAGGTCGCCGAGCCTTCTTGCCGTTCAAGGAGCAGCGGGCGGAAAGTGAGGGGAATCCCGCTCCGATGACGAAGCCAACGAGAAGGGGGCCGGAGGGGGTTCGAATCAGGGTCCCCCTCGGTCCCGGTCACCTACAGGTCCTCCACAGCGGAGCTGAGTGAGGAGAGAGGCGTCAGGCTTTGCCAGGCGAGAGGGATTATGGTTGCAATAAGGTAAGTCAGATCGCTGCGTTGGCAGGTTAGCTGGAGAGCACAAGGGGGCAGGGCGACTGCTGGCCCTACCTCAGCACAAACACCTGCGCTTCTGCATGCATCTCTCAGCGGAGTCCGGGAGGCAGCATATGGCAGGCGACAGACAGCAGGAGGGAAAGGTGCACAGCTAACACTTGCAGCTCAGAGGAGTTCAGGACTTCAAGGGACCCGCGCAGGTGAAACGGGGCCCATCTACACTCGCTAAACCCGCAGGGACACGTTGCATGGCTTCTCTTTTTCAAGGATTCCGACTGAAGCAGGTGAAGAGATGAACCCCACCCCACCTGTGGCTGCTCCCCACACAGCACAGGGCCTGGCAGGTGCAGGAGAGCCAGGAAGTCACATGGACTATGCTCCTAAGTGAAACTGGCTAGCCTGGTTCTTCCCCACCAGGCTGGGGAAACAGTCAGTCATGAGAAGCTGTTGGATTTTTAGAACTCTTTCTGTTTTCATCTTCTCACAGGTGAATTGTAATACAGGGGAGGACTTCGGTGTTTCCCCCAGACCACGTCAATTTAACTGTAAATGGAACCATTAGGGTACTTCTACACAGCGACACAAACCCCATGGAAAAGCTGCAGTTGGCCCAGGGCAGATGACCTGGGCTTGCAGGGCTAAAAATTGCAGCACAGAAGTTTGGGTTTGGACTGGAGCTCGAGCTCTGGGACCCTGGGAGAGAGGGAGGTCAGGTTTACACAGTCTTTAGGTGCCTAAAGTTGCAGATAGGCGCCAATGTCAGCTAATATTAATTTGTGCCCAGTACCTTTCATCTGGGGACCTGAAAGCACTGCACAATTCCTTCTTCTTCCCCATCTACACCTCTGTCACTACCAGGCAGGGTTAGCACCACCTGCTCTTTCCCGGGTTCCCCTAGACGTTCATGCCAAACGTTTAGCTAGTGCATCACACAGTGGCCTGCTTGCTTAGGAGAGCAAGGGGGAAGCAGCTCATGACAACTGTGCTCTGCAGACCGCTCCAGCACGCAGGTGCCAGTTGGAGTGTCAGTTTCAATCTATTAAGCCCTACGTGGTTTGGAAGCTGGCCGCGTCCAAGATGATCTCTGCCCCTAAGCACTACTGCAACTGCTGCCAGTCCCTAGGCAGGAGCCCCCCACGGGCCCAGAATGCTCTCAAATAGATGGTTCTGTGGCACCAAATCCTGCAATCTGAGCCCAAGTTTACTCGCCTTTTCAGACACCGCTAGCTAAGACGCTGCCTTCCTTTCCATTCCCAATTGTTTCCCAGGTAGGGGGCCGGTTAATTGGGGGAGGCTTAAAGTTTCTGTCCATTGAAAGAAAGTGAGACATACCACGGAAATGGGCAAACTATAGATTATTCAGACAATACACACACGTGCTCGTATAGAACATGTAAGTGCAAAACCTTACGTTAATGCAATGTTGAAATTTGCACATTTAAACACAGGCCATGCAGGGAATGAAAGCGTTAAAATGAACAGTCACATTAATTCACTCAACACTGCACACACTGTATGAAGTAAAGGGAAAATATTAAAAGTCTAAGTATCCAACAAAACAAGAAGATACGAAAAAGGTGGAATTAATGGGGCTCTGAGATCCAGACACGTTTTCATCTCCTGAACTGCCTGTGTTTAAATTTGCAAGCACTACTGGGTAATAAAGGCATTTATCCTCCCACAGGGGCCAGTGCCAGGTGCCCCAGAGGGAATGAACAAAACAGGGAATCATCAAGTGATCCATCCCCTGTCACTCATTCCTAGCTTCTGGCAAACAGAGGCTAGGGACACCCTCCCTGCCCATCTTGGCTAATAGCCATTGATGGACCTATCCTCCATGAATTTATCTAGTTCTTTTTTGAACTCTTTTATGGTCTTGGCCTTCACAACTTCCCCTGGCAAGGAGTTCCACAGGTTGACTGTGCGCTGTGTGAAGAAATACTTCCTTTTATTTGTTTTTATGTTATTGTATGTTAGAGCTGGTTGAGTTATCCCTTATGGATATCACTCGCTATGAATATAGTCCAGTTTTGGTCAGTGATTCATTTAACTAACTCAACCTCTTTTCGGGGGGTTTATGAACAAGAGAATGCCAACCCGTCCAGTATGGATTTTTGGATCCATGGACACGCCCCTGTCCAGTATGGATAAGGGACACCCTGTCTAGTATGGATTTTTGGGCAATTCGTCCTTTGTGCTAACATGAGCAAAACATCTGAATGAATACCTTGTGGTCTTCCTACACTAAAATGATGAATTATAATACAGTGGAACCACAGTTACAAACACCTCAGAGATGGAAGTTGGTCGTAACTCTGAACAAAATGTTCTAGTTATTCTTTCAAAAGTTTACAACTGATCATTGACTTAACACAGCTTTCAAATTTTACTGTGCAGAATTAAAATGCTACTTTCCCTTTTTTAAAGTAGTGTACATTTAACACAACACTGTACTGCATTTCCTGCTTTTGTGTGCGTCTCTCCTGACGCCTGACTGTGTACGTCTGGTTCCAAACAAGATCTGTGGTTCGCTGGTCAGTACATAACTAGTGTTTGTAACTCTGAGGTTCTGCTATAATCATATATATATATATATATATATATATATATATATATATATGACAATAGCACCCTCGCCAAAATCAAGGCCTCCCTGTGTGGGGTGCTTTACATACCCAAATAAGAAAGCATTTACAATCCAAATACCTACACATCTTCCAATCTAAATTCACAACGGGTGGGAGAAAGGAAGTATAATTATTCCCATTTTACAGAGGCCAACTGAGGCAGAGAGAGAATAAATGTCTTTCCCAAGGGAACATAGGAAGCGAACCTTAACCTCCTGAATTCCAGTCTGTTGATGTAACCAACCTTTCCTCACATGATTCATGCATGGCACTGAATTAAAATGGGGGCTTTTATGAAAAAGCAAAGATGTTTGTGTTACTATCTGATCGACTGTACTATATATTATAAGCAACATTAACATCCTAAAACAAGATGGGGAAGTTGCCATGGTTACTGCCCAGCTATATCACATGCATAGTCATAGACAGGCTATGAAACTAGCTAAAAATCACTTTTTTTAAAAAAAAAAAGTCACATGAATGCAGTTAACCTTGGGGGCTGGGGAAGTTCCCAGCTGCAGTGTAAACGCTCAGAAGGGAGAGAGCTGGAATTATCCGTCTGACCTGTGCAGTATTTGGTGTCCCTCTAATGAAGAGTTGAAACAATGACACGTCCCAGTGGGACTTACATGGGGTAAAAGGGCCTTGCAGAGATTAAGACACCCCCCCCCCCCCACACACCCCCCCCCGGGGGGGGGGGCCGGGTTATTTTTGGGGGGGGGGCTGGGGGGGGGGGGGGAAGCACGGGGGCGAGCCCCCCCCGGGGGGGGGGAGCACACAGACCCCCCCCAGGGGGAGCTCGGAAACCGGCGGCCAAAGGGAAGCAGCCGCGTCTCCCCGCCTTGGCCCCGGCCGGAGCGTGGCACGGCGGCCCAGGAGTGCCTGCAGCCCGCCCCGCCCCCATGGGTGCGCCATCCCGCCCCCGGCGTCTCGCGCCCCAGGGGCCGGGGGTGTCTCACCTGCGGCGGAGCTCAGCGGCAGTGGCGAGCCCGGGCGCGCGCGCGCGGGGCATCCTGGGGCTTGGAGTCCTCCCCGGCGGCTGCCGCCTGTTGCTGGAGGGGCGGCGCGGCCGGCCGGGCGCGGGAACTACATGTCCCAGGGGGCTGTGCGGCCGCAGGCGGCTCTGTCAGCTGTGAGAGGGAGGCGGGGGACAAGTAGCAAAGGGCGGGGGGGGAGGGTGCAGAGTGGGGGGTGCGCGTGACCCACTCAGGGGGCGGGTTCCCCGCCCCCCGGGGGGGGGGGTGTTTGTGTTGGGGAGAACACACAAGTCTCTTGCACTTTAAAACAGGGCCTGGCCTGCCAAGATGCCTGTTTCTAGGGCCCTGCCCTCGCCTCCATGGTCCCCCCTGCACCTCCAGAGAGAAGCATTCAGGCCCCCTGAAAATCCCTGACCCAATGGGTGAGATCAGGAGGGCAGGTGGAAATGAAGGAGGAAGATTGGGATAGAGCAGGAGTAGGCAACCGCTGGCAGGGAGCTGATTTTCAGTAGCACTCACTGGCCCCGAGTCTGGGGGGGTTCTGCATTTTAATTTAATTTTAAATAAAACTTCTTAAATATTTTAAAAACCTTGTTTACTTACATACAACAATAGTTTATTTATATATTATGGACTTATAGAAAGAGACCTTCTAAAACGTTAAAATGTATTACTGGCAGGCAAAACCTTAAATTATAGTGAATAAATGAAGACTCAGCACATCGCTTCTGAAAGGTTGCTGAGCCGTGGGGTAGAAGAAAGAAAGAAAACAGGGTACAGGTGGAGAGAGGGGAAGAAGGGTCAGTTCAGGTTTGTTTACACACAACTTTACCCAGCGATTTAGTCCAAGGGCTGCAGACGCATTTATTGATTTAACGCTGATTATATCTGTTTAACTTGCACCACAGTAAATTTACTGACACAAGACAAGGCCCCAATTGTGAGAACATAATGACCGTATGAGGTCAGAGACCAATGGTCCATCTAGCGAACTGTCCTGTCTCTTACAGTGCCAGATATTTAAGAGGGAAGAACCAGAACAGCTCAATTATCAAGTGATCCATCCCTGTCATCCAGTCCCAGTGTCCAGCAGTCAGAGGTTTGGAGAGCCCCAGTCCATGGGGCTGCATCCCTGGCCACCTTGGCTAATAGCCATTGCTGGACCTATCCTCCAGGAACTCATCTAATTAGGTTTTGAACTTAGTTATATTTTAGCCTTCACAACATCCCCTGGTAGTGAATGTCACAGGTTGACTGTGCGTGGGTGAAGAAGTACTTCCTTTTGTTTTAAACCAGTGTGTGGACACTGAACTGGGCCAAGGGGTGGTGTCACCCACAGAGGCTCACAAGAGGCTGGTGGAAATACTAGTGGAGGGCCAGAGAATAGCATGCAAGGGTCTAGGAATGGGCCATCGGGCCATCCCTAGCCAAACACCATCCCTGCCCAACCCATTTTATACTATAATGACCCTAGCTCAAAAGTTCTGTGCATCTCTATGGGGAAACATGCACACAGTGAGTGACCAGCTCTTCCTCACCATTGCCTCAAGGAAGCGGGGTGGGGTTACAGGATCTGAGTCTCTGATCCTGCTTCTCCTTCCCCAAGCAGCAGTAGATTGTCATTTAGGGCTATACCACTTTAAGGGTGGTATACCACATTAAGAGGCTATACCACTGTCGATTAAGGGGTTATACCTCTGTGTACAGCACCTAGCACAGTGGGTGCCTAGGCCCCACAAGAATACAGATAAATGAAAGCAGGGACATAGGCCCTGATCAGCTGAGATTCCCTCCCTCCAGAGTATGGATCTGCTCACTCCCCACCCCACCATTTCCTTCTTGTCCACGGAATCTATCACCCCCCCACATATCAACTCCTCTCCCCCCACCAGTTGTCAGACCCCTCATAACATTCTCCCCACCCCTCACACAATAGGGTCTGTTCCCCCCACATTTCTCCTACCCCCTCCTTTGATCCCACTGGTAAGTTTCCCACCTGACCAGTTTTTCCCCTCCTCCCCCATTTTCCCTCCATACCTGCCCCTCTCCCCACAATATCATTCCCCATTCTTTCCCAAGGCTAGCTACCAATTGGAGAATGAAGCAGTCGGTCCTAGAGCTCTCCTTGTGTCTGGTGGGCTGCTCCTGAGGAGCTGGGCAGGTGCCATGATGACCAGGAAGATTGGGAGGGGAGGGGCACGGGGGGGTCTGTGTGGTTGCAGTGACCACATGGGATACAGAGGACTGACAGCGTAGGTATTTCTGGCTAGCAGAATGTTGTCATCTACAAGTTCTGTTGCCTTTTTCAAAACCGCCCTGAGATCTGTAGCATCACACACTGCCTGGCATTGACGTGGACACTGCATGGTGATTCTGTACATTGTATTTATCTCAATAGTCTGCTTCACCCACTCTGCATCCACGAAGCCTAATGGGGTTTGATCTCCATTAGGGCTGCTAGTCAGTGCAACAATACGAAACAACAGACAATAAAAAGACCAGCTCAGGAACTGTGTTGCGCCAACCCATGAACAAACAATTTTAATGGTTTTCAGCAGACCCATAGTTTTGTAGGAGCTCCACTGTCTCCTCTCGTTGAAGTTGGACAGATACAGTAAACACAACAAATATATGATACAACCCATCACAGCTGGATTAAAAAAAATACACAAAAAATATAATACATAAAAAATGGTTTTACATTGTGGACTGACACAGCTCTACAAATGGTGACCGTAACCCTGGTAAGCTTTACAAAGTCTTTAAAAAAATAAAACAGTACTTCATGTGAAATTCATAAATACAAGGGGGGCAGAGGTGAGGAAGGGGGCTGGTTACTGATTAAGAGTCTCTGGGTACCTGTTTTAAGTCCCATTACAGAGAGCCAAGCCCTTGGCATCTCTGCCGCTGTCCCTTAGGGGTGAGCAGCTGCCGGGCGAAAGGGCAGCACGCGCGTGTGTATTTGTGTCCGCAAACCAGAGGTCAGAGGGTGTGAGAGAAAACAGCCAGGGAACTAGGCAGTGGATCTACTGCATGATGATCTGAGATTACAAAGGGAGGGGGGTTGCGGATGAAGGGCTAAGAAACATAAAACAGTCCAGTTTAAGAGGAGATTCCTTCCAACAGGGCTCTGGCCCAGTGGGGGAGCAGGGCAAAACCAAAGGCGGGGTGGGGTTGTGTTGGGTTTTTATAAAGCCCAACTCAGCTAGCAGAGCCAACTCCCCACCCGCCTCGGCAAGGGGACTGACCCTGCCTCAGGAGTGTACACAGCGCCCTCTTTCTAGCAGGCTAGAAGGTTAGGAAGGGGGTCTCTCCATGCCAACGGGAATGCTTGGAAAGGGAGCAGGGGGGTTTGAACCTCAATTCCCAGAGTTTTAGATCTACGAGTAAAACAAACAAATGTGCTACATGTAATAAACCCAGCCAGGTCTCCCCACCCCCGGAACACGGGCATGGAAAGGGAGAGTTGCCTGAGACTATGGGGATTCGGGATTCTCCTCATTCCCGAACTGCACAGATGGCAGCTCCCCCCCGCCTCCTCCTCCCACTAGAGCTGCTCCAGCTGTTCCCTACCCCACAGCTCAAGGTGGGCACATTAGCCTGCTCAGCCTTCGAGAATCAGCCGCTGCCGACTGAGTCTTCCTAGGAGAGACGGTTGCGCCACTCAGGGGAACAGTTCCTCTCCCAGCGCTATCACCACCACTGCCCACGACAAGGGGGACAGGGAGCCTGGACATTTGCTCTCCCCACCCAGGGGGACTGGGGACCAAGACTCGGAATAACTCGGGGGTGGAGGGAGTCCTGGGAGCCTCCACGTGCCTTCGCTCTAAATTCCACGTACCGTCAGTTCTTGGAACTCCAGCGCCTGCTGTTTGCCCCGCAGCGCTGCCGCGTGTTCTCTGCAGTAAGGTATGTTTCCTGAGCTAGTGCGCTGGGCTTTGCTGTACTACTGCTCTGGTTCCGACAGGCCGCCCTGTCAACGGTCCGATCAGCCCCTCAGGCGGGCACAGGAGTGTCTGTCAAGACTCCCCGGATGCCCATGGGTGGCATCAATCGCAGTGTTATTAGAATAGTTCAACACGTTGTACTAGAAAAACTGACCGACAGATGGTTTCCTTCAAGGGTTGGAAACCTCCTCTCTCCTCACAATTCCCTCAGTGCTCCTGACAGCTTTCCCTCGTCACAGAAACCCAGGGCCGTCATGTTAGATTCCCACATGCCAGCACCCAGGGCCACCATACTGGATTCAAAGGCCCATAGCTTGGCTTCCTGCCTACCTAGCTAGCTATGCAATAACTGTGCACCTGGTCACCAAGCAATGTCTGGGCATACAGCCAGCAGAACAACATGCTAATCAATCCCTAACTTGAGCAGAGGGGGATAAAAAGGAAGAAGAAATGCGTCAAAACTGAAGATTCAGCCCCTTAAAAGCGAGGCTAAGTCCGCTGGGAAAGACAGGGTCTGAAGCAATGAGATGCTAGTCTCCATAACATCCCCTTCCCCTCCCTTCTGCATCCTCAACCCAGCACTGCTCTCACTTTCCTCCCAGGGCTCACATGTCTGTGAGATCCCACCTTGTCCCCCTTCTTCCGGAGCAGCCCCCTCCTGAAGACAGAGAAAGGAAGAGAGGAGAACTCTGCAGAGTGATGGGGAGGAAGAGAGAGAATCCTAAGGACAGCGTCCCCCTTGCTCCCCTTACACTACATCTATGCCACCAACATGCACCAAACCCTTGAGATTTGCACAGTCCCCATCCACCTGATGATATGGCCAGTCTTTTCCCTCAGACACCATCTCAAAGACCCCTAGTCTCTTGGGGCCCCTTTCCAGAGACCTGGGATCTCCTAGGAGACGGACATTTTTCCAGCACTGGGACCTCCCCTTGCAGCAGCCTCGCTGGGATCAGGCCTACAAGCTAATCTAGCTGGGCATCAAGGACCCCTGGACTCCAGCCACGAGGATGTGTACCAGCAGGCCCATCCATTCACCTTCTTCGTGCTAGCAACCTCTCTCTTCTCCAGCCTCCACCAACTCACTTGCCATAGTGGCAAAAGCAGCAGGTTCCCACTCCTAACTCCCATCTGCAGTCCCACCTCCTCCCTGAAACGCAGCCCCAGATAGCTTCCCCCGCATCAGTAACAACATTTCTCAAAGGAAATCCCCATTTCCAATGACAGGCTCCAAGCTCCTCAGTGGAAAAGCCATTTCCCTCAGTGGGGCTTGGACAGGGCATAGGAGAGGTAGTTTAGTGCGAGGCATGCTGGGAAGCGCGTGAGGCTGTGGGAAGGGCAGACGGGGCAAGGGAAAAGCTTAAACTGAGAAAAAGACAGACTGAACAGGCCAAAGAGGAAAAGATGGGAAATTTACATATGTAAATTAGGGTGGGAAAACACAATGCTGTTGCCATTTCCCTATTACTCACTCTTAAGGCACACATGAATAACTAGAGGAACACTACTGAATAAAACCCCCTGGGCCTAAGCCTGGATGGTGCGGATAGCCCAAACTCCTACTGACTTCAGTGGGAGAGGAGGAAAGTTGTCACCTTTTATTCCTCCTTGTTTCAAGCAGTGGTTAGCGGCCTTGGCAGGGCCCCGCTGGGCTAGGTGCTGTGTAGAGAGACAGCGCTGGGGCCCAGACTTTTGTCACAAAACCCCAGACAAACATCTTTCCCAGTGCTGCCAACTACTAGCCCCGAAGGTCATTAAAACCAGGTTTTTCCACCCTCAGCCCCATCTTGCATCTTTTTCTATTGCTAGTTTGCGTGTTTCTGCATCGAACCTGACGCTCTACGGGCACGTGCACTTTGGTTCTCGTCACTTTCACACGGTGGGGCTGCAAAGGCTGCCGGGGCAGAAGAGTTCAACCCCAATTAAAAATACGCTCGCTTTTAAAAAATACACAGTTTAAAACTTAATATTAAAAAAATTATGAAAAAGACATTTCCATGCAAGTTCTGACCCTTTTCCTGACTGCCCCTTTAAATGACAAATCCTACATTTTGGACCTTCACTCCCCAACAGTATTAAGCTGTAGCCCAGCCACGTCACAGCCACTTGGCCAAATTTCAGCCAATGCGACCCCCCTGGAGTCCAGGGAGTTGTGTGGTTTACACCATCAGTGGATTTGGCTAATGGGGATAACATCTGGTGGATTATAAGGTACCACTGTGGTGGATGGGTAGACCCCACTCCATTGCTTGCAGATGGGAATGATCAGGAAAGCAATGAGGGTTGGTAGGGAAAGTTAATACCCTGCTAAACAGATCTTCCAGCTTTGGTCTAAGCTTTTCCCATGCCTCTGCCATGAAGTCAGATGCCAAAGCATAGGCAAGAGTTGCTTAAAGCTTCCAGTCACTTGGGATGTTTGAGACTTTCCTGGGTGATCCCATCCTTCCCCAACCCAGGGACTTCCCCATGCAGACTCGCTGACACAAAGCCTCTCGGACCCTGCCTGGTACAGCCGTTATACGGTGGTCTCCATAGCCTCTGAGATCTCTTCTCTCCAGCTGAGCCCCTTTCTGTCCCTCTGCTACCCTCCTGTCCTCCCGCCACCTGCTCTGACCCCCCCAGCCATGCACTCAAGACTCTCTTCTCTCAACTGGTTCAACACACACTCTGAGGTGATGCACTCACATGCCCAACTACTGACATGGGACCAGTGCCCTCCTGCACGAACCGTAATGCCAAGCATATTGCTGTGGTACCTCCATAACCATAGCTCCAGGGACAGCGTTGCAAGATCACTGCACTCCTGAAACAAATACAGTGTTCAGTGCCATTGTTGCGAGAACACTTTTTACAGTCACTATTCCCTCTGGCAACTAACTAACGGGGACGTTACACACACAGACCTGACCTGCGTCTCCGGGGGCCACGCTGGCTTGGCACATCACCCACTGCAGAGAGTGGGGCAGAAAAATTCTCCCTTTCCCTTGCCCGATTCCAGACCAGACCTTGTTGGACAAACCAGGCAGCATCCACTTTCTCATCCCACTCCGGAAGGCCATTTCGGCACCACCCACTCCTCAGAACGAAGCCAGACAGAGCTGGGCTGGGGCACGGGCTCATTTCTATCTGAGCCAGGAGGTGCAGCCGGGTATTACGAAGGGGTTGTCTCTCTATGTGGCAACATGCAGCTCTAGAACGGCATGCTGGGAAAGGCACTCAGGCGATGGGCCTCAGCAACGACGAAGGCCAAGTCTTTCCCCTTCTGGCTCTGGACGAGCCCTTCCTTTTGCTCTATGGTTTCTTTTTCGTCTTCTTTATTTTTTCTTTAAAAAAAAAATTGTTCCTAAGTAGAAAACATCTTTGATTGTGAGTCAGTCTTTTTGGCTTTTCTTTTTCTCATTTTCAAAAGACTTCTGCCCAGGCATCCCGCACGGACAGCTTCTTTGCAAAGGCCTCCCCCCCCACATGCCCTGCCCATCCCACAGGGCCTCTAGTCTTTGACCAACTTGTACACATGGTGCTGTGCGCCGTGCTCGCTGGTGGATACCTCAAAAACAAAGGCTATACAGAGCAAAGTTTCCTGGGTATCCCTATTCGTAACAACCTGGGTGGAGAGGAGAGAGAGCAGAGTCAGGAGAGTCCAGAGATGGGTTCTGTGTTATCTTGTAAGACACAATTTTACCTGGTATAAATCTGTAACCTCAGGCTCTACAGACAGACAGACAATCTCCGCTGGCTTGTATTTCATAAAGCCACTTACCTCAACATAATGTATAATCCAGAGCTGGTGCAATCCCCAAACTTCTGTTTCATGGGACATTTTTGACACTTTGAAATTTATCATCACTCTGAACTGGAACAAAACCAACTATTTTCAAAATTTCCCACGAAACAGAAATTCCCCCTCCAAAAAAGTAGGGTTGGAAAAATTTTGAAATTTTATTTCAAAGTGAAATTTTTCTTTAGAAATGCATATGATTTTAAAAATGGTGTTATATAATATTTTTATTTACATTAGGTCTGATAAGACACAAGAATCTATAATGACGTGATATCAGATTATGCTATGACTTGACATATGATGGCATATTTTATAATATTACTATTACATGTCATGAAATAATGTACAAATGATAAAATCTACAAATAAACACATTTCAAAACAAACATTTCCAAAAGAAATTTCATTTGCAAAATAAATTTGCTGGGTGAAATGGCACTGAAATTGACACAATGTCTCAAAAAAATTCAGTTTTGTCTAAACAATATTTGTTTTGATGGAAAACTGGTTTGAGGACTGTTTTGTGACCAGCTCTAGTGAATTACGTGCATCGGGGTACACAGCTGCATATATATTTCTTAATATGAGTGTCTATAGTGTCTATTCACATTACATTTTTATTTTATTTTATACACACACACTTTTGAAGGATAAAATTTGTGGGATGAACCCCCCCACCTCCCTCCAAAACCTCTCTCAATATTCTTATGTGATTTTCCCCTGAAACTTTCCCAAAAAGGCCACCCTGGCACAAGAGGTGGCCTGTAAAAATTCTAGGTTCTAGGGAAGTAGGGAAGGTGGTTTGATCAGGAAAGGGCTTTGAAAAAATTAGAGTCTGTGCTTTCAGAATGATTTTAGGTGCTCAACTTGAATCACCTTAAACAAGCCTGATTACCAGAGGGCAGGTGTCTGACTATTGGGGTTCTTTAAGGGATCCCGAGAGGTGCACCCAGAATAACTAGTCACTTCAGAAAGTTTAGACCTTGGTCTATAATGGGGGGACATCTTCAGTCTTAACTGGTGGGGGCGGGGGAGATTTGCACCTACATGCAACAAAGGGTGGTCATATCATTGTGGTCATCAGTACGTCATGCATCACCTATGCCTGGTGAGCCTGGAAGTGGAGAGTGGAGATGGAAAAAGAAAGGAGGCAAGGCCCGGTACCTGCAGGATGGTGAAATTCTCCAGGACGCTGTTCATCATGTACTTCTCCGGGAGATGCTTGAGTTTGTGGATGAAGTTGATCATGTACTCGCACATGGGGGACCGATGGATTCGATACACGAACCGGCCATTCTCCAGTCGTGCGTACTCTGTCTGCAGAAGAATGGATCCAGGCGCTCAGTGTCATTACAAGGTTAGCATGTGGCTGCCATTGGAGTGCGCAAGAGAGTGAGTGGGACGGAGGATGCAGGTAGCGAAGACACTGGGATCTGCACCAAGAGCCTAAGTGAACTGTGATAATATCACTGCAGAAGGCTGAAATTGACTAGCTCGGGTACTAGATGCGCCCAGATCTGTTTAAGGAACACGTTCTTCCCTAGCATATTTCATCCAGCTATTTCCGCTCGATGGTGCCTTTAGGCTGTTAGCTCTTTGGGGTTGGATTCTATTAGCCTCTGGCCCATTTCACCCGTGACACAGCACCGCACGTTCCTATGATAAATAATAATGGCATCGATCTCGATGCAGTCAGCTTTGAATCCCCAGGAAGGTAGGTCCCCTCTCTGTTTTACAGACGGGGAAACTGAGACACGGAGGGGCGGTGACTTCACCAAATGACACGGAGCCAGCTGCAGAACTGGGAATGGAACGTAGGGGCTCTGTGCCTTCTCCTGGAGCTAAGACCAGACCCCAAGGAGGCCAGACTTGCCATCTCATGCTCTAGCCTCTAGCTCGCACTCTCTCACAGGCGTGGGACTCACCTCTACCTTCTCGACGACTTGCTTCCCGAAGGAGCACACTTTGGTGGAGACGGTGACGGTCATGTTCTCTGCGCTGCTATACTGGCTGCTCACGCCATAGAAGGTCCCAGGACCGTCCTGGATCGTGCTGTTCAGATCCGCCTAAAGCAGAGGGAAAGGAAGGGCATTACCAGGAATTGAGCTAAGCTTCGGCTGGAGGCGGGTAGGTCCAGAATGTGGGGGTAAAAAAAAAAAACACTGATGTACAGAAATACCATCTTTCTCTGCAGACCGAATGCACAGAGAATACACAGCCCCTCCTGAAACGCAACCACATTTGGCATAAAAGACAGCAGCTATTGAACAGTGCGTCTACGCTAGGTCAGGACAGGAAGCAGAGAATACCATACAAGCCACTGCAACCCAGCCGGCTGGGGAGAGAATTGAGGGAGGCGGGAGCTAGTAACCCCAGTTGGAATTTGGCCACAGCTCAACACCTCCGCTCTTGCAAACACTGCTGCCGGATCTTAAAACCAAGGTCTTGACCGTCGGGGCCGTTCCCATCTCAGGAGGACACAGTGTGGACAACCCGAAGAGGTCAGAAATCAGGAGTCAGACCCACCCATCCCGCCCCAAACCAGGAGACTTCTAAAAGAGAGTGTGTGTTTGGGTGTGTGCATTTCGCTTGGTCTTGATTTTTGAACTTCCTCGTGCCGCGCCAGCATGTGGGGGGATTTTGGTCAACGCTATTTTGCACCCAAAATCTCCTTCCTCTCCCAAACGTATAGAGGAAAGAGATTTGTTCCCCTGCAGGAGACATGCTGCTCCCTGATAGCACGGAGCTTCCAGGTTCTCTCCAAACCCCACATTCTAACTCATTAATTTCATGCCTCTCTGCTCCCCACAACCTGCTCCTCCTCCAGCCCAGCAATTAATGCTGTGTCCCTCCTCACCCAGCCCCCACATCAGCTCTGCCCTCCCCGCAGCTCCAGAGCTGGTTCTTCTCCCTCTCCTGGACCTAGGAGGAAGGGCAACTGGAATGGGTACCTCTTCTCTCTGTTCCCAGCCTGGACGGGGGATGCAATCCCAGAGGCTCTTCATCCCCCCAGTTCCCAGGCCCAGGGTGGCAGGCAGGGAGGGACAGAGAGTGTTTACAGGATGATGGACTCTCTCCCTCCTGTGCTAATGGTGTTGGCTGGGCCTGCTAGTCCCCCCGCTCGGGCAGGACTGAAATTCCAGAGAAGGCTGGAGCCTTGGGGATCACGGGGAGACTGGCAGCGTTACAGTCAGCACATCAGTGGGTTCAGCAGTGACTTAGAGGGAAGAGTCCCCTACAAACACAGCCCCCCTCTTCTGACTCACCCACTCCTGTTCTTGCCGTCTCTAGAGACCCTGGAAGATCTCCCACCCAAGCCTGGTGTGGCTTGTAAGGAGAGGCAGGATCACTGCCCAAGTGATATGGCTGATAAAAGCCCCTGCATATCTGTCCACAGCTGCCACCCTGGCTCTGCCAGGGAAAAAACTTCTTCTGGCTCAACTCAGATCGCTGGACAAACAGGGCTGCCAGCTGTTGCCCGTCACTGTGTGCGGCAGCATCTGCGGGGGGCTCCAGAGGCACGGCTCGGCATTGGGGACAGGCAGGGTGGGAGCATGGGTGCGGCGTGCATGGTTCTTACCCAGAACTTGACAAGGAAGAAGGAGTTCTGAGGTCCTCTCTCGTAGAGCTCCTTCAGGCCCCCCTTCTTCTCAGGGAACTTGTCATAGATCTGGCGGATATCCACGGCCTCCAGGAGGGGGTCGCTGTACGAGGGGTTCGTCTGCCCAATGTGCACGAAGAGGTGTTTGCTATACTGTAGGGGAAGCAGGAAGGGTCAGCGACGTGGGAGCTGTCATCAGTCACCCTAGACACACGCACACCATGGTGACGTTGTGTCAGACGCTGGAACCCAGAGCCCTCCGGCCTCCCATCACCGCCGGGGCTAAGAGTCACAGGGATCCAAGCTATGCCTAGAATCATTCTCCCCTCCCCTTCGCTGCACAGGGGCATAAGAGGGCAGCTCTAGGGGACCCCAGACACGTCCCTGGGTGCCAATGCCTGGTGTCAACAAGTATAGGGATAGGGAAAATGCCCACTCTGATCTCCGGGACCCTCATCCCCCTGAGTCTGGTTGGAAGGGCGGGGTGAGGGTCCCCCCCAGACTTACCGTTTCAGCATCTCGCGGCACCTCCATGAACGCCGAGTACTCCAGAAGCCGCAGCTTGGTGGAGGCGATGGTGCGGTCCTGCCAGACGGGCACGGCCGAAGCAGCCGGTGGGAGAGGAGCCAGGGGCTCGTAACCTGGAACAGAGACGGAGAGACCATCCAGCAAGTCATGGGGTAACCCTCCATCCCCTAGAGCATCTTGGGGCAGCTCAGGGAAACCTGAGCCCGCAACGCTGATGTGCAAAGAGATCTGGCAGGACTCCGCACGTCCAGCCGCCCTTCCTCCGAGCCGACGCTGGGCTAAGGCACGTCCGGAAGGCAGGTTTGCTGTGCACTGAGTTGACGCGCAGTAGCTGCGGTGACAGCATGCACAGGGACAGCGGCTTCCACCCGCATCATTGCATGCACATGACAACATGGAGCACCGCAAGTGTGGGGCATTCGGCGGGGACCTCCAGTCTGGCTCTAGAAGTGTCATGCAATGGGGCTGCCAACCCTCTTCCTTGGGGGCCACTTCCAGCACTCAGTAGGAGGTGGAATACACACACACGTCTCTATGTGGTCTACCATTAGAGAGGGACACAGAGCTATACTGCGTTAGCACTTCCAGGAAGCTGCCCCAGCACACAGTCCACTCTCGGCCTGCACACGCTGACCCGCCATAGTGCTCGCTCCCTTTGCATAGGTGAGACCCACATCAGCTCCAGCTCACGTGCTGCGCGTTTAACCCTTTGGCTTTTTCTGTGAACAATGGGGGAAAACAGAGGCCTGTCCCGCCAGGGACCTCCCCCACTCTCCCATCTCTGCCAAGAGCATTAACTTTTGGGGACGGGGGCTGACGGTGATTTAAATTACACACACGCACAGCAACACGGGGCTTTGATTCTTGATCGAGGTGTGTCAGCACCACAACACTGTCAATAACAATCACGCTCCCTTCCCCTGGAGCAGTGGTTCCCAACCAGGGGTACGAGTGCCCCCGGGAGTACACAGAGGTCTTTTGGGGGTACGTCACATCATCTATTTATTTGCCTAGTTTTACAACGGACTACATAAAAAGCACTAGCAAAGTCAGTACAAACTAAAATTTCATACAGGCAAGGACCGGTTGATACTGCTCTATAGACCATACGCTGGAATGCAAGTACCACATTCATGTTCCAGTGCATTTATTTTATAATCGTATGGTAAACATGAGCAAGTCAGTAATTTTTCAGTACTGGTGGCCGCGACACTTTTGTATGTTTATGTCTGATTTTGTAAGCAAGCAGTTGTTAAGTGAGGTGAACCTTGGGGATACGCAGGACAAATCAGCCTCCTGAAAGGGCTACAGTCATGTGGAAAGGTTGAGAACCAACAAACGCCATAGAGGAACTGCTTGTCTTGGCTAACAGCCCGCCCAGGTGCCATTGTGGCTAACTGGTCTTCCCAGCTAATCCGATTACACTTCGTGATGATGGGGGGATTTCCACCTGTGTTTCTTGCTCACTGTGTAATGGTGCCACAGTCTGGGTCACTCACAGGGAATTAACCTAGGAGTTCAGGAGCCGAGATCATGAGCCTCTATTGGATGGGCTAAAGAACAGACTCCCTTACCTTGGAAGCAGTAACAGACACATTAACCTCTATGCATGGTCTAGCCACTAGGGAGGGATAAAGAGCCACATTGTGTTAGCTGGGTTATGTTTGGGAAGGCTGAAGGGTCAGTGGGTCTGCTGGGCGGTTGCTCTATTTCTGGGCACACTGGGTGGCAGGGTGTTGCTGCCAACAGAATTAACAGGGCAGGTTCTCACCCCAGCGGACCAAGGAGACTCAGGATCCTGGGCAGCCTTGGGAGCTTTGCAGACTGGTGTGGAGGGGACACTCCAGTATCTGGGGTTTGGGGCAGGTGGGAGACCAGTTCTCCGGGACGGGTAGCTGGCGTGGCGTCTTTGAAGCAAGAGACAATTCTGCCCTCAGGTGTGAATCCCTGGGGCAGGAGGTAATGGGAAGAGGATGAAAAAGCCCCTCAGAAGTTAGTGATTGAGCGGCCATAGCAACAGGACACAGAGATGCACATGTGAGCATGCACGTGAGCAGTGGGCAGAAGCTGTGGGAGTCGGGTGAGGTGGAGCCTTCCTCTGGGAGAGGAGCCAAGAGCAGGGCAATTAAGCAAACAAATAGTTCTGCGCCTCCAAGAGGCAATGCACTGGTGGAAACCTGGTCACCAGTGAAAGCGACCCACTTACTGGCTAGTGATGGAGGCATTGGTGGCTGGATGGGGTAGGCTGGTTGTGCAAATGGTTTAATGCTGAAAAACAAAGTGCATCGTTAGGCAGGTTAATGAGAATGTCGTTTATAAAGCGCCCCACCACCACCTCTTCTCTGTGTGGAGCTGACTGACGCTTCCTGGACAATTAAGACAAGAACATCTATAGCCAAGTCCATATCGTGTGGCTGTGCACACACAGAGACCAGCTGCTAATTCTCACCTTCCTACATCTGCCTGTCCCGCTCTCCCCTTCGCAAATGAAGAGGCCTTCTGCGTCCCTCCCACCACCGACTGGGATATGTCCAATCCTCCCCCACAACATACCCCCTTAGTCTAGTATATTCAGTGCACACAGCAATCAGCCAGACATCAGCGCGGGTCGGACCCCAGAGAACATCACGAGCAAGTCATTAGCAGTGAGGTGTTGGTGGATCATTGCCCCAGCCTCAGGCCAGAAACAGCAGTCCTCCATCCATCAACACACTCGGCATGGGCAGTGGCCAGGCAAACATTCCCCACACCCTATCCCAGAGGAACCCAGCCCTGGTGGGAGAGGGGAGTTCTGCACACAGGTTTCTGACCCTCTCCTGACTACATAGGAGTCGGCTGCAGGAATCAGGCTGTTCCCCACACACTGCTCACACGCAGGCTTAAAAACGTGCACACCAGTGATTTGCCTAAGCTGGCAGAGTTGGGCATAGGACTTTGGAGACCTGCCCCTGGTCCCTGCTCTCCCCATAACAGCCCATTGCTTTCCCGATCTCTGCCTGATACAAGAACTTGGGGGAGGAAAGCAAGTCACATTAAAGCATCTGCAGCCATAAACATGGTCAGATCGAGTCTCGAGGTGCCTCTTTACTTACTCCTGAGAGGGTCCAGGCTGTCCTGGGATAGACCCGCTCCAAAACTGGGGAAATAAGAGCACACACAAAGGACCAGTCAGGGACTCAGCAGCACATCCCAGCACCCTGCGAGTCATTAACCTACAACCCCTTTGAGTCAAGGGGCTTTAAGGTGCACAGCAAGTTTACAGCCAACCTGGACACCATGTCTTCGGCAGGAAATCCACTAAGGGAGCTCCCCATGGGCCAATTCTCCTGCCCCTTTCCTCGGGAGAGGCTAGGACTGGATATCTGTGAGGTCCCTTGCAGCCACCCCTCCCCTGCTGTTCCCTGTATCAACTCCCAGTGTGACAGGTGAGCCTGCGGTACCTTGACCTCCTTCCTAGCCCGTGTGCCTAGCCCATTCCATGTGGCAGCTCCCGCTGGGCTGGGAACACTGGGCAAGCCTTCTTCCACCTGGGGAGAGCAGAATCCCTTACCCGGGGGGGAGCAGAGAAGACAGCCTGAGGAAGAGGAGGAGGGGGGCTGAGTTTATTCTGCAGGACGCTGGCAGATACGATCTGTGCGGATGACATGGAGGCCATACTCTGCAGGGCCTTGTCCTTCGAGACCTGGTCCTTTGAGAGAGGAGAAGAGAAACAGAGAGCGCGGTTACCAACCCAAATCGGACAGGGACGCAGACAGACCGACACCAATTACCCCCTTCAGCCCCAATGCGCTTTACAAACTGGATTGATACATGCAAAGGGATCCCTTCAACTGCCACTGAGACACAGCCACCTCTGGGGTGGAGCGTGGCAGCTGTTTATCACTGCCATGCATTGTTACATGACAGTTTAGGACAGAAAGTCACAGAGAATAATGCAGTCAATGAAACAGCAGGGGGAACTCGGGAAGGAGAACAGAAACACCCCACCTCCCTCCAGACTGGAATTTGCTCACGTTAACACCCCAAGGGATTGTTGAGCACAAGTGACCAGAGCCTCGGTTTTGAGTCTCATGTGTGAGAGGGAACCCTTAGCAGCACTGGTCGGGCCCTGATGCAGAGAGAAAACAACCCCCCCACCCCCCACACACACTGATTCCAGGGATTTCTCCTGGGGGAAGGGTCTCTGTCCATGGGAAAGGGCCAGAGAATATTAAAGGGAGAAAGAGAAGTTTCAAGAAAGTAACTGCGAACTGAAGCAGTACTTACCAAGTTCATGGCCTGTACGTAAAAGAAAGGAATAGCAACGGTTAGTATGTTTGCAACAATCCCAGAGCAGAGGCACTTCATTAACATCCTGACCCTTTGAAGAAAAAAGGGAAGACGGGGTTCACTTGGGAAACAAATCAAATCTAAACCTGGGTGGTTTCTAGTGGACCCGGTCCTTCCTGTATTTATGGCCCTGCCTGGCAATCTGCGTATGTGGGACGCCAGGGTGTGAATGGGTACAACAGATCTGTGCGGGCTGGTAACCTCTTCTCACTGAGTAGTGTATGGGCCGCCAGTGAAATACCAGCAGAGGCTGCACTAGTACAAGAAACTAAGGATAGAGAGCCAAGGGCTGACTGGGCATGGAGCAACCTTACGCAACTCACACATGTCTGTGTGTGACATAGGTACCAGCGGGGTCTGACTGTATGGGAACAGGGGTGCTGGAATCATTTTTATAGTGTGTGGGGGGGGTTTTAAGGTGGAAACCATGTATTTGGTTGGGAATCGAGGGGATGTGCACATGTAGATCTGAGTGGAGATAGGAGCAGGAAGACTGCTGGGTAGAGGAGATTGAAAGGGACGCATATGAGGAAATGATTCTCGGCTGTTTTAAGAGGGACTGATTTGTGAATTTCCAGGCCTGCAAACAGATCCTCATTCAGGCTCTTGGATCTTCTACGGTTTCAATATAATCAAGTCTTCCCCGTTCACCACCTCTTAAAAGTTTTAAAGCTGGCAGAGTGAAATGAGAAAACAGGAGTTAAAAATAACCTCCGCTCAGCTCCAGGGACATTGGGAAGGAGCCACAGGAGGGAGAGGATTAAAACCAGGAAATTGACGTGTGTGTCTGTATCAGCAGCTCATCTCTCTCTCTCTCTCCATGGATTTCAAGAGCTGAACTCCCATTTGGGCCTCTAAGGAAGTGGCCACACTTTCAGACGGCCTCACTGCAGTGGGTGCACACTGGGTGTGGAGCACTAGACAATCCATCCCTAGACATCTGTGTGTTTATAGGAGGCAACTGGCAAAAGGAGCAAGGTTTCCTCTTTTCAATAATTATTTGGTTCACTCAGCAGGAACAGAGGGTTCTGCAATTTTGCCCAGCACATCTGTGGTCATCCTAGTGCAGGGGTTCTCGACCCTTCAGGGGGTCATGACGTTATTACATGGGGGGAGGGGGTTTGCGAGCTGTCAGCCTCCATCCCAAACCCTGCTTTGCCTCCAGCATTTATAATGGTGTCACATACATTTAAAAGTGTTTTTAATTTATAAGGCAGGGGGTTGCACTTAGAGGTTTGCTATGTGAAAAGGGTCAACAGTAAAAAAAAAAAGTTTGAGGACCATTGTCCTAGTGTGCTTATTACGTAGGCCTGCCCTGATCATTGGATCATCTATTGCTTTTCCTCCTCACAGCTTGAGGCTTGATAGGCCGATTCATTCTGAACCATTTTTAAGAGCCCCCAGAGACTCAGGAGATGGATGTATTTTAAAAACCAATATTACACAGTCCTGCACATGGGGCGTATAAGAACTGCCCGCACCAACACACGTGGCGCAGCAAGGACTGAAAGGCAGTCGGATTTGGCTGTATTAAAAGAGGATCTCAAAATGAAGATCCAAATGCTCCACACGCAGGCCCTGTTGGCCCTTCCAAAATTGCCCTCAAGTACCCCCCACGGAGAAAGCAGCGCTTGTTAAGCACAGCCTCCTTCCGGATCAGTCACTGAGAGGCCCCAGGGGCCGGAGGAGTTACTGTCCTTATGGAAGAGTCAGATGGAATTTAATAGGAATCCAATCAATAGGGAGCTATAGAAATGACTCCCAAACCCTACACTACAATTTAACAGCGAGTCAGATCCTCCCTCTAGGTTCTTTTGAACAATCCTGTAGACTCCACAGCAGGGATAGAATTCCCTATTACATTCTACAGGGATTTTCTGCCTGAACTGGTTAAATGGGATGGGAAGACAGAGGGCACAGGAACAAACAAATGCCTATAGACCAGCGGAGAGATTTCTCTGTCAACTGGGAGCAGCCCCCGTGCCGTGCAGGCTAATCATAGTTATTGCACTATTATGGTGCGTCCTTCCCCTCTGTTTGCTGTATCCACCTGTTGTCGCTCGTTTCCTACTCCAGCTCTTCAGGACAGAGTCCTTTAGTGAAGCGTGTACCCGGGTGCCATGCCTGGCACCACTGGGGCCCCCACAAAACAAACAGAACGACAACCGCAAAAGGAGGCAGGTCCCGAGGAGAACTTTCGTTTCGGTTTCGGTTGCAAAACCCCTCCCCGCGCCACCACCCACCTGTGCCTCTGGCACACGGCAAACAACAACACAGAGAATACACAGTGGAAACGGTTACTGAAAGTTAGTCAAACTCCACTGAGAAAGAGGGAAGGAGAGAAAGAAAAGCCAACCAGAGAAGAGACAACATTCCAGTTTTATCCTTGCTCTGCTCCCTTGGCTCCTGGATCCCTAGCCTGACCTCCTGGAGCAGGTCTCCATGGGACGCCCCAAAGCTCCGGGCTGAGCATCCCTGCACTAGCGAGTACGTCCCACCTGTGGCTCAAACATCCCCACCTGGTATCTCTCTGTGCTGGCCCCACAGCCCAATGGCCCCCCTACAGACTAGAAGCACAGGCCCCAACATCCATGTGTCTCTCTATGGGAAGGAGTGGGGGGCAGCATCACAGTGTGCGGGCCCCATTGCCTGAGCCCCCCTGACAAGTTCTGGGACAGTTATTCCAGGTGGACCACACAGTCCGAGTGCACTAGAACCAGCTGGGACAGCATCACTCCGCACGGCCACGGGACCCACCCAAGAGCGCCAGCATCTGCTGGAGGAGCATCACCCTGCAATGCCCCTTGCTCCGAGCTCCAGGCCCCCAGCCTCAGGCACGGGGGTGGGCTTTGCATCTTAGTCCCGCCTCTTGGACGTTACTGCCCAGCTCGCTGTCCTGACCCCCTCGCCCAGGGCTACCCAACGCGTCTGGAGCAGCGTCCGGCCAGGGTAGGCTCCAGCCTGCACTGCTCCCTCACGGTCCTGCAGGGGCCAACTTATGGTGCATCTCTGCAGCCTTGGGGGAGGCCTTCAACCCTCCCAGCTATAGGGAAACACAGAGAATCTGTGGGGAGGAGGAAGAGCACAAAGGGGAAAGCCTAAGAGCCCTGCTTGCCATGTTACTGCCTCTGGGCTGTGCGGGCTCTGGCCAGCCCTTGCAACCTACCACCCTTGCCCTCCCCGCTCCGTGCAAAGCAAGTCCAACGTGGGCTCAGTGCTCACCCTCCTGCAAAGGGCACACGGGGGTGGGGGGGGAGAGGTTCTCCAGGGAGTCCTCTATCTGACCTCGGGAGCTTTCTAGCTAGATCTCTCCAGCTGGAGAGATCCTGTTTCTAGCCACCCCTTCCCCAGGGAGGGTCTGGTTCCAGGAGCAAAGAGAGTGGGGGAAAGATGTTGAAAGGAAAGAGAAAGCGGCACACCACAGAGCTGAGTGTGTTAGTCGTCAGCACAGCCACTGCTCGGGGGGGGCAAGCGGGAGGTGGGGGGAAGCCGGGGAGAAGCCGGGGAGCGCGTACCTTCAGCTTGGACTGAATCTCGCGAGATTTCCGTCTGGCTAGAACCTGCAAGTGGCTAGAGACCTGCAGAGAGAAAGCAGAAGGAGAGGGGAAAACAGCAGAGCCGTCAACCAGAGCAGAGGAGAGGAAGGAGAGGGGCTGCCCCATGCTTACACACCACGGACGCATGGGCAGGGTCTCCAACGTACCTTAATGCCAACCTGGTACTCCCGCACCTTCTTCCGAGCTAGAACCTGTATGTGGCTGGACACCTAGGGCCCGCCAAGCCATTCAAAAAGGAAAACACAAAGAGAATGAAGACAGGATCCCGCACTGCGCTGCGTGACAACAGCGCGCCGAGCGCTCGACAGACAGGGGGCCAGCCCAGGGGGCAGCGGAGGCTCCCGGCCTGGCCGAGGTTCCTGAGAACTAGCACGCTGCCTACGGAACGCGAGCAACAGGGGCCAAAAATATCGGGCGAGATCCTCAGCTGGTGTAAAGGTCACGCTGGTTTATTCCAGCCGAGGATTTGCCCCGCGAGCACACCCCTCTCGTTTCACGTTGCAGCGTGGTCCTAACACTGCAGCCAATGGGGGTGTGGTCTCCCAGGCTCTTGGTGGTGCTATGCAAAGGGAACACACATCTAACCCATAAAGAGATGATTTCTCTAACCGCCAGCCTCGCACCCTCAGCCCGGGCTCTTTCCTTCTGGTGCGTCACCGACAGGGAGGGAGTTTCCGAAAAGCAAATTTTGCCCTGCCACACGTCCGTGCCAAGCCGGCAAGGTTCTGCCAGGCAGAATTTGGCCCTGCAGTTGCAGCACAGCTAATCATTCCAGGGAAGATGCAGGAGGCACGACAGACTCTGGCGGGCTCCCCTACATCTCTGTGAATTGTGCTGCGCAAAGAGGAGGAAAAACACAGGCAAAAACGTTCAGGGCCAGGTTCACTCAAAAGTGAAGTTGACCCAGCTACGTCCGATGTAGCTACGTCTGCCTGACCCACAGTGTAGACAGCACTAGGCAGACAGAAGAATTCTTCCAATCGACCTAGCTACTGCCTCTCGGGGAAGTGGGCAGGGTGTCCCTAGCCTCTGTTTGCCAGAAGCTGGGAATGGGTGACAGAGGATGGATCACTTGCTGATTCCCTGTTCTGTTCATTCCCTCTGAGGCACCTGGCACTGGTCACTGTGGGAAGACAGGACACTGGGCTAGATGGACCTTTGGTCTGACCCAGTGTGGCCATTCTTATGGATTAACTATGCCGACAGGAGGACCCCTGGCATCATCGAGTGTCTACACTGAAGCACTGTGAAGTGTAGACAAGCCCCAAGTCTGGGCATCTAAAGATAGGGACCTAAATAAAAGGTGGCTGGTTCTCAGAGAATCCACGACCCTCACAGAGGTCAAGAGAGCTGTCAACCCTGGAAAATCAGGTGTGTGCAGTGTCATTATACCTATACTGGTCCCAGGATATTAGAGACCCAGGGGATATGGGGATCTCTTTTACTGGACCAACTTCTGTTGGTGAGAGAGAGAAACTTTCGAGATACACCGAGCTCTTCTCCAGGTCTGGGAAAGGTACTCAGAGCAGGACAGCTAAATACGAGGTGAAACAGATACGCACTTAACATAGGTTAAAGAGACCATTCAAGGGGAAGCGGGCACTTAATCTCTCTCTATAGTCCTAGGACAAAGGAGGCTTAGTGGGTTACAGGTTGCTGTAATGAGCCACAGATCCAGGGTCTTTATTAAGTCTACCAGAGCTATGAATGTAAGTCCCCAGGCTCATCTTTCGATAGTGTTCTGCAGGATGTTTTCTATTCAGAAACCTGAACATGGAGTTAGGAGCCTCTCTTGGGTCACCCAGAGATGGGAATTTTGGCCTCTGCGGAGCAGGCAGCACCGAATCCAGCCTGGGAGCAGGTCTGTGCAGCAATGTGGCATCCATCCCACACACTCCCTTCTGACCATCAGCTGCCCCTACATCCTGCTCCCTTGCATCTAGTCCCAGCACCTTGGCCGCTTCTCCAGCACTCTGCTGTACATCGAGATGCCTCGGACACATTTCTGATGGAGAACACCAGGTTCAGTTTGCTTTTGGTTCAAACCTGTGTCTCCAGAGGGACCCAGTGAGGGCTGCACACTCCATAACAAAATTCCCCCGTATTCATCCATTCGAGTGGCATCTTCCCGTCCCACCCCACCAGCACCTACTGCCAAGCCCAGATACATTTCCAAGGGATCATTTCAAAGCTTTAATGCAGAGGAAAATTTCTACCACATGGAGCCAATGTGGCCTTCAGTCTATCCATGTACCGAGACAGCCCCACTGCCCATAGAATCTAAGCATCCTACAATCAATCAATATGTTTAGCTATGGTGCTTATATGGCCCCCATCAGTGCAGGAGCAATCACTGATGGGTTCGATCCTTCCTGGGAGGCCAGGCAGTGCCGTTATCCCCATTTTACAGATGGGGAGCTGAGGCACAAGGGCAGATTAATGATTTGCACAAGGTGTCCGTGTCTGAGGTGGGGATCGAACCCTTGTCTCCTAAGTCCCAAATCATTAGATTGTCCTGCCCCTCACTGTGGCCCCTCTTGCCAGCCAGTCTAGAGCTGCCTGTTGTCACAAGCCAGCGGGGAGCAAAAGGGGTCAGATTTCCACGATCCTTTCCTCTTTGCATTGGCAGGAACTCTGCTACAAACCACAGCCAGTCCCAGCACCGGTGACCTGCTGTTCTAATCCCATCACAGAGCTCGCCCTGGACACAGCCAGAGGGAGTTTCAAGCGTTGGCAGCCGCGGGACGGCTGTGGGCAGCCAGACCTGTTGCAAATGGAAAGAACCTCTCCAAGACTTATGGACAATCAGCTCCATCCCTGGACTGGTCCAGAAGCACTTGCCGACACAGGCATGGAAACGGATACAGGACTCCTATTCCCTTGGTCCCACGAGGCAGGTAACATCCCCAGAGCTCCCACATCTGGCCTGATTCGCTGCCAGCTGATTTTCAATGCTGCCCTGGTGCTAGTCTCCAGCTCTGCATACCTCACCCAATCCAGTGAATGTGGGTGAGGAGCACGGGGCTAGCTGGAGGGAGGGGATGCAGGTGGGAACAAGGAGCTCTAGGACTCCCCTGCCACCGAGGCTTACAACAGCCTGAGCTTCTGGTGGAGGTGGGAGAGAGCTCTTTGCCCGTGTCCCCGGCTGACGGGACTGATTTCTAGTGCACTAGCACCAGGATATTTGAGGCACCTGGGTTAGCCTGTCCTGGTAAAGAGGACTGGCAGGGAGGGGCTCTAGAGCGGGATCTAGAAGAAGAGAGGGGTGAAAGACACAGGATTTCAAACACGCCAGGGAGCGTTCAGAGCTGGAGTCTGGCCGGGGGCCACGTGCTCAATCCAGCTCCAGGTTTGAATCTGGAGGTGTTTGGGATCAGGCCCAGGTGTGTATAAAACAGGAAGATCCCATAAGCCCTAGGCCCAATCACAAGCCAAACCCCAAATCAAATACTTTTGAAGGTTCAGTTAACATGTCCCATGCCCCCTTCGCCATCGCGGCTCCCCCCAGGAGGAGACACAGCCATGTTGCTGCCCTTGCAGAGGCCTGGGCCCACCGGGGGCTCAGGGATGGGCAAGACTGGGCTACACAGGCACACACCGGGGTGCCAATCCCAACTGAATCCCAACCCCCAGGTGTTCGGACGCCTCGCAGCAGGGAACCTCCTGGATCTTAGCACGTGAGCCTCGACTGCCGCTGGCCAAGGCTGTAGCTGGCCTGGCCACACCCCGGGGGGAGACAGAGTGCCACACAGGCAGACACAGCGTTCAGGAGGCTCCCCCAGCCTCACTTGCCCAGCGAGCTGAAGCCCACGGGAGGAGAGGAGACGTCTGTGCAGGAACAGATCAGTTCCCGGACCTCAAGCATCTGATAAGCAGTGGGAGGAGGGGTCTCAACCATCACTATCCCCTGCTTTGCTGGGCTATAGCAGCTCCCAGCCAAGCATCTCAGCGAGCTCAGGTCCGAGCCCCATCACCTCCTTCGTGATACAGCTCAGCGTAATCCTCATTGCACGGACGGGGAAAAGGGGGCACCGCGAGGGGAAACGCGAGACACGCAGCAAGCCAGCGGCAGAGCTGGAAATGGAACGCAGGCGTCCGGACTCTGCTCCGGGGCTTTGCCTGCAAGTCCGCACAGTCCCTCCTCGTTCTCGCGGGGCACGACAAGCCACGCGAAGGGAGCCAGACTCCCAGCCCTGTCCGTGCGGCCGAGTTGATCAGCCGAAGGTCTCGATCTCGGACCCTTTCTTCAAATAAAGTCAAGCAGGTTTTTTTTACCTGTTTTCTCGTCCGTGTTTTCCCCGTCCGGAGCTTGATGTACCTCGCGATCAATTCATTGCGACCTAGAGCCCAAGAGTAAGAACAAGGTCAAAGCAGGAGCATCATGTCAGGTCCTCTGCCCTGCCCCCCAACACTTCTCTTCCCTAGTCCAGGTGGGGCCTTCCCCGCTACCCCAGCCTTGGTCTAACCAAGGATTCTCTCTGAGCCACACGTCAAGTGACAAGGCTTTGCCAGAAGGTGGTGCTGTCCTGGCAGCTGTCAAGGCAAGACTGAGCCAGCTGGTGGGGCAGGTTGGAAGGGTCCGTGAGGCCCCTGGTGACAGCGTTTATGGGAAGAGAGGGGCCAGGACACAATGAAATAACCCCGACAGAGGGGACCGTTCCGATTGACAGCACGCTCCGAACAGCGGGCGGTCTGTGCCGATCCGAGAGCCGGGCGCAGGCATGGGACGCCCAGAAACGCCTCCCATCGTGTCAGGATTCCTTCCCCCCGAACGGCAGGAGAGCTTTCTGCGCTCGCCCTGCTGGGACCCTGGTGCTTTGGGATCACTGCTCCCGGAGACACCTCTCCCCTCCTCTTGGGAGGGAAAAGAGCTGCAGCAGGGGGCTGGTGAGCCTGCGGAAAGGGCGAGGAGCATGAGACGTGGGTTCAGATGTAAGCCACATTGGCGACCCCCCTCAAATTTCCCCATCGCCCAGTCCGCCTTTCCAGCAGCACCGGCCTTTTAAACAGCCTTGCCCGATGTCCTCAGCCTAATCCGAAGCAGAAGTGCTTTTGCTCCACATTTTACAGGCCAGCTGTGGCCAATCTAAACTCAAACCTCAGAGCAGCTGGGAGCTTTCTTCTCTCTCCTCCCTCCCTCCCTCCCTCCCTCCCCCACCGATGTGGGGGTGGGGAAGCACGCCAGATTTATTTTAATGGACCAGATGGTGGTGGTTGGAGCTAGTCGAAATGCCCTTGGAGCTAGTTTAGGATTTAAAGTAAAAAAAAAAAAGCCAAACAACTTTTGTAACAGCGCCTGACGCGACGCGCCTTCTGGGGGCAGGGGGAGGGACTCTCTGAACAGGCCTCACACTATAAGGGAAGACGCACGAGCTCCCCTTGCCCCCTCCTCACGCCCCTGCAGCCCCACCAGCCCTGTGGGGACAGACAGCGCCAGGTGTGGCGCTGGGTCAGCTGTGTCCCATGCCTCCCGGGGAGGGCAAGGGAAGGAAGGCTCCGTACTCAGGAGTAACAATGCGCCCTCCAGAAAGAGCAGCTGGAGCAGGGACCCTGACTCTTTGTGCGTGTGTGGGGTGAATGTCTGTGCAACCCCTTATGGGGGTGGGGCAGACCCCTCTTTTGCAGACCCCGGGCACACACTTAGCCATTCCTCACTTCCCCTGCGAGGCCACTTTAGAAATGAGGAAACTGAGGCACAAAGAACCGGGAAGTGACTTGCCCAAAGTCACCCAGCAGGACAGGCCTGCCTCCGGAGTTCCAGTCCAGTGGCCCATCCGCTCGGCCATTCTTCCCTCACACGCAGGCAAGCTTGCTTGGGAGTAACAGCTCCCCGCAGGGAACAGCTGGAGTGATTCCCCACGCCCGGGGTTAACACTGGCCCCCACAGGGGATGGCTGGGCTACTTCCCCTTAGAAGGCAGCTGTAGCTAATCCTGCATTCCCATAAACACCCACAACCTGGGGCTCTGGTTTCCTAGCCTCTAGCCACACAGAATCAGGTGGGCCGAGGCCCAGCCTGACCCGCCTGCACCTACTGTACTACTCCAAAGACGTGAGGGAGAGGAGGAGATTCCAGCCCTCAGCCTCTCCCCGTTCCTTCCACCTGAGACCAAGGGTCTTGGGGTGCTCTCTCAGGGTGCCTTGGGGGTGGGGCGTTGGCACCGTTAGCTGCACTTCCCCTTGCAGCCTCTCCATTGCAAACTGCTCGTTAGAAAGAAACGCAGCCCGAGGAGAATAATCAGGGAACAATTGCTAAGGACCTGGCTTGCCGCAGCCATTCCCTTCTTGTTCACCCCCACCCCGGGGTCTGAGGTCTGCTCTTCCACCCTGACCCTGGGGCCTCTCCAACCCCGAGCGCCCCCGACGCCTTCTCTGCCCCGCTCCCCTCACAAGGCGCAGAAGCTGCCCACTTGTAATTGGCACCCGATGCTAGCTGTGCCCTGGAGATGTGCTGTTGGAAGTACGTGGCCGGTGCCCCCAGCCGGCCCACTCACCCTGGCAGCAAGGATCTCACTCAACCCCCTGGCGCGCTGTTAGAGCACAAGAGCCGGGGGGGTTACAGCTAGGCCGGGACCTGGGAGACAAGAGACCTAAAGGATCCAGAGTCAGCGTGGGCCCTGGATTAGCAGGGAGGCCTAATGACCTGAAGAGGCAGCTCTCCAGACAGGCCTGGCCCCATGGCATGGGGGGAAAACAGGAAAGGGGTCGAAGGGTGTGTGAGAGCAATGGAGATATCCCTGAAGATGCACAGCCGGCACACTATGGGCATGGGACACTGGCATATTTTCAGCGGGTATTAACAGTGCACCCCCAGCCCCGCCACTGCGGGGTTCTCTGCACCGAGGGAGCCACTTCCCGCTGCTCTGGAAGTTTGCAGAGGCCTCAAAGGGTCACCATTCCCCAAGCGCTGCGAGCGGGACTCGCCCTTTGGGACCAAGCTTTGCAACTCCCTGTCCTTTCCCTTCCCCTCCCCTCTATTTTTACATCATGTGTCACTTCTCCCTTGCCCACCCCTCCAGCACCCTGCGGTTAACTGTGCTGCGGGTAACTCTCCTCCCTCTGCACAGCTCTGTGCGTGTGCTGTACCATGGAGTTGCGTGTGCCTCTCTGGTACTAGCACACACCAACTCTATTCTCTGCTCCCTGTGCGTGGTACCAGCAGGACAGCTGTGTGTGGGCCCCACGGTCTCTATGGTACCTGCGTAGCTAAGTCTGTGCGTGTCTGTCTCTGGGAACAGCGGGAAGGCCCCCGTGCATGCCCCCCCCGCCGTCTCTATGGTACCAGGTAGCTAAAGGTCCTGCTCTCTCACTCTCTGGTACTGGCATGCCTTGCAGGGCTGTCCCAGCCCCGTGATTCACCAGAGGTTGTGCCATTCCCTCTAGGAGGGCACGTCCCTCCTCCAAATTACCACATTCCCCGAATTCCTCTCCCCTGACACCACCACGTGAACCAGTTGGACAGCTCTGTTAAAAATAACCTAGTGGGACAACCTTCCAGCCAATCGGCACGCTGCAGCATACCAGCCCTGGCCCAGTCCCACTCAAGTTACACCTGCTGTCTGGGGGCAAGGCGCAGGCTCCCTGGGGTCCTGGCAACAGCCCTGAGAGACAGAGAGACACCCCTTGCCCGACAAGCCCTGGCTCTCCGTTGTCTCCCCATGCTCACAGCCTGGCCACCATTCAAATGCTAGAGGTTACCATAGGTCAAGGTTGCCCCCCTTCCACCGCTTCCCTCGGCCTCTCTAGGCCAGCAGCCGGAAGCTCAGTCCCTCTGCAATCAGAGCTCCCCTACTCCTCGAGTACCGTGCTCCAGGATCGCCCCGGAGAATCCCATCTCTAATGCCTGCCTGGATAGGTAGCCATGCTGGTGGGCTGGAGCAGCCCTCTTCCAGGGGAACTACAGAATCCCCCAGCGAGTCCTGTCTAGGCCCATCGCTGGCTAGATCGCTTATCCCCTCAGAGCACCGTGGCATCCCCAAGGAGAGAACGCTAGAGCAGGAGACTGCAAGTGTTTCAGGGCAGGGACTGCTTCCCCCTGCGTGTCTGTACAGCACCTAGCACAACGTAGTCCCGGCGGGGGCCACGAGGCGCTCCTGTAACACAGCTAACCAGCAACGGGCAGCAATACTGTAAGGAGACTCACGCGAGCTGCTGAGAGGGGATGTTACTGCAGAAATCCTCAGAGACAAAAATACTAGTGAATGCTGCAGTAAGGCCCCATGACGTTACTGGTTACAATGGTGAGTCTGTAGCGAGTGCTGTACAGTACTGGAGTATTCTCTGAGTGGGATACTGGCATACTGGGGGGTAAGCAGGTGGGGCAGGAACCAAAGGCAATGTGGTAACAGTAGATGGACAGTACTCCCCTTTGTCCAGATAAATAGTGGGGGAAATGGGGTTCCCTGGCTCTGCTGGGGTTAGTCTCCCCCTGGTCATGGCTGACCCACCCCTGGCTCAGAGAGCCCTCTGGGGCTGTGTGGCCTGGAGAACCTATGCCGGGTGTGAGCTAAGGGTAGGACTTCCCTTCCCCCTGGATTCTGCTTGGCCAATGACTCATTAGTGGCAATTAATGACAATGCTTCCACTATTCCCACATGGAGATCCTTGGCTTCTCTGTGGGGTTTGTCATCAGGGGACCGCACAGGGCGCTCATACAGGCTGGAAATAACGCCCCACAAAAGGGGTCAACAGCTCCACCAGACAAATGGGGGGCACAAACAGGGATTCATTCAAGGCCAAGCAGATCTGAAGGCCAGAACGGGACCCCAATGTTCATCTACTCTGACCGTCTGGACGTGGCAGGTTACAGAATCTCGCCCACCCCCTCCTGCAATAGACCCCTCACCCCTGGCTGAGTTACTGACATCCTCACATCACCAAGTAAAGATCAGAGGCAAGGATCATGGCGGTTTCAATCCCTCCTCTCCCAGAAGACTGAGGATTAAGGTGGGGAAGCTCACAGTCTCTCCAAGCCACACTCCTGTGGGTGGATTTGGGGGGCACAAGGACTATGAGCTCCCCCAGCTCTTCTGAGCCCCCTCCCAGACTAGAGGCGGACCTGGGCCCCCTGTAATGTTCAGTTCAACAGACCCCCTTCTTGCTCTCTCCTCTAGAAGAGAGACTAGGCAGGTTCCCCGCAGCCCTGCCCCCAGTTCTAAACACGGCCTACAAAAGAGAGCAAAAGTGTGTGTGTGTGGTTTTTGGGGGGGGGGGGGGGTGACGCAGAGAGAAAGTGGGGAAGGGGGCACACCGAGAGAAGAAGGTGAAAACGAGTTTCTGAACCAAGTGCGGCAGGGGTGGAAGATGAAAGCAGAACTGGGCTGCTGTCTCTTTAAGCAAGTGCCAGATGTCTCTCAGGGGCTGGAAAAACCAGTTTGCACACTTGGGTTTGTTGAGCAGAGGCCAAGCTCCCCAGCGGCACTCCAACTATTCCCAGAGAAATCCAAAAAATGCACCCGCTTTGGAACCCCCGCGCTCCCCAGCCCCTGTCCCCAAGGGCCCCCGCCAGGCAGGATGAGTGGGGACCAGGGGTGCCAGGGCTGAAAGGCAGTGTAGTGATGCACATCCCTTTGGGTGGCCCCCGAATCTTGGGATCAGGGTTGAGGTGAAGTCTTGCTTTGCTGCATGAGGATCTGAGACCAGGGGGAGAGGTGTGGAGAGCCAGCGAGACCAGTGGAGAGGAAGGGAGCTGTTACTGGAATGGCCAATGATTAAGGACGAACTTCAAAAGGCAAACTCTGCAATGTGCTGGCGACTGTCCCCTTCCCCAGAGGTGGCTGCATTTTGTGGATGCTCTGTGCCCAATGGGTAAAGTGCTTTAGAGTCCTACTAGAGAGAGGAGTCAGGCATTACCTGCAGTTTGCAAATCCCGTCAGCTCAGTGCTGATTCCGGAGGGATTGGTGCAAAGACACGACCTGCCAGTTCTGAACGGGTGTAAGAGTCGTGCCCAGTTCCTCAGAACATGATCTATAGCTATCCTAAATCATTAGCCCTTCTCTAGCATCCTCCCAGGATTCCAAAGTGCTCTACGGAGACGAATACATTCAGTGTAAAGCAGGTATTCTCCCTATTATAAAGGTGGGGAAACTGAGGCAAAGTTGGCAGCAATGTGGGGAGAGAACCCAGATCTCTTCAAGCCTAGTCTTGCACTTTAATCACTATTAGTGGCCCCCCCCCCCGCCCCTGCACTCCACCTCCATGAGTCATCCTCCGAGGTCATAGAGCAGTGTTGATAATAGGACAGTCCGTCCCCATGGAGACGGGTCTGAGGTCACACACACAGAGTTGTGACATCATGGGAGGACTCAGCCTAGAGCAGAGGAGGAGGAGAGAATGTGTGTGTACACACAGCCCAAGTCCCCAGCAGCGAGGGAGGCAGAAAGCCCCGAACAGTTCGCGGGGTTTAAACCTCTATTTTCCGTTTCATGAGAAATGCTGCTGGAGCAGGGCCTATCTCCCTCTCACACTGCGCTGGGGCTCGGCGTCTCCCACACTGAAATACTGGTGCCGTTCGCACCAGCTCCCTGGGTTTCCTTGGAGGTTTCTCCTCCAAGCCCTCAGCAAGCCCAACCTTGGGCTGAGATCTCAGCAGAGGATGCTGGAAATGGGGTCGGACTCCCTTTGAGCTCTGGAGAAGAGTCCTGGACTGACAGCCCAAAAGATGGACCCCGTCCCCGAGCAGGTAAAGCCCAGCCAGCAGCAGGGCAGGCGCATGCGGAAGGGCCACCTCGAAGGGAAGCACATTTCCATGGCCTTGCTGCTGACCAGCCCTGTGAAGGTGAGGGATTGATGTGGACAACTGACCTTCCAGGAACAGGGCTGAGTCATTCAACTCACTGTAGAAAGAGCCCCCCAACCCCACCCCGCCACCGACCTCGGCCCAACTCCAACTGCCAGCCAGTCCTCAGAGCAGACTCACTCTCAACTCCGGCACAAACACTTGCCTAGCTTGTCACCCCAAGAACGTATTTAAAGTAGAACCCAAGAGGTGACAGGCCCCAGTCCCCCAGAGCCACCAATGGGTACCAACTTCCCCCGGCCAGACTGTATTGACATGGTGACTCTGTTCTCGTGGGAGACGCCAGGCCAGATCCATGACTCTGTTGGATACAAGTGGCCCATTGGGCTGGAAATGGAAGTGGAGGAGCTTCTGAGGGGGACGTGGGGGAAGGAGAGAGCTCTGGAAACGGAGTAAGCTCCTCTTAGATGGCCCCAAAAATTCAGAGCCGGGGAAATCATCGACACAGGGGGAACTTTTAGGCCAAGCCGTGGTTTGAAAACACAAATCCAAAGGCGGAGCCGAGGGAGCATCAGAAGCAGGAGGACGTGTTTGGTTTGTGAACCTGCGCGAGGCAGGACACACTGGCTGTCATGCCCAGCCCCAGGCCTGTGGACTCCCTGCCCAGAACCTCTCTCCTGCTGCAACGACACCAAACCAGTCAGTCAGGCAAAGCAGAGAGAGGGAGGGAGGGAGGGAAAGGAGAGATGTCGCAGAGGGAGGGACAGACACTGGGGGAGTGCAAGGGAACTGTGGCTCCTCAGCACGGGGAACAGAGTTCAACACTACTTGACCAGGTCTGAGCCATTATAAGATGGCCACCACCCGTGCCCTTTTCGTGCTCCCCACAGCCTGCTCAGGATATGGCCCAAAATACGGTGGTTGAGACAGCAGGTTAGAGTCCCGGCTGCAGACAGCAAGGGCCAAGCCTTGGAAAGCGTCTGGGCAGAGGAGAAGGCACCGCTCATACAAAGAGCTCCTAATGCCTCCGTATCAGAGACGTCCGGGCTTGGGGCATTTGGGGGACTGAGCCTGGAGGGGCGATTCCCCATCAGACGCTCACTTTGACCTTCTCCCTCTCTGCCACCCTCCACAGCCCTCACCAGCCAGCAGTCACCCAGGTGAGGTCACAATGCAGGGGCTGACACAAGGGTGTCCTCCCCTTGGACCTCAATCCTCCACGGGGTGCGAGAAACTGACCATCAGAGCCTTGGGTGCTGCAGCTCTCCCAAGGCACCTCAGTCCCGACCCACCCAGTGCATAATTGGTTGCCCCAGGAAGAGGCTCCCAACGCAGCTCTGCTGATTGACCTCAATCCTGACCCAACGTGCTCTGCTAGTCCCGGTCTGGACTCCCCCTCCATGCTTGCACCTCAATCCTGAGCCTTCAGCTACTGCCATCTTGGGCACAGCTGATCCCACCTTGGACTCACACACACACACACACACTTCCATCAGGCGACACCTGTTCTGTAAGCAAACACAGGGACTTTCATCTCCAGAGCACTAGCAGCAAACCCAAGGAAATTCCCTGCCCTACCCCTGAACTGGAGTCAGAAACAAAACAGAATAACCAAAGCGATGTGTTCTCAATTGAATTGGACTTCAGAGTGGAAATGCAAGGGCAGCATTTGGCTCTAAGGGAGGTGTGAGCTGCTCTTAGTTGTCTCAACTGGATGTTCACTCTGAAACATAATGATGAATATTTGAATAGGCACCCAGGCACCCGTGCAGTGACTGTTGGGACAAGCCTGGACCCCTTCTAAATCCAAGTGCGGGCTGGTCTCACTCACCGTACATCTTGCCTTCGTCCGAGAGGATGATTTTCCGCCGGCCACAGGGGGGGTAGATCGCCAGTGCCTCCTGGAAGCTCTGCTCGATGTCTGGACTCCACACGCCCTCGGCATCATTGTCCAGACTCTTGTCCATTCCCTCCTGTCCATCTTCCTGCCCCTCCCCGGGGCTGCCGCTGGCGTTCCAGCTGTTGGACGCTATTGTGATAGCTGCTCTGGGCTCCGACCCCGAGCCCCAAATGGCAACTCGAGAATCTGAGGGGACAGAGCAAAGGTCAGCGATGGACATCTCCTGACTTCCTGCCCCCAGCAGTACCCACTAGACCACACTGCCTCCAACCAGCCGAAGAAGAGCAAGGGGACAGAGGGGCTGGGAGGAGAAATACCAGCAGTGAACGTATTCACGTCAGGTGAGGCAAAGGGCAGAGGAACCAGACTGGGCCCTAAACGCATGCTGACCAATGAGCACAGCCCTTCTCCCCCGCTCCAGCAGGGCCCCAATTCGGGTGGGCTCCAGAGACAGGATGGAGAAAGTGGAGGCAACATGCATTTGTTGGGGCACTGCACTCAGAGTGTGGGGCCCAGAGCGGCAGCAATGTCCCCCATAGAACCTGTTGGAGCCAGAGGAGAGAGGTACATCACAGCGCAGCCCCCCCCGAACCTCCATCCCCAAGACCCGACCGTGTCCCCCGCCCCTTACCACAGGGGCATCCCCAACCCTTACTTCTAAGGGATCAGGAGAGGGGAGGAGAGCAGGGCTTTACCGGGCAATTATCGGCCCATCAGGCAAGAGCCCACAGCCAAGCGCCTGGCTCTCCAGTTGCCTTCAGAGCTGGGCCCGTACCCAGCTGCTGCCGCTCTCGCCACCCCCATTTGGGTCGGGACCCTCAGCGGGAGAAATGCCGGGATGCTACAGATTGGGCATCCCCCCACTGCAGCCCCCTGCTAGTTACACCACCCCGGTACTCGCAGGCCACTGGAGCACCCCGGCCTGCTGCCTTTCAACACCTCATGCCTCCGTGCAGGGATGCTGCAGCATAGGCAATGCAGGGGGGGCCCTCAGCATGCCCCCCCCCCCCGCAGAACACAGCGCCCGTGCTGGCACTAGGCTCCCTTGCTGTGCAGAGCATGACACCCCCACGGGGGGACTCCTTGAGGCCCAAAGCCCAGCCAGCAAAGCGCTCTGGGGCCAAACCCGGCCCCCACCAAAGGCTCAACTCCCGCCGTGGCGTCAATGGGAAGAGATGGGCGTGAAGTCTGCAGACCGGAGCAGGGTTCGAAAGCCCCAGCAGGGATTTTTGGAGGCACCCAGGAGATGTGGGTGCCCAATTCCTTTTGATCTGAATGGGGGCCAGGTGCCCGGATCCCTTTGGCAGCTCTGAAAGCCTCAGCCCCCATCTCACTTTGGGTCTCTGGTTCAACTGGACGAGCCTGACCCGCCCCCTCCCCGGAAAGGTCGCTGGGTGCTGCGGGTAGGGCGCAAAGCGCCCCCGGGGGAAGCACCGCTCCCTGGACAGGTTCTGCCAGACAGGCCTCAAACCAGCGCTTGCGACTTGGCCTCCCCTCTCGCTCCCCCCTTCCTGCCCAGCTCCCAGAGCAGGCTCGGTGTTTTGCAATAACATGTTTGGCGGCAGCTGCTGCCGGTGGGGAGCTGGGAACAGAGGTGTCTCCTTCAGCTAGAGGCTTCCCGGAGGGGCTGAGAGCGCGCGCCCGGCCTCCCCGACAGACATCTCCTTTTAAAGGAACTGCAGCAAGCCGCTGCTTCGAGTGCGCAGGGATTTATGTTTTTTTTTTTTTTAAAGTAACTTTTTTTCTGTCTCCCCCCAAGCCCCGTGATGTCACCCAGTCTCTCCCGCGGCTCCCCCCTTCCCCGTCCTCCACCCCCCTTTCTTTGAGAGCAGTGTGGCCAAATAAGGAGAACAGAATTGGAGCAGTTAGCCAAAGGGAAGGGGGAGGGATGGAGTGGGAAGCTGCTGCGGCTGTTGTGTCGCTTCCCGGCTCCCCAAACACACACACACACACACACACACACACACACACACACGGTCGTGAGTGCTGCACTGGGACAGGGTAGGGGGACAGGGCATTTTTGAGGGAGCAAGGGTGTGCGAGAGCTTGCAAGCACATGGAAAGGGAGCGTGGGTGCAGGCCATTGCTCGTTTGCTCAGGAGGCAAAGGGGAATAGGGTCGAGGAGCCGCTGCTGGAGAAGGCGAAGGGGCTGAAGAGCATCAGGGGAACAGCTGAACGCCTGCCAGAGACGGACAGACGTGTTTCTGCACAAGGCCAGGATGCAGCAGAATTTCCTCTTCTTGCAGCACATGGAGAGACTATGGAGGCCTTCCCCTCCCTAACACCCTTCCTTGGAGACACCAGACTTCCTCCCGCCCCACACAGGACACAAGAACCCCTATGCTGAGCACACGACACTGGGGGTCAGGAGGAAGCTGCCACTGGGAGAGGACCTTCCTCTGAGCCAGCTGGGACTGGTCCCTCTTGGAGACAGGATCTGAGCCAACTGGGACTGGTCCCTCTTGGAGACAGGATACTGCGGCTGAATAGATCCTGGGCTGGTCCAGTCTGGCAACCCCTGTGTTCCCAGGAGATGCCATCTGGGACGCGTTAACAGCAGTTTGGAACCAAGTCTCCAGCCAGCCATTATTGTTAATAGGAGAGTAGCTAATGAAGGTCCCCTGCAGGATGAGAATGCGGTGGTGCTAGGTGCTGTACAAACTAGGGTGACCAGACAGCAAGTGTGAAAAATCAGGACAGGGGGCGAGGGGATAATAGGAGCCTATATAAGAACAAGACCCCAAAATCGGGACATCTGGTCACCCTAGTACAAACACACACACAGACCTCAAGCCTGGGTTAGTGCCCAAATCTCCCATCACTGCTTACACGGCTCAATCAGTATCCACATCCGTCTTCTCCTGCTGACCCAACGAGTGGGAAAACCCCAGAGCTGACCCTAAGCTTTCCTTCCCCTCTGGTGATGACCCAGTCAAAGCTCTATGGATTTGGGGCTGGGGAGGAAAGAGGAGAAGACAGAGCAGGAGTGCGCTCCTCTCTCCTCTACCCCACCCCGTTGGGGACACAGAGAGGAAGATCCAAGAGTGGCCCAGCCAAGGGGTGAGTGGCAGCCCCTGGCAAAACGGTGTCTTGCCAAGCCAAGAAATTCCATTTCCTGGAGGGAGGGTGCAGGCGAGCGGCGAGTCATGGCTTTGACGTACAGTGATGATGAATCCAAGGCTCCACCCAGCCCTTACAAAACAGCGACCACAATAACAATTGGGAAATCAGCCATGCCGGGCTGACTTTGGAGGTGTGGGGCTGCCTAACCCGATCGGGTGGGGAAGGGAGGCTGGGCCGAAACATGTCACCTTCCTCCTTTGACATCTGCTTGTCCTTGGGGAAGGCAGAGGGATTCCCTCCCACAAAATCAGGGCTCTAGCCCGCTCTTCTCCCAAATCCAGGAAATCAGTGAATTTTGCAGGTCCCTCGTATCAGTTCTCCAGTAATGTCAGGGGCCTCACAGGATCAAACTCAGCTTGTGCCACTTAGTTTGTCATCTTTATCAGCCCCGCCAGGACGGCCAGCCAATTGGCTGGCCTTTGCAAGCAAACTCTCCCCAGGGCATGAGGAGCTGAAGGCTGTTGCAAAGAGCTGGGGTGAAATTTTTCCCTCCATGTGCAGAAAGGTCTCAGATTTGACCAAGACGTAAGACCAAGACCTCGACCTCTTGAGCATTAACATCCCCATTTCTCAGGCCGGTCCCTCCAATGGCGACCCTCTACCCTGGAGCGCATCCAAGCCTCCCCCTGCCTCTCCGAGTATGTACGAGATAATGACCTCATTGCTCAGAACGGAGAAGAGACCTTCTCCAGAACCAACATCCTAGGGGACTTCTCATTCTCCTAGGTGCTTCAGTAAGGTTTAGCACAGCCCACGAGAACGACCTGCTTCCATCACCACTCCCCACGGAGATATATTCATCCACTTTCCACCTTCCTACCCTCTCTCTTCTGCCGCTCCTCTGGCTTTCCCCTCCCTTCCTCCTCTCATCCTTAACCTTCAGGTGCCCTCTTAAGTAACGAGGAGGCAGGGAAGGCTGGGGAGCATTGCTCCCCCATCTGCACTCTAAGCAGAGCTCCTGTTTCAATCTCCTTTAATCACTGCCTTGGGCTGGATTCTCACCAATGGGGTGAGACCACTTTATGCTGTATCACTAGTGGACTCTGACACTAGTGTGGCATGACCAGCCCATGATAGAGGGATTCCCCGGCAGCCCATAGCTGGTGAAGAACAACTCTCCCCTGATGGTATCAGTGTAGCAGAGAGAGGGGGCATGACCAAAAGAAAGGGAGCGTGAGCGAGATATGCCAGTCACCAGCTACGGGAGCCAAATTTGTGCTCTGGACAGCCAGTGGGAGTCTGAGCAGCCTTCAGGAACCAGCCCTAAACAAAGGCCACATCGGGATTTGGGGGCGTTAAGGACATTGTAGTGCAGGTACAAATACACACCTGCTCACGTGCACTCTCTGCAGAACTGGTGTCTCCCCACAGGACCCGTGGGGGAAGAGTGCCCTGGATTGGAAAAGCAGAGATGGGGCAGGTCTGAGCTGGTGTGTACAACGATGCCACCACGATACCTGGGCTCCACGGGGTATATCTAACAACCTCTATCTATCTAGTTCATCACTGCCAGCTGTTTATTTGTTAGGCCCATCACAGTCTCTCCTCCAGCAGTTTAGTTTAGTTCAGTTCAGTTCATTTTGAGAGCAAATTTTCTTGCCTGCCTTCATCTCAGTCTGGCTCCATACTGTTCTTGTCGCCACACCTCAAAAATCCAGGGAAAAACACAGACACGATACATGGCATCACAGCTTCCAGCCCCAAACCCCAACACCCACCTTAGTGCACACAAACCAATACAAGTAGTGCGGTTGGGTTCCAATCTCACACATGTGGCCTCCAAAGATGCAACAGTGGAGGGAGGGAACGCTTGAGTTTGGGGGAGAATAAGCATGGGGGAAAGGGAGGCAGGCAGAGAGTGCGATCTTATAAACACCAGGGTGACTGTAATGGAGACCGTTTCTGCTTTATAAAAGGAAAGATGGGCCCATGGAGATGGAAGTGATCTATTCAGCCTTAGTCCACACCCACGTACAAGGGCAGGATATGACAACACAAGAGATGCTGCACCAGATATTAAAGCAATGATGCCCTTGATCGCGGGTGGCTTAGGAGTCATAGGTTGGGAAGGAGACAGAGATGCAGATAGGAGCTATCGTGTGTGTCACGGAGCCAGGTGCTCAGTGGATGGAAACTGATGTAGCTCCGGTGACCTCAGGAGACAGGCGCCACAGAGGCTATTCCGGATGGCGGGGTCAGCTTCTGCCGGCTTTACAGAGAGAGGGGAGGTGGGGACAGGAACGAAGGCCAGGGTGTGAGGAGCATTAGCAACATGCTGCAGGACTGGGAAGCAGAAGGGTGAAAAATCCAAGTATGAGTTTGGAAGCTGGGAGGGAAACTTCGTCCTGGAGATTCTGCAACATGTAGGAAGACAAGGACTGCCAAGGATGGGCTGGCATGCCCCGAGGTACAGGCCAGGGAAAGGTTACAACACAATACAGCACGAGATGATCTCGCAGGCTCCCAAATACAGGTCTCACTTTTAACCTGGGGAATTCCTTGCCAGGGGATGTTGTGAAGGCCAAAACTATATGAGGGTTCAAAAAAGAACTAGAGAAGTTCCTGGAGGATAGGTCCATCAATGGCTATTAGCCAAGATGGGCAGGGATGCAACCCCATGCTCTGAATGTCCCTAGCCTCTTGTTTGCCAGAAGTGGACCACAGAGGATGGATCACTAAAATTGCCCTCTGAGGCACCTGGCATTGGCCACTGTCAGAAGACAGGAGACTGGGCTAGATGGACCTTTGGTCTGACCCAGTACGGGCGTTCTAATGTTAAGCCGGGTCTTCTGACACATGATCAGGTTTGTAACAAGTGGCCATGGAGACTCTCCTCTCCCCACTTCCACCAGATGCTAGAGCCAAAGCCAGACCATCAGTTCCCGCCTGGCAGCCACTGCAGATTATCCAGAGTTTTGTCTGGGCTGCTTTTCAACCATCCCAAGCAGTGCTGGGTTCACCCCTTAGCCAGAGAGCCTGTTCCACCTCCTGATAAAGATCAGAGCCAGGCAGGCTGTCCTGACGTTCAGCCTACGTTCTCCTTCCTTTATTTTCACCTTCTTACTCCCTTCTAAACCACCCGTGACCCTCCCTGGGAATTACACCCTGCAGACACTTTAGAGAAGGTAATTCAAGCTCTTTCCTCGCTGCTAACTCAAGCTATGCATTCAAACTCGCCTTCTGCAAGGATCCTGCCTGCCCCTCCATTGCTGCCCTCCCCTGCAGCGATATCGAGGCTGCGCAAGTGGTGTATGGCTCAGCCAGACCCTGAATGTCTCCGGACACTGTTGGCAGGGAGAGAGCTCCCAGGAAGCATCTAGCATCTCACTGCAGGAGAACTGGAAGGTTTCGTCTCACCTGAAGCTAAGGCGAGAGGAGAGGGTTCCTGCATTCGGGAATTAACGAGGAGGAGAGGCAGAAGCATTGGGAACAGCTGCCTCTAGCTCCCATCCTGGTCTGAGGTTCTCCCTAGCTCTGTGCCGCAGCACTGGAGCACAGTCAGGTTTGCAATCAGGAGAGAAGAGGGGAAGCTAGATGGAGCAGGGGTGGAAGCAGGGTCTGCCCCGGGAGAGCTGGGAGTCGACAGAGGGGGTAGGAAGGAACAGCTGGTAGTGAAGGGAAGCTGCCCTTTGAACTGGTTCAGTTCCTATCTAGTGTCTCAGCTGTGGGTCCACCAGGTTGGCCTTTGCTGGGCCTGTCCTTGCTGGGCCCACAGGGGCCCCCTTCTCCCCCCCCCCAAATCTAAAAAGGATAAAAGTTCACAGACAAGCCCAGACAGGAGGCTGCTGGCTGGGAGCTAGTGCAGCAAGCTGCACCTCACACCTGAAAGACAAAAAGTTTCAGCTTACAGCCTGGGCGTGACCTCCCCGGTGCAGAATCCACCGGGAGAGAGAATCCAAGGCTGCAAGTTCCACTCCGATTTCCCCCTGAGGGGAGTTTCAGGCGAGCGAGCGCTCACACCCACCTGCTGCTCTCTGCTGAGGCGGGGGGATCCCTCCAGAGCAGCAGCCCTGCGATTAGAAAGGGTCTCACACCCACAGCATGAAGGGGATCCCTAACGCGGGTGCGGAGGGGAGAAAGAGCAAAGGGGAGAAACTGGCTTCCCTGCTCTGTGCCAAACCTGTTCAAGCGGCTCCAAACACATGGCTTTGTTGTCTAAGCACCACGTTCCCCATCCTCAGGCCTGCAGAGTTCCACGCAGCTGACACAAGGTCCTGCCTGGAGACCACTGCCCCAGCCCTCACCATTGTGCAGGGCCAGCCACTTTCCTCCCCAGAGGTGGCTGCATTTTGGGGCTGTGTGTACATGGTTATATGACCCCACGGGATCCTTGAGGACAAGAGGCACCACCCAAATGCCAACTACCCCCCAAGAGAAATGGGGAGAGCTGGGATCAGTCCTTGCAGGAACCCGCAGGTTGGGAGAGGAACAAGAGAGAGAGAAGGAAAGCCATGGGGAGGGTCTATTATACTGCCACAGCCTCCTATGGGGAGAATTCTACCCCCACCCCCTATGGGAGACGTTCACCAGACACTACCACAGCAGGTGAGGCAGCCGAACGACAGGGCTGGCCTGGCCTGGCCACGCTCACACTCCCGAGCAAGGGCCAGAGGAAGAGAAGGTCACAGTGACCTTTGGGAGAGCAGAGAGATTCACTCCCCCAAGAGGCTCCCCATTCCCAGCCCCAGAGACAAGCCAAGGCCAGGGGGCAGTGTTCAGCTACCGGAGTGGCCGGGAGGTTTCACTGCTCAGTGGGGCGAGCTCCCTTGCTCTGCGGCCCCGTCCTGGGGGAGATGACATTGGGTGTATTTATAGCCCAGGGGGAGGGATGGAATTCAATTGCCAGTTTCAAGTCTCCAGGCTGCTGGCCTGGCACAGCTGTCAGAGGGGCTGGCGAGACAGAGTCCCAGCGAAAGGATCGGCGAGAGGCCTGGGCTGGAGCAGAGGGGCACAGAGCAGAACCATCACCCAAGTGTCCCCCATGCCCCCAGGGCCATCAGGGTTTTAATGGGTCACATTTAGAGCTGCTAGTGTGAGCTTCCCAGACAAAGCACAAGTCCAAGGGGACGTTTACATGAAACGTACCAAGCAACTTACCCTGTTTGTGGGGTCAAAGTCGTTTGGGAGGGGACTTGAGAAAGCCTGTATAGACCCCCCATGGCCGTGGGAGCTCAGCCCAGAGGTGAGGGGGCTGGGAACATGTACAGAACTCCCCTTGGCTCACCCTCAGGCAACACAGACATTGAGCCAGTAGATGCTACACCTCGTTCATTGCCAGGGAGCAGACACACACCATAGATCCTGTGTGGCCACTGCAGGTTCATCACCATGGGTGTGGGGCCCTCACGAGGGCCCGGATGATGTCCCCCGGCAGCAACACCAGCGGCCCGGCTTTCTCCCTGCACGGAGCCGCAGAGAGCAATTTGGGACCAGGGCCCCTGCCACTTGCATACCCTGCACTGCCGCAGCGGAGCGCCCATCCCGCAAGTCCCGGACTACTGCACAGGAGAGCAGGGCACTGACAAAGGGACAAAGCTGCCCTGGCTGGGGAAAGCGCTGGGGCAGAGCCGGGGGTCTCAGGACAGGACAGAGAAGAGTCTCCGTGCCTTGGATTATGCAGCCCTGCCTGTCCCTTTGCGGGGGTCAACTTCAGGGAGTTGGGTGATACAGAGCGGGTAGCAGCCATGGGGGACTTTGCAATCAACCCAAATCTCACGAGTAGGACAGGAGGGTCCCCTCTCCCAGCTGTGGGACTCTGCCTCATTGCAGCGGGAATGCAAGGAGCACTTATTCAGAGACCCAGCAAAGCCGAGGTTCTGCCTGCTCCGTGAAGGACCCTCAAGGATTCCTGCAAGAGCTGGGGGCATTAACCCCAGCAACCTGACTGCAGTTCCACCCCATCGCCTAGAGCTCCCCATCTCATTCCTCCCTTCCTCTCCCGATGGCTGCTGTGCGGCATTACTGTGTGCCTCCAGACAGTGGCTGCCTTCCACCCCAGAGGTGGCTGCAGTTCAGCGATTCCAAGGTATACACAGCACGAGGAGGACTTGGGGATCTTTTGGAAGCACTACTGGAATTCAGAGCCATCAGGGGTGCAAATATTTCCCTTCCTGTACAGCAGTAAGGGCCCCATGGCGGCTCTTCGGCCCCCTCCTCATGCATTAGCGCCTTCGCCAAGAGAACGCACAGCCCCAAAAGCAGGCTCTGAACTCCAACAGGAGGAAACAATTTGCAAGCTCGCAGAGGCCTTCTTTAATATGTTTCTAATTTCTGGAAGGAGAACGCTTGCCGGGGGCATTCTCCATGATTCTGCCTCTCAGCCTCTCCCCCTCGCCCCCTCCCCAAGTCCTCCCCCCCGCCATCTCTTCCATGTTTGTTTTGTCTGCATGTTAATACATTTTATCCGACTGTGTGCACGGAAGGAAATGGGGGAGGGAGGCAGGGCCGGGGCGGGAAAGCCAGGCTGCCACCTGTAAAGCCCGAGGGGGTGGTACAGCTCAAAAGGTGGGACAGTGGAGTGGTTTCAGTGGTAGAGAGAAGGGATCCCAGGATCCCCAGATTTACAGTGCTCCGTCCTACAGGGGTGGCAGGGAACAACAAGGCAGGTTCTGTGTAGGGAGGGTGCTGCTAAAATCCCTGATGGTGAGGGATGTTGGCGGAAGAAATTAAAACAGCCAAGGGAATGATGTGCCAGCAGCTCGGGTCCTTTCACTGTCTCTATGGCCTGTGCGAGGCCACGTCCGATGCTCTTCACAGGGCACACAGTGGTCAAGTCTGTCCATAGTGGCGCAAGAAGCGTTGTCAACACCAGCGTGGGGACGGGGGAGTCGACCTGCTTGACACCCAGCGTCCAACCTGGTGGCTCTTGCGAAAGGCCCCCGCACGTCCTGGATCCCGACACCACTCCTGAGCCCCTCTGCACCGTCCCAAGCATTGGTGGAGGTGGGTGGGACTTGCCAGTGCTCGCCTCTCCCCAAAGACAGCGCGCGTGGTATTGCTGCCAGCCTCGGGATCTCAAATCCTCACCCCACGCCCTGGCCAGCCCTCACCACCCATCATTCGCAGCCTCAGCCTGCAGCCCTATCACCAGGGCCTCTGACCTCACACTGGGCTGGGGGATCCCTAGGTGGGAGAGTTCCAAGGGGCTCAACAGAGGGTGCCCCAATGGAGCACTAGGTGGGTCACTGCCTGTCAGAAATCCGGGACACGAAAGACTTCATAGCGGCTTTGCCCAGAGTCAGGGTGTTAATCCTGGTGTCTCGGTCAAATCGCAGGTTGGGTGACCACATTCTGCAGACCTCAACCCTCCCTCTCCCCGCAGTTTTCCACAGGACTAGTTTCCATTCACCACTTCCCCTCCTGGAAAACACTCTCACGCGCTCCACCCCAGAAGTAGTTGCCTTTCCGCAAGGAATGAAGCAATCCCTGTCTTTAGCCTGAAGAGTCGTATGGGATCTGGGGTGGGAGTGGAATGTATTCTATTCATCAGCAGAGCACCCCACCAAGGTATTTCTACCCAACCGCTCTCCCGCAGGGACCAAACCTCAGAGACCAACCGATCCTGGGTTGGGGGCTTGTGGTCTTTTTCCAAACAGTTACCGAGTGACAAGGTCCTTTGATATTTAGGGATTCCCATTGCTCGGAAGCACACTTCACTTCTACCACTGGCTTCATCAGGATATATCCCCTTGCAAGGATCCTGCCTGCAGAAGGGACTCGGAAATCCAAGCCACTGAGGCAGCACTAGGGACTCTGTAAAAGCAAAGTTCTAGAGGGAAGTGGAGCTCAGCAACAAGCCAGTTAGCAAGTGCCTGTCTCCCCTGCTCGCGCCTCACTGGATCCATCCTCCTTTCCTGCATTCCTGCCCACCCCGCCATTCAGACAGACAGGGGACTGGATGTGAAGGGCCCCAGGATGGTCCAGGCTCGGAAGCCCTGGGACTCTCCCAGACACCCCTCCCCCCGACTCCTGCTCCCTTGCGAGACAGCCTGAGTAATTTCCTTTCCTCTATCACTTCCTGTCTTTTCCGGCCTGGCGTGGAGCTCAGGAAGCAATCGGAGCGAGGAAACCACAAGAGGCCACGTGGCTGCGAGGCCACGAGGGATGCATCACTGATGGATGGTGGCTCCTGAGGTGACAGCAGACTGGAGAGAGGGCCCAGGTCTTCCAGGCAACCCATCCATCCCATCCCCTTTAGGCAACTTGTGTCCCCAGATGCGCTGGTCACCTCCTCCCCACCAGTTACAAACAAGGGCACAGCCCCCAGCCCAGGCACAGCGAGACAGATGATCACTGAGCCCATCCTAACGAAGCTGCTGCTTTTCCTCCCCAGTAAACCACAGAGGAACTTTCCTGCCCGACTCTGGCCCACATCCACCAGCGTGGGGTCTAGCGACACCCCACAACCTGAGCGGGCAGTCATAGCACCCCCAGAGACCAATCACTGAAACGCAGCCACCTCTGGCACACGGCAGCCGCTGAACAGTGCGCGGTTAGGACAGGAAGCTTCCAGTAGAAATTGCCAGGGGAATGAGTTAGACCGGATGTCATTTGGCCAGTAGCATGCTGAGAAATATCATTACAAGTTAAACCTCTCTTTCCAATTATAATTTGCCGTTTGCTGACGGTGAGAAGCAACTCTGACCTACTGAGCTTGAGAACCTGCCGATCCAAACAGAGAAAGCGTTTGAATTCCTAGCACGGCTTAGAAGCAAAGCCAACTTCCCAGAGATCGCAGAGGCTTATACTGCACAAGACCCCAGGAAGAGGTCCGGGAAGGCTGAAGTAGAGAAGCAGTCTGGCTGAGGTGATTAACTACGCATTCTAGCCTGAATAAACAGGGTCAGAGCTGGCTTTAGGGATTGGTTGTCCTGGGTACGATGGACGTCTACTCCACAAGCACACCCAACAGCCACCGGATACTTTGCTAGGACCTGGTCACAAGAAAGTGTTGGAATTTAGAGGAAAAGGCAAACCAGAAGTCATTCTCCTAGGATACCCTAACCTAGAAACAACCATTTCTATAGAATCAGGGGAAAAAAACAGACAAGAAAAACAGGAACATCATGGGAGAGGCAGATGTGGACCAGCTCAGGGTTCTCTGGCCAGGCTTAGTCATTTCAGATGCTCTGGGAGGCAAAGGACTCCGGGTGTCCACATAAAGGATTGTCCTGGTGCCAATGAACCCAAATAGGGCTTGTGCCCTAATACTTACCTTCCCAAGGGATTGGAGTGACACATTCCTCCACCCCACTCTGGTCTCTGCATCTTCTCTCCTGCTCCCCTCCCCAACCACCATGTCCAGATCTATCTCCCCTTCCTTGTCCAAGCTCCTCTTCCTCCCAAACCCGTGTTGGGAATTCTCCTTCCCAACAACTGCCCACACCCTTCCCTTCCTCAGCAACGGGTCCAAGTCTCCCAGCCTGCTCTCCCACAGGCCCAGGCTACAAACAGCATCATATTGGTTTAACAATGTCTTTTTAAATCGGGGTCGCTAGCTCACGGCTAACTCCTGGGTGGACTCTCAAATCAGTCTGAAAATGGCCTATGTCAATTTCATTCCCTATTGCCTTAGACAAGCCTTACCTCTGCGGGGCAGGGAAAGTCTCTTACTGACTCTGTGCAATGTGATTTTCAAGTAGCCAGGCTAACGAGGGGCCATAAGGTGTCTATAACCCCTGTGCAAACAGGAAGGCTCCTGTTCCTTCACACCCACTCCCTCATCCCAGGCTGCCTCTCCCTTCCCTCCACCCCCGTGTAACACAATCCTCGCCAGGGAAGCAGCTGCAATCGTTGCCCTCACCCTGTGCCTAGGAGACACGGCCACCCCTGAGGCACCAGCCCTGACTCATAGCTGGCTGCTGCGGGCAATCGGAAAGCAGCACCTTACCAAACCAGAGCAGCCCTGACCACAACCCGCTGGCCTACACATGCCAACCCAGCTCCGGGATGGGGAATGGCCTTCGCACCTTTCCGACTGGTGGACATCAAGCACTCCCCTGACACGCTGTCCTGGTACCCTGGGAGGAATCCCTCCCCACAGATGGCATCGTGGGATAAATGTCTCCGCAAGAGCCCTTCCAGCGGGTTTCATCATCTCACACATTTGCAGAAACCTTTGCGGGACTATGTATTTCACATGCCGTACACTGTACATACAGGAAACCGGCAGAGGGCCCTGTGTGGACAATCAGTGTACTGTGCAATTCCATACATCAGGGCTAACCGGATGACTCGCGAACCAACACCGCACAGAACGACCAAAGGGGAACACGCTCCGCGGAGGGGCCGCTGAGGAAACGAACAAGAACCGATATCCCCACCAGGAGGCAGCGAATGCGGAGAAAGGGACTCCTACGGGGTCACGTATATTTCTGCAGCCCAGAGCCCGGAATATGTTTACCTAGACTGATAGCCGGAGGGCTAACTCAGTGGTCTGTGTATTTCTAGGCTCCTACCACTGTGGCCTTGAGATTTCTGGTCTGGAGTATCCAGACCCTTTGGAACCACAATGGCAAATCCCAGCAGGGTCAACACAGCCCTATAATGGCATTGTCAGGGTGGGTGGGCAGTGGGGGCCGGCGCCCTGCATAAACTCATGGAGAGAAGAGCAGAACCCAGAAGGGCTGGAGGAGCCAAGGCAGCATCCAGGATCAGGTCAGGGAGTGGGTAGGCGCTGCTGGGACCCCCTATTTCCGTCCTTGAAGCCAGCTGTCATTCCCACTCCTCTCCCTTCCCCCGACTCCCAGTGAGCTTCCACCTCCCCTGTAAGGTAAGAACCGTGCAGCTTCCATTGTGCGGGTCTTTCTGATGAGGACCCAAAGAGCAAGATCCAATCTGCTGGGCAGGGACACTAAAACACCATAGCCCCTGGCAAAATTTACTCAGCCATGTCCTGGAAGTTCGCTGCCCTTTGTGCTTTGCAGGGGTGCTCTGTGAAGATAATTAATTTTGTCCTTGGGATCCTCCAGGAGGAGCCCCGTATAAATGATTCTTGTCCCTCTACAACTGGCCCTTACGATGATTTATACAGCAGGAGAGACTGGGCCCCAAGTCACATCAAGGGCCCACTGTGTTCGGGGCTGGCCAGACATGGCGAGAGACCATCCCAAAGAGTTTAAAGAGCCAAGCCGAAGGCAGCCTCCTCATCCTCACTCTGCAGCTGGGGAACTATGGCCCAGTGAGACGGAGTGACCTGCCTGTGATAACCCGGGAAGGGTATGGCAGAGCCGTGAAGTGAACTCTGATCTCCCATGTCCCAGGCCACTGCCTTCACCACGTTCGCTCCCTCGCAGCTTGCTCGTCCCAGCAATTTCCACTCCACATGGGAGAACGGAGCTCAGTCACAGCGCCGTGTGTGAAGACGCTTCCTGCAGCTTTCCAGTACAGGAGGAAGCCTGCTAAGTGCATACTGATTATTAGGACCCCCGACAGGGCCTAGCTAAACCCATCCTTTGGGCAAGCCACATAAAACCAAGAGCCCGATCTCTTGCCAGACGTTTAAAATCCCATAGCACCGATCTCAAGAGCAGGATACCTCTGGTGTCTTGGTCCACTTCCGGGATTGATTCATTCCCTCCTGGGCTATCTGAACGCCCCCTTCACACTTCCAACGGGAAGCAACCACCTCCTTCACTTCCTGCCCTAAGATTTGGCCTTGCAGCTCTGTGCCTTTAAAACAGCTGCTGTGCCCCCGCTGCTGAGGTGGCAGCATTTCAGTGGTGGGTGAAACGCCTCTTGCAGATAGAGAATGTAAGCTGCTAAAAATATGGACGGTGATATTATTAATAGAGAAGGAGTTTCAGACGAGAGCACAGGCCAGTAGTTAAGCTGATCCCGATCCAAGGCATCAGCCCCCCTTACCCGCCCACAATTATCTAACTAACCCAGTAATCACAGACTCTCTCTCTCTCTCTCCCCCCACCATTCCCTCCCTCTTTGCTCAACCACGCCAGTTTCCCAGTCTGCACGGAGTGGGCAAGCTAGAGACGGGGAGGCCTTTCTGGCAGTACTGCAGCTGGTGAAGTGGTAGCTTACGGCTCAGGTGAGCTGTGGTGAGGAAGGATTGACCCACAAATGCCCTGCTGGTCCCTGAGCAGGGCTGATCCAGGTGGGTTCTGGAGGGAGTCCAGGGGGCATCTTTGTTACGGTGAGGACCCCAGCACAAACAGAGGGGAAGCCAAAAAGGCTGCATAGCCGCCGGCTGCCCAGTTCTCGGGGGTTCGTCTGAGGGTAAACCTGGCTCCTCCTCCTCTCACTGAGGAGGAAAGCAAGCGGGGGCTCAGAGCGGAGGGCCACAGGCAAGGCCCTGCTCCCCACACGGTGGGCAGGGGGCTATGAAGTGCCCAAAACCTTCCCGCTAACAACATTAATGCCGAGTTTAACTAAAATAAAAGGACAGTTGCCTAAACGTCAGCAATATGAGCTCCCTGCCTTTGGGGGATGGGGAGAAATGGCTGGTGTGCTGCCATGAGCATGACAGCCCATCCTCCACTAACTCGGAGTTGCTCAAAGTTTACAGGCTCAGAACATCTTCTGGGGAAATTAGGGACTGTTGTGAACAGCTGGATCTAATTTTACGATGAGCTAGGAAGAGACAGTCATGAAGAAATAACGCTTCGCGCTCCAATCCAAGGATCTCAAAGCACTTTAAAAACTGTTGCGCTTCACTGCAATCCATAGAGGTAGGGGTTATTAGGCCTATTTTACAGAAGGGGAAACTGAGACACACAGCAGTGAAGCAATTTGTCCGAGGCCAGGTGGAAAGTCTGTACCAGGGGTTTTCAACCAGGGGGCCACGAACCCCACGGGGTCTTCAGACTATATCTAAGATTTCCAAAGGGGTCCACACCCTCCTTTCAAAATTTTTTAGGGGTCCGCTAATGAAGAAGAAAAAAAAAAGGTTGAAAACCACTGGTCTCTAGCAAGGCTGAGAAAAGAACCCTGGAGGCCCAACTCCTAGGCCACTGCGCACATGGTGTCTCAGGGCATGTCTACATGAGAATATCTAGGAAAATCAATCTGAATTAACTAAAGGTGGGAATTTGAAGTGAATTCGTTAAACTGCATTAAATCCCTGTGTGAACACCCTCATTCAGAATTAAAGTGGCCTTAACTTGCTTTAGTTTCAATCACTTAGTCCTGGTTGACACTTAAAATTTAGATCGACACACTACAGCACGCAAGATTGTGGAAAACTCACACCCGAGTGCCACAGCTATGACAACCTAACCCATAGCATAGACACAGCCAGGCTGACAGATGACTGCCCTTGCTCAAGGAGGTGCAGTTCCTATAATGGTGGAAAAACGAGATTTCACTAGTCGACTTCAAATTCACACCCTAGTTAATTCAGATTAACTTTCCCGGATGTTTCCACATAGACAAACCCTCAGATAACTAATGGGACTTCTACAAGTTCAGACTGACCTTTCTGTAGAAAAGAGCCACATATGACATGTCTCCTAGTGTTTGGATCTGGGGTTTTGGTTCCAGCTCCTTCTGGATACATTCAAATTGCTTCTGATAATCACAGCACGTAAAGCTGTTTCTGCTTCTCTCTGCCCAGCTCCGCTTCCCCCAGCTCCCACAAAGATGATGGGAGTTTTGCCAATGAACTTTGGGTCCCGCACAACTTTTGTGTTTAAAAGGCAGCGGTTTTTATATTGCTCACATTTATTCTCTTGGGTCCGCACAAAAATATTCACGGTAAACAAATTTTCACTCCTCTTTATATGGTAGTTACTTGCCCATGTCTTGCTACAGACATGCACTAAGATCACCTCAACCAGACCGATCATTAGACTAATTGGGATGATTGCCAGGGAGTAGAACCTATGGGTCTATTTCATGACCTTAACCTGTGGATACCTGCCGGGCCTGATGCCCAGAGTCTAGCCAGAGCCATTTACACACAGGAGGGGTGATTTGCAGGCCTCGCTTTCCCAAACTGTGGCCTTTTACTGTGTTATCACCACTGCAAGGCAGGTCGGGCTCTCTACAGTTCTTCAAGCCTTATAAAGCTGCCAACGATCGTGTGTATTTCATACGTTGCTTTTGGCCCTGTGGTTAAGACTGTGGACTGAGGCTTGGGCAACCTGGATTCAGTCACAGCCCTGCCACAGACTCCCTGCACGATCTTGGAAAAGTCACCTGTTCTCTCTCCTCAGCTCCCCATCTGTAAAATGGGGATAATACACCTCCTCACCTCCCACCCTTTGCCTGTCTTGCCTGTTCAGACTCAATTTTAGGAGTCGGCAGTGTCTCTCACTCTGTGTGTACAGCCCCTAGCAAACTGGGCCCAGGTCTCGGCTGGGGCTTCTAGGTGCTATGGTAATAACTTTTAATACTTAGTATCATGCAGCACAAGGTATCCTGGACCAGTGGCTCTCAACCTTTCCAGACAACTGTACCCTTTCCAGGAGGCTGATTTGTCTTGTGTAACCCCAAACTTTACCTCACTTGAAATCTACTAGCTTACAAAGTCAGACCTAAAAATACAAAAAATGTCACAGCCACTATTCCTGACTTCCTCATTTTTACCATATAATTATAAAATAAATCCACTGGAATATAAATATTGTACTTGTATTTCAGTGTATAGTACACAGAGCAGTATAAACAAGTCATTGTATGAAAGTTTAGTTTGTACTGACTTCACTGCTGCTTTATATGTAGCCTGTTGTAAAACTAGCAAATATCTAGATGAGTTGATGTGCCCCCAGAAGACCTTTCTGTAACCCCAGGGGGAAGGGGTAACCTCTGGCTGAGAACTACTGTCCTAGATCCTGGGAGTTTCAAGACAGCTGTTAAACTGGGCTGCTTTGGTTTCTGCCCAGAGTCTTTATACCACTGGCTGGTAAATCTTTACAAATTACTGCTATCGAGGTCACTTTCATCCAAGGGGATCCCAGAGTGTTTTACCACCCTACCCATGCAGTGCCACTGAAACGCAGCCATCTCGGGGGCAGGGTCAGGGGCAAGTAGTGGAATACTGCATAAAAGGAAAATAGGGGAACATGTGGTCAAGGACACATGGGCAATATCCACAAGAAGTAGACAGAACCTCAGACCTATGTGCCTAAATACCTTTGAGGCTCTAACTCCTATAAATTTCAGTGCGAGTCAGGCATCTAAATACCTATGAAGATGTAGACCTCAGTGTTTAAGGCAGGCCTGCACAACTCAGAAAGCAGCGAGGGCCATATTACCACAAAAAACCCAGCTGCGGGCCGAAAAGCCCCGCCTTCTCCTCGCCCCCATCCGCTACTCCCCACCCCACCGCTTGGCTTGCCCCACCCCTACTAACCCCCTGCAGGCCGCACAGTGAGCCCGTGCGGGCCACGTGTGGCCCCCAGGCTGCATGTTGTGCAGGCCTGGTTTAAGGTCTCACTCAGACCTACCAATAGGAATTGTCATGGACCCTAATTAATTAACGTCACTTGGAAGAGTGGAGGGCTCAGTTGATCCAAATGGGATTCAAACTCATGTTTCTAGGAAGTCTAAACAGTCCTAAAGCTAAGCCCACCAGGCCACACAAGGAACAGTGAAGTTATTGTTGTTGTCGCCATTGCGCAGGAAACACACAGGACTGCTCCAAGGTCCCCACTGATCTGGGACAGCCCAGACACCATTTCGGATGCACTCTTCTGAGGAGTGAGTGTTCACGTCCTCTCTCGAAAGCTTGGGAGCTCTGTACGACTGTCAGTCCACTGAACACACAGACAAGGCTCAAACATGGTTTTACAAAGGGAAGGAACTTGGCGCTTTCCTGTTCAAAACCAGGCAGTGTCCGCCAGGGCTCACATGTCAGGAGGGAGAATCCAACATGGTGGCTATGAAGTAGCAGGAAAGGATTTTGCAGCACCACTGGTGCAGAGACCCACGCATGCTATGTTGGGTCTAGAGAGGCTTCCAGAACAGCTGTCCCAAATACAGGGCCTGATGGGCTGAGAAGCACGAGGTAGGAGGCAGAGAATTCATAAACCATCCCTCACCGGCTCAGCGTGCATTCCCGTGCTTTCAGAATCACGCTTCCATAGCGATTTGCACTGCTCCGCTGTGTTCCAGCAGGGGATCGCCAAGTGCTACAGAAGTCTCAGTGAGCAGGACGAGGATCACTTCCAGAGGGGGAAACTGAGGCACAAAGGGGTTTAAACGTCTTGCCCAAATCCAGAGAGAACACAGCTCTTTTGCGCTTTAGCAATGAGGTCATCTTTCCACGTGAGGGTTACAGACTCAGTGACAACACAGCTTGGGATCCTCACCCATCATTAACTTCCCTCCCTCGGTCCAAAAAAGTTTCATAAGTCAACAGTAACACGTGACAGAAACACTGGGTGCTTACACATCAGGCACCTTCCAACACCCCAGGCGCCCAGGCTAACCGACTCTCAGGAAAGGTGCGATTCCCATTACAAAGGGAAGTTTTCATCTATTGTCTAATGAGCCCCAATGATGGCCCCACACTGAATAAGGCCTCTTATAAAATCAAGGCTCACATCCAGATCTGGGAGCGCAGCACTTCCCACCCCAAATGTCACACTCCCCTAGCCTCCGTGGGACTAAGAACATGCAGTAAGGGGGAGGCAGAGATCCATGTCTCCCTCCTGCTCAGAAGAACGAGACCTAGCCCAGCTCTGCTCTTCACAACAGCCCTGTCTACAAGTTATTCCAGCACAAGGGATCCCCTGCAGCTGGGCCTCATGTTCGGTGTGTGTGTTCAACAGGAGTTGCATGATTACTTAATTTTTAATGCATTAATTATAGTTGATTGCCCACTTCCACCCTCGCCTCCCAGGAAGTGCAGCTTTAAGATGTTCTCACGTTGGCTGGGAATCCATTTTTCCTCCACCGTATTGCTGGCTGCCGCTTGCACCAGCGTATCACAGCCTCAATTAGGCTTTCAGAGGCGCCTCTCCTACTGGGTCTCCCAGGCCTGGTGCAACCGGCAGAAGCAGCACAGTTTCCCGCAATCACCGGAAGGAGGTGCTGCTTATGGGCAGCGCTATCAAAGCAAAGAGAGAAGCTCCGTACCCCTCATGGCTGGGAGCAATGGGGTGGTTGGTACAATCCAGCTGTAGGCTGATTGGGGTTTTAGGGTGCCCAGTGTAAAGGGGAGGGGGAAGGTAGTAAGTGATGTACCTGCTGGTAGATTCTTCTCAGTGCAGCAGGGAGGGAATCGTCTGTCTGCACCTTTCCAAACAAAGCCACTGGCACTTCCTCACCTGCCAGCACCTCGACCGAAGCCCTCTTCCTTCCCCCTGCACACTCAGCGAGTCACAGACACTCAACATTTCCACAAAGAAATGCCAGGTATTTACAAGAGACTCAGAGCCCGGCACGTGGCCTGGAGCACCAGAGTCAGACAGGCAGGGCCTAGTGACGGGTGCACCAGAAATACCCAGGACATACAGGGCGATTCCTCCCCGCCACCAACACACTAGTTTGTTAGAGTTATTTTTATTAACAGTATATTCGGTGCCAGCCCGACAGCCCTGGCAAAACGGAGTGCTCTCTTCACAGGGCAGGGGCAGACGAAGCTACACACACACACACACACACACACGCTGAGCCTCAAAGACCCTACTACCCAGGAGAAGACATTCCAGTCTCCATGGCACGGTAAGTCCTCGGGCTCACGGCTACAAGTGCAAGCAGCGCGCGCCATGCGTTGCCAGCTGCGCTGGTGGACACGTGTCTTGCTAGGAACTGAGACTCATGCAACTCATTTCACTAAGACCACCAAACTGCCATCAGATGGAGGCACGTTCTCGCTCCCTGCCAGCGTGGCTGGATACAGTTAGATGACACAGCGGCCAAAGGGTCTGAATCCCTATATGCCAAGTCCTCGAATTGTCGAATTCTTCTTTGTCTCTATTCTCTTCCCCTGTCCCCCCAATCTAAGCACATCAACAGAAAGGCCCGGCCAAACCTTGCTTTCTTTTCTGATCTGATCGATCCAGGGTTTCTTTAGGGTGAAGAGCGAAGCTATGGGAGGGTGGTTTCCTTGAAAGCATTTTGGTATGAAAATTGCCAGGCTGAACAATACCTGCCCTAGCGGTTAGAGATTATATTATAAATACAAGATACCGATATATACAAACACACCCCTTCTTATCTTTACCTAGTATTAAAATATCTTGCGTGACTACTCACATAGAATATATCGTCTTTATACTACCGCGTCTTCTAGCAGAGAGTCATACTCCGGCCGCTGAGTGGGGTTACGAAGCATGGCCCATACTGGAGACCCTTCCTCACGCTATCCTTCTGATGGCGCCTTAGCATTTATCCATTTTAAGAGCTAAGAAAGGACAGGCTGGTATGCGGATAAGGCACAGGAGTCTGACCTGGGTTCTACTCACAGCAGCCCCAACCTGCTCTGTGACTTTGGGTAAGTCACTTCTCCCTTTCTATGCTTCTCTTTCCCCATTTGCAAAATGGGGGTCACCAGACCAGCCTACCTCACAGGTGGCGGAAGACTGCCTGGAGAGAAGTGGGAATGTTTTGTCACCACAGGGTTTGCACTGAGGGGAGAAACATCACAAACGCCTTTCAATGGCTTCTGAAGACAAGAGCAAGGCACTTGGATATCGCTCAGCAACATAAAGTGTGACCCAGCTCTTGCTTTCTAGAGGCATTCCCTGCACGGTACAAGTGCCTGCGTGTCTGGGCCTGCTCGAGCGGCAATCCGTCCCTACAGAGCCGTGACCAGTTATCTAGAGAGGCGGCAACCTGGCCCCGAGGGCTCCCCCTAAGGCAGCACCTCCATTGCAACTAAAACGTGCCCCCTTCGAGACACCTCGCAAAGACTCCCTCCCCACACACAAGCAGTGGGTAGCAGGGACAGGAAGACTTCTCTGTTGCAGCATTAAAAACCCTGACTCACGACACATGGCTCCACACACAGATGGACAGCAAGATGGGGGACAGGGCCTCAAAACTATCCAATTTAGACCGATTCTTTTCTGGGGGAGGAGCAGACAGCCGCAGCCCTGCCCCCAGCCCCGCCACCTATGTACCACTGCTCTTATTTATGATAGACAAAAGGAAGCCCCACTGGGACCTCACTTTTCTTCCCTGCCCTCTGTGCTCGCCATTTCCCTGTTTGTTAATTCATTAGCACTCTGGGTCAACTGCCCAGAACTAATCGATCCGAACTGGATTTTCCGTGGAGCTGGGTTTTTTTTGACAAGCCACGTTGGATGCCTCCAAAGCCATGTTTCTGGGCATCTCCCTTCCCTTCCCCTGGCACACACACACATGCCCTATGCCTCAAAATATTGATTTTCACGCCTGAATCCAAAATGACACCTATTGTGCCCTTTCTGCGTATGCAATCTTGTTCACATACAAACTTAACCCAAACTTACATTGTTACCTACACAAACACATACACAAATGAGCATGTTAGTTTGGAGATTCATATAACTAAGTTTGTTTTGTTCGCGATCCCTCCACCCCAGAAAAGCAAGAGCATGGAAAACATTGCAAACATGATGCAGGGCTGAAAATTACACATCTAATTAACAACTGTTGGTACTGTGACTGTGTGACTAGGCACAAAGTGTGTAATATACAGCCAGCATATTATCCTGTGTACGTGTGGGATATGGATGTGTTGTACATGCATATACACAATAGAGTTTGTTGCTAAAGACACACATGGTGCCCTCCGGAGTCAGAAGGGGAAGCAGTTATATTTGGGGGAGCTACCACAACGAGATAGAGGGAAAAGGAGACAGTTTATATAACATAATATACCAGCTCTACCGATGGATCACATACAGCGCACAAGGCCTGTTGATCCAGCAATCACAGGGGCAAAGCCCATAGACGCAAAGTAGAAGCAAAACTATAAATTCAAATCTATCACAGGCCATTGACTTAAAAACTTCAGCTGCAGTGAGAGGCAGGGCAGAAAGCGAGAGCCCCCGGGGGGAGCAACTGGAAACCGAAAACTGTTGAATTATTTGGGGGCGGGGGAGGAAGAGAGAGAATCCTGGGATTTAAAAAAAATAATAATCCACTCACCAGAGGGGAAATGAGCCCCCCCTCCGGGTGGAGGGTAAACACTGAGGGGGAAGGAGGCAGCAGAGGGGGCCATGGAAATACAAGGTCCTTCCATAGCCAAAGGACTGCAACCGGCCACCCCAGCTAACAGAGCGAAACCCACACCCCCCTTGCACCCATTAGCTTCCCTGGGGGGGGGGTTTCAAACCCACTGGGGGTGGGGAGAAGGGTTGGGGGGGGCAGTTCCACCTCCACATCCTCTCTAGCGTCCCAATGGGGCTGACCCCCTCCCAAGCCAGCCCCCTTCCCCCCCCCCCAAAGTAGCTCAAGTTCCCAGGCAGAGTGGGAAGGGCTGCCCCAGGCAGCTGCAGTTTCGGGGAAGGGATTGCGGGGGGCGGGGTTCTTCCCCCAAACTAAGCTTAGGACAGCCCCCCCCCCCCCCCCC
>ML677412.1:5530042-5580493 GCA_007922305.1 Dermatemys mawii | reverse complement strand
CGGGGTTCCCCTCTGCTGGAGGGAAGGGACGGGGGGTCCCCCTTGTTGGCAAGGGCATGGGGCATCGGGGTTCCCCTCTGCTGGAAATGGGCTGGGATACCGGGGTTCCCCTCTGCTGGAAGGAGAGGAGGGGACGGGGCGGGGGGTCCCCCTGGTTAGCAAGGGCATGGGGCTGGGGTATTGGGGTTCCCCTCTGCTGGAAATGGGCTGGGATACTGGGGTTCCCCTCTGCTGGAAAGAGGGGAGGGGAGGGGACGGGGGTCCCCCTTGTTAGCTGAGGCATGGAGAATGGGGCATTGGGGTTCCCCTCTGCTGGAAGGAGAGGAGGGGGGTCCCCCTTGTTGGAAGGGGGCTGAGGTATGGGGGGATTAGGGTTCCCCCTGCCGGGGTCCCCCTTGTTGGAAGGGGGCTGCAATAGTGGGGTTCCCCCTGGTGGAAGGCGCTGGGCTAACGAGGCGGGGAGGGTCAGAGGGGAGTGACCCCCCTGGCTCCGGGGAGGGGGGGCAGAGACCCGCCCTGCCAGCGGGTGGGGAGGGGGGCGCAGGCCTGGCCATTGCCCGGGGGCTGCAGCAGCAGCAGAACCGCGCGCGCCGGGCCTCGAATCACAGCCTCGGACTGCGCTGCTGACGTCAGACTTGGCGCGGCGCCCGGCCAGAGAGACGGGCTCGCACGCCGGCCCCGGGTCCGCCGGGCCGCGGGACTCCGCCTCCTCCTGCAGCGCCCCCTGGCGGGGCCCGGCTCCCCTTCAGGCCCTTGAATGAAGGGCCCCATCTTCAAAAGCACGCTCAGCAGGGCAGCTGCAGCTACCACTGTGGGAGCGAGGGACGGATTTTGCTGGGCTCTTCTGAAAACCTGAACCCTACGCTTGCTGCCTAAATAGGAGCTGAGTTATCTGGCCTTGGTCGCAGGTGCTGAGTACTTGGAAATGCAGCCCTTGCAGTCTAATTAGATTGCAAGGTCTTTGGGGGCAGGGCATAGGTGCTGGAAGCAGGGGTGCTGGGGGCGCTGCTGCACCCCCTGGATTGAAGTGGTTTCCATCACATGCAGGGGTGACAGAGTGGGTCAATGACTCAGCGCCCCAACGATACAAATTATTTCTACCCCCTGCACCTCTTTCTAGTCTATATTTGAATAGCTCTTAGTACAATGGGCTCCTGCATCATGAGCGGAGCTCGAGGCACTACCACAATGCAAATAATAATTTCCTTTTCTTGTAGCTGGTAAGAATTCACAGTTAAATGACAGCTCACAGATTGAGCCTTTCAGGCCACAATCTCTTATCAGTTTCTAAGACTTGGGTTTTGCTTTTTAGTTTTCATTTAGCACTTGTTTTATTCCAGTGATTCAGGACTAGATAAACACTACCAGCGCCTGTTAAGCTACAGCCACCCCCCTCACATTCGGCAGTCTAGCACGATGAATAAAACAGCATCAAACTCTTCTGCCCTTGGCACGTTCCTGTTGCAAAGCATTTGGCCCAAGCAGTGTAATAAAGGGAAGGCTTTGCTGCAAGGATCCTGCTGAATGTCCGATAGTTCAGCAAAACTCCCACTGACTCTGCAACTGGCATCGATAGAATTAATTGATGTAGATAGTTTAGCCTGAGTCAGGCATGAGCAAACAGTATGGAGAAGCACAGGAATAAAGGCCTAATCCTTTAAAATTTAAGACCCTGAGTTATTTTGTGCAAGGGAGGAGCAATGGGACTATTTTTGTGTGTGAAGTTAAACACGTGCATGAGTACTTATTTTGTTTACAGAAGCAGACTGAAACTTCTGTGTTAGAGAATATCTTATTGCCCTTATGGAAATCCACGGTGCGCCCACATTTTGAATACTGCATACAGATATGGTCTCATCTCCAAAAGGATATACTGGCATTAGAAAAGATTCAGAGGAGAGCAACTAAAATGATTAGGGGTTTGGAACAGGTCCCATATGAGGAGAGATGAAAGAGGCTAGGACTTTTCAGCTTGAAAAAGAGGAGACTAAGGAGGGATATGATAGAGGTGCATAAAATTATGAGTGGTGTGGAGAAAGTGAATAGGGGAAAGTTATTTACTCGTTCCCATAAGTGTAATATTTTTCCCCCCCTTCCATTGCCTGCAACTGTCTTGAGTTGTGAAACCAAAATGCACCTCCCTTCTCCTTCCTTCGACAAACAGTGATGCTGTTCCTGCAGTGCTCTGGGTTTCTAATGGGCTAAGGAGGCTTGCAATGAACATGGCTGCGAATATTTGGTTTTGGGTGAAACCAAAACTCTCAGCCCCATGGAGAGAGTATGTGCTGCCACACTTAAGACCTCAAAATAGAAATTAAGTAAGGCACAGGCCTCACGGTGGCACTCAGCACAGGAGCATCACTCGGCGTGATCTGTAAAACCCTTGAACAGAAAAAATAGTTTAGGGCTAAACTAAGTTGATAAGGTCTCTTCTTTTTTGATCTTTCCCTGCAGCAAATATTCCTTTCGCCCCTCCCACCATCTTCATGCACTGGTCATTCTTTGCATTCATCGCACTCTTGGTAGCACAAAACAGATGCACATTTCAAATGCTCCAACCCTTAGCCTCTTCTGCTGTCTCTGGCAGTAACAGCCAGTGTAAACAAAAGGACCAACTATCTCCAACCCCATTAAATTGTTTCTCATGCTGTTGGTTTCAGTTTTGATTATTTGGAAGTGCAACTGAGTTTGGGGTTACTGGTATGTGCTTTAATTGTTGTCTACATTCATGTGTTGCTAGAATTGCGCATGTAGAAATAATTCTGAAAGGTGCTGTTGTTTATATATTGTGGGTTCTGTTTTTCAGTTAGCTTTGTGTTTCCTGTCTGTGGTAGTGTTACAATAATTGTTTAGGTTGTGTTGGGCTGGGAGCAGGTTGGTGTTTGGATTAGGTAAAAATATTTTTATAACTATCAGAAACAATAATGGGCAAAACTGAAAAAGTGCAGATGTTTGATTTGGATGGTACACGCCTCCCACCCACCCCCATCCCCCCAGAAAAAAACTCTAGGGAAAGTTTTGTACCAGGCCTTCTAATGAAACTTGGAAGTATCCCCATTTGTGGTGTACCAAATAGCACCAAACTGCTGTTCTTAGTGTATTTTGCTTATTCCTCTTCCAGCTATGCTCAGGTCATCAAGAAGAGCATGAAAAAACCCACCCTCAGAAGGTATCCAGACTTTCTCCAGTCACAGCAGAAGTTTAGTTCCAGTTTGGAATCTAGGCTGAAGGTTCTTACTTTCTAGAATCATAGACTATCAGGGTTGGAAGGGACCTCAGGAGGTACCTAGTCCAAGCCCCTGCTCAAAGCAGGACCAGTTCCCAACTAAATGATCTCAGGCAGGGCTTTGTCAAGCCTGACCTTAAAAACCTCTAAGGAAGGAGATTCTATCACCTCCCTAGGGAACCCATTCCAGTGCTTTGATTATCCAGCCTTTGATAATCCCTAGTCAGAGACTGCAGGCACAGAAGAACAGTGAACATAATGGGGCAGAGCCTCTGATATGGAGCAAAAGGCTCTGACCTGCTCAATGCCCTACCTTGTAACCACACAAGAGGTCCTCAGCTCTCACTGTGTAGTTGCAGGAGATAAGTCTTGGGTGGGCCCAGTTTGAGGTGCAGAGTAAGTCGCTCTCACCTCTGGGCTGGGAGCTGTTCCGAGGTACTTTATACCCATTGCTACTGTGTAAGACTGGGTTTACTTGGCCCTGCCTCAGGGGTGGGGCCTGGAGTGGGTGACTTCTTGGGGTACCTTCCAGCCCTACATTTCTAAGATTCGATAATTAGCACTGGGTCGCTGCCTCTCTGGCTTTTCCATGGGAGCTCAGAGGCCATGACCCATGGATCCTTGCTGGTTTTGGTATTGCAGCTCTAGTTTCTTCCCCTGCCCTTACGGTGTTCATCACCACCAGCTTATTGGTGGATTTGCTTGGGAGCCTGGCCATGGCACTGCAGCCGAGTTGTTACTCCACCAAGGGAGTTTGTGAAAGAGAGACAGACACACACACACACCCATCCCGAACAACAACTGCTAAGCTATCACCCTTTCTACTCCTTTAACAGTTAATAGGGACTTCCTTACCGCATCAATTTACAGAGATCCTTCCAACCCTCCCGATACACCTACCTGTGTGATTCATTGACAGGCAACAGTCGTCTGAGGCCTCACGGCACTTGGCAGCAGTTTAAGACAGGAAGTGAAGAATGGCATGGCAGCCAATTGAAGCAGAAAGGAGACTGTTCAGGAGGCAAAAGCTCGTTACCCAAATTAGCCCTGGTGTCTTGGCCAAACTTCAAACGTGCCTGCTCCTCCAGAAAACACCCTGGAGAGCTGAAATGACGAGTGGTCAGGAGGCTGGGGTGGGAGGACTCTTCAGAGAGACAAGGCTACGCCACTCATCAATCCCGAAGTACTGACTCAGAAGGAAGAGCACCCCGCCTTGTGAGTCACGGCCAGCACTTCCTGTAGCACCTTGCGTTTTCCCCTGGAGGTCTCCCCTCCGAGTAAGGACCCAACCCAATCGTGCTCAGCTTGTCAGGTGGAACCGGATCCCAGCCAGCAGTGGTGTGGCTGCAGGCTGCACGGCTTGTTAGGCAGGGAGGCTAGAAAGAGGTGGGAGTCTTTGCAATTCCTATTCATCCGATAAAGGTAACTCAAGGCACGGGCTGTCTGTTAAAAGATTCCCCTCCCACTAGGCATTAGGAGGGGGCTGGCTCTAAATCTTTCCTTTGTGGAGCAGCCCGGCTGCATTTACCTTCCACACACTTGATGAGAGTGATTTTACATTACTATGGCCTCAGCTGGTTGCTTCAATATTTGCACCCATTGGCGAGATTTGGCTACTCAAAGCCAGTGGCTCTGGGACCATTCTCATTCAGAGAGAGGCCTGCACGGAGGGAAGGAAGGAGATTACATACACCATGCAGAGGGGATCTGCAGTTCCTTAAGGACTAACTCCTTCACGCGTAAGGAAAGGTTAACGACCCCAAAGCATGGACAGAGATTCCATTGCCCACCATTTTATGTGGCACAGCGAGTGCCCAACCCCACCCGGTCACAATGGCAGAGTTTTATGTACGGTTGCGCTGCTATAAATTACTGTGCAAGACACAGGGCAATGGAGAATCAGACCCTGGGTGTCAGAAGCAAGGTGGGGTGGGGGGAGTGTCAGAGGGGCTTGGACAGTCACACCCAGTGGTCAGAGTCAAGGGCCAGCAGAATCCAAGGAGTTGTAGCCTAGGGTCTAAGCTGGAGCCGTTGGGAACCAGGATGGGAGCTGGGAACAGAGCAGGGATCGGGGACAAGACCGGAAGTCGGGTAGCAGACGGCAGGGTCTGTGGTAGCAACAAGCCAGGATCCACTTCGTCGTACGGACAACTTACTGTGTCTCCTTCTAGCTTAAATAGTGTATGTGGCCCAACCAGAGGCTCCGGACCGTCTCCAGTCAGGTCCCTGTGGGTGGTACCTTTAGTGGCGCATAAGGCCTTCTCCCCATACTCCAGTCACTAGGAGACCCAACAGGTGACGCTGGTGTCGTGGAGGCGGGCTCAGGTTCAGGACCTGCCGACAGTCCCAAGGGGCCACTTTCCAATGGGTGCCCGGGGGAGATAGTCATGGATGGGTCTAGCTCTGCTCCTACAAAATCCAGGCCAGTTCTTTACGATGCTTGCGCCAGCTGCTGGTCAGGAGCACTTCACAAGTATATAGCAGACCAGCGTTCTCCATGAGTCAGCTGAGCCTGCTGCGTAGCTGGAGGCCAGAGTGTTGCTCTCCAAGAATCCAAGGTACCTTCTGCCTGGAGAGGGAGGAATCACATTGGCTGGCCAGTGCGTGTGAAGGACACTTACTCTTCCCTTCCCTTGCTGTATCTATTCTGGGGATATAGAGAGCACTCTGGTTCAGCACGAAGTTCAATTTCTTTTTTTTTTAAATGAACAGAGACTTGTTCCCACCGTTCTTCATTTATTGATCATTATCAGTACAAAAAACCCCAAATTAAATGCTGCTCCACCCCCCGCATCTTTGTCATTTAAACCTAATGCTACAATATATAAAACAGAATCTAAAAGACTCAAAGTATTTCCGAGGAACTTCCTGGAAGGATGAAGTCAGAGTAACCATCGGGTTCATCTGCTAAATATAGAGAGGGAGCGATTCTGCTTTGTGGTCTGGGACCAGCGGCCAGTTCTGAACGACCCAGAGATGTTATGGAGATAGGAGTACAAAAAGTACTCTAGTATTTTACAGTAACGATCCAACCCACGACAGCATGAGGGAACCTCTCTGCAGTGCTTGGGGCCGTCTCTTCCATCAGGGTGGAAGCGGAGGAAGATGGAACGGTGACGGTGTGATCTTTGAACTGCTACACCCTAATCAGTGGATGCGTATTTGCACTGAACGGCTCCACTTGGTCTCCCTCAGCACCTCTCTCCAGATGTGCACAGGTAACGTTAGTAACACCAGTCCAGCAGTTATTCACATCCACAGAGTGATTCACGGGTTCTCGCTGGTCAGCGTATTGTAGGCAAACCCCTGCCTCGCTCGGTCATGCCAACTGGCGTAGGCTCAGTACAGCTCAGGGACGTAGGGCTCCCCGGCGTGTTATTCACAGGCCAGCTTCCCATCAAAGCTGGAGAGGGCAATGGTGAAAGCCTGCACAGCGCACATGGGGTAGTTGTAGTCCATGGTGAAAGCGTCGTCCGCCACGCGGCCGAACTGCATCACAATGTAGTCAGCTGAAAGAGAGGTGGCAAGAGGCCATCAGGGAACACCTGCACCCGGACAGGTTCCTGGGCTGGACTGAGTGCCAAGGGTCAAAGCCCAACACCCTCCACCCAGCCAGGCAGCCGAAACTCTGGCTTAGGGGACTGCCCTGAGGCTACACGGTCTGTGGCAGAGCCCAGAACAGAATTCAGATCTCCAGCGGTCTGGTCCCTCCCAGCCACTTTGAACCTCCTGAGCTGCATCAGTTTCCCTGCCGCTAGCCCAGGGATAACTAAATGAGGCTTGATTCATTGAGGCATGTAAAAGCTTTGAGATCCTTGTCTAGGAAGGATCAGAATTCCTGTCCGCGCTGTTGCCCCCAGCAGCCCAGCCACGAGGAAGTCCATCCGGTGGCATTTTCAGCTCAGATCCCAGAAGCTGATGTCACCCCCCTGGGGATCTGAACGCCCAGGGGCTCGGCTGAACCCAACCTCTGCAGTTTGTCCATCGAAGGTGACCTTCCAAAGCAGCAACGCCGCTTGCGTAATGGCCCCGAGTTTCAATGTGAAGGTCCCGCACCTGCTGCCAGCTCCCAGGCGGTGGCCGAGCCACGCTGCGGTGGCCTGAAAGGCCGCGGGGCTCTCGCTCAAATGTCAACCCCAGCAGAGCCAGAGGGGGCTGAGCAGGGTGGGGGCAGAGCTCAGCCACCTGCCTGACAATAAGCGTTGCCATTTAATCAGCAGAACCAGCCCTTCGCCTCTCAGTGCCGCTCCCTTACTGACAGGAGCCCCAAATCCTGCCTCTCCCAAGGGGAAACGGGCCCCTTGCTAGAATTCCTGACCTGCCCGTCCTCAGCACAGCAGTGGCACTTTCCCAGCCCACAGCCTCTCCCGGGCCTTCCTTTTGTTACAGCAGCCGGGGGACAGGAAAGCTGTAAAAATAACGGGGGCCCCCCCCCAACAGGTTCTTTCTGTCCTGTAATCCAACACTCTGGGCACCAGCGGCCCCTGATTGGACTGGACAGATGACAGGGAGAAGAGTCCCTCGCGGCTTTGCACGCTCCATAAAGCGGCTGAGCTGCCCTGGCTCAGATATTCGCAGGTGGCCTCCGCCGTGAGACTGGGGCACAGGGTGGTGGAGCGGGACAGCCCCCCAAGCAGTCAGCTGTCAGAACTTGGAACCCTCTGACTGATCCCCAGGGGCCTTCCAAATCCAGCCAACTCAGCACTAAGCCAATCAAGTAAAATGTCATTCTGTCTCCAGCATCAGCCTCAGAAGGGAGCCAACACAGGATTGTTTCAGCCTCTCGGTGAGGCTTCCCCACCCCGAGATGAGCCTGAACAAGATCTGTGGATTGCTGAACTCCTACTTACACCCAGGGGCCAGAATTTTCAAAAGGTCTCAACACACACATACTCCCCCAAATACTTCCTATAATTTCTCCCTCTACAGTTGTACATGGGACACGGGGAGTGCAGATGAAATGGGTTCAAAACCAACCACAAAGGGGGCCCGGGTAACACTGGTGTAGGCAGGCGCTCAGCTATGGACATGAGTGGGAGCTGGGCTTGCTTACACCAGGGCTGGATTTGATCCGTGATCATTTTGCTTATCGAATGGGTTTCGGCGCAGAGGGTGCTCATGGCCTCACATGTCTCCCCTCCCCCGGGTATCCCCTCCCCTTCCCTCCTGGGGCCCAGCTGGCCCCGTTGGGGCCCTGGTAGGGTGACCTGCTCCTGGAGCTCTCCCCATCAGTGAGGCCCCCACCAGGAGTGGCCAGTGGCACTGATGGCCTGGGCGGGGACTTCTGGACAGCTTCGTCCTAGGGCCTTATTCTAGGCATTCATCCAGCAGCGAGAAGCTGCCCCTGGAGCCCGGCATGGCAGAGCCCTTGTTTGAAGCCAGGAGGAGAACAGCGTCTTCGCAGCTAGATCCGCATTGAGGAAAAGTTCCAAGCTCAGGCGGAACTTGGGCAGGGCTCCCCCATGCACCTGCCCCACACAGCTCCGGTCCCCTCACACAATCTGCCTGGCCCTCTGGCTTCCCCTGGTGCGCCATTCAGCCCCATCCACACAGAGCACGAATTTGGCCGGCCCTGGGTACAGAGCTGTGAGCAGCAAGGCTCCAGAAGGGAACCCCCCTGCTTGCCCATTGCTCCCTCGGTGAGATTATGGTCCAGGAACTCGCACCAGGACTCCTCTCAGATCAAATGGGCTGCAAGTTTCCAAGCCGGGAACCAGACCTCTCCAGCTGCAAATCCCACCACTCCGCCTGCTGGGACGGTTCCTGCTCCCCCGCTGTAAAGATTCTGCCCTCCACCACCACAAAACCTAACCCCGAGAGAAGGAGTGAGAGCCCTCCTGTCTGACCAACTCCCTCGACGTAGCTTGCTCAGGGAATCGCCTGCGTCTTGCCCGCTGCTCCCTGACCGGGGAATCGACTCTCCCTACAGACTTACGATCGTTGCTGTGCACGATCTGGAAGTTCTTGACGGAGGCATGGGTGACTCTGCCGTGGAAGTTCAGGACGTAAGACTGGGTCTCGTCATTCCATACTGGGGCCTTGTTGTGCAGCTCGATCAGGTTGTCCATGTTTTTGTTCTGCCACCTCATAAGAAGCCCGTCGTTATCCTGGGACCAGTGAGAAAACACACTGAGGAGGCAGCATGAGAAAGGCGTGCAAGAGTCTTTCTACCCCTAGGAATCCCTGCAAATATTTCCCGGGACGTGCAGGGTCTGGATGAGGTTGTGTACCCCGTGTGCACACCCGTGTGTACTCTTCTGACATCAAGGGCAGCTAGCCACGGAGATCCAAGGTGATATATGGCCCCACGTATCCCATGTGTGCATCTGGGCCTTGTCTGGACCTTCCATGCCCCTCTAAATCATCTCCATGCTGTAGTCTTCTGCCACTCTGTTCTAGTTCTTATACCGTGCCTATATCCGAGTGCCTGGGCAGGGAACTATCACCTCCCTTTGGGACTGCTAAGACACAGGCTATGCCCCGGAGGAAAGGGGGTCCTGCCCCCACCATTGCTGGCTGGTGGGCCGACTTACGTTTCGGGGCCGGATTGGCACCCGCTCATTGTCAGAATTCATTCCAGGGATGATGACCGTCATCTTCCGGGGTCCTTTGAACCCTAAAACGTTTGTCTCCTGAAACAGAAACGCCAGCGGTTTCATCTGTACGTCACCGGAGGCTCACGCATGCCGAACAGGAACAAACGTCCTGCTCCAAGACTTAGCAGCTGTTTCCTGACCCACTGGTACCAGCAGCGTGCGCCTGGGACTCCCTATTGTGCTCCCCACCTCCCCATCCAGATGTGCCTGCAGCGTGACTGGGATGCGTATGGAGAAGCTCGCCCCGCTACCGCCCAGGCTGTGCCTGCCCGGTGGATCAATAGAGACTGCTGCTTTCCAGGACAGCCGCGTGGACTGGCAATGGAGCCAGGAATCTTTCAGTCTCGCCCAGACCGCACTGGGCACAGGAGACTGAGACCACGGGCAGCCACTGTGGGATGCTGCCCGGCGAGCGTGGCTCTCCGGCGGGGGGAGGGTGGAAGGAGCCTACGTCTGGTACTTACATACACGACGGCTGACAGCTCCTGTCGCACGTTTGACCAGTCGGCGTTCGCTCTGTCGGGGTTCACACCATTATCAAACACGGTAAACTTAGTCCCCATTAAATTGGATCTACAATGAAAGACAGAAATCAGGCTGAGGACCTGTGTGGAGGTGTATGCGGCACCGTCACCCCTCTTCGGATCCTCTATTTGACCTTCCTTAGGTTACCCTCTGTGCTGCTCTGAAACGGGTCTCTGGGGCACCACCGTATCTCAGCAGATGCCTCCCAGCAGCACAATCAAAGGGAGGAAACAGGACGGGGCGTGGGGTCTTGGAAGTGGTCCCCAAAAGCCCAGATCTCTGTGCAGGGAGCGAGAGGAGCAGCTCTTCTCCGCCAAAGTCCGTCAAGGACAGTCACTGAGAAGCACCTGAGTCATGGAGAGGTCGGAGGGACATAGGCTGTATCCTGCACCGGGAGCTACCTGTAACAGGCTCGGCTCTGGACGGCCACATGAGACTCCAAGTCATGGAACTACTCCCTAGCTTCCTCCAGACGCAGCAGCCCCTTCCACCCGGCTCCCCCGATCCATCGCACTCAGCAGTTTGCCTAGCACATTTGTGTAGGTGGCTGGCACTTCCCTGGATTGCCACTGGGGCTGGATTCAGGCACAGAGGGGACGTGGTGGGTCCCAATGACCCTTTTCACCAACGCAGCAACCGAGCTGGTCTTCTAATTGAGTCCTCTTCCAAATGCACCCCGAATTCCTTTACACCAGGGTTGTCGTGCTTTGAGGGGCATTGTCAGCATGATTCTGGACAGGCGCCTGCTACGCACAACTGAGCGGAAATACACACTCTGCAGCGGGAGAAGAGCCGGTTTGTGGGGGATTCCTGTGGCCCCTGCACAAGTCCTGCTACACTCCTTATAAGCAGGGGCTTGGCATTCAAAGAAATTGCACCAGTTCAGCTTAAAAAGGGGATGCAAAGTCTCATGTGGACACTCTTATATGGGTTTAAACTGTTTCTCTCTGTTGCTTGCACCTGCAAAGTCACTCACTCATGCAACCCCGATGTAAGAAGACAGGTTGGCATTGACCGAAGAGAGTCCACACACAGAGTTGCCCTGATAGAACGAAACCAGTTTACAATCGCACCTTTGGGTCAACTGATGCAACTCTGCATGTAGAGCAGGTCTTGGCTCCCTGGGCAGCTCTGTGCTTGGCCTCCGCCTGAGGTAACCCGCCTCTGATATCCACGGAACTGCACTGAGCTAATATCCCGTCATTTCTGTGACAGGGGAGGGTGTCATAGGGGGAACCTGTCTCTGACCTGCCCCACACACCTCTCTCCCTATCCCCTGCTCCAACAGACCACAGGGAACTCCCCTGGCCTGCAGTGAAGCTGCTGGGAGTGCAGGACTCCTCCCTGCTGAAAGCACTGTCAAGAGGTGACCCCTCTCCCCTTCAGAAAGAACCAGACTAGCCAGTTCTCCCCTCCCTGTCCCCCAGCACCAGTCCAGGGGCCAGATCTAGTAACAGGAGGCTCCGGTTCCAGTCAGAAAAGCTGTGACCCCCAGCTACCAAGTCAGGGGGACTCAGCTGGGCCACAGTGGGAAGCGGCAACCTAAACAAATATGTGCAGCCTCTTCGCGTTTCCAAGCAGCTGCCCATCTTAGGTCCCCTCCCTCCATCTGAGGGATTCAGTGCAAGACCTGTTCTCCCTGCCCCATGTCCATGGGGGACACGTTCTCCCCACATCAGCCACTGAAGGGCCAGTTTCCACCCGAACTGCAGTATCAGGGCGGGGCCCGCACCGTGGGTAATAAGCCAACCAGTCCGAATGGAGCAGTTTGGGTCACATCTCCATGCAGGAAGGAGGGTGTATACACGGGGACACTGCATCTGAGCCTGGGGAGTGAGGGAAGCAGGGGTGGAAGGATCACTCCTTGCCTACGGTCTCCGGATAGCTTTTACATCAATTTAGTGGCAGTGAAAGGAGCCAGAGACGGAGCAGGATGCTCTCACACTGCACCCATCATGGGCCCATCCTGCTCTGGATGGACCCCTCTAGGGCTGAGATACAGGTTCGGTCTCAATGGCCCAGATCGTCCCTGGATGTTCCGCTGAGGCTGCCAGCCAGGGGGCTGATTAGTGTCCAGCACAAAGGTATTTTTCATGAGATGAAGAATTGTTCCCGGGGCACAGGATCGAGACCCACCAAATCACTGCACGCAGGCCACCGAACAGTCCTCGGCTGGGGACCATTGTCATTCACTACCGCCCAGGGTGGGATCTGAACCATGACCCCTCCCTCCCAACATGGGCTGCAAGTTCTGTCTGGAGGGAAGGGCCTTGCAGAGCATTCACTTCATCGTATGGCCGCGTTTGCTAACCCAGGGTTTTACACAGTCCCAGCAGAGCCGCAGGGACAGCAGAACGCAGGGAATAACCCAGGCAGCAGGAGACCTAGGCTGGCATGATGTCAAGAGTACAGGGCAGAAGCTCATGCCCTGGCACGGTCCCCCACTGGGAATTTGCTCTGGACTCATGGAAATGGGAGGTGGGCCGGGACTCCAGCTTTTCTTGTACCTCAGCTTCCCAATGAAGTTCTCTCCGCCTCGGGACAAATCCGTGGGATCCATGGAAATCAGGTAGTTGGAGGTCTTGCTCTTCTTCCGCTTCCGACCAGCCAGCAGGAACACCTGCCGGAGACGGGAAGGAAGGGCTGAGCGGGGGATGCTCAATTGTTGCAACTCACGGTAAGTAAGACTGAAGCCGCCCACCCTGAAGGAGGTCTACCAGGCACAAAACTCACACTCCAGCTGCCTGCTAGCAGGCTGCTGCGAATACAAGACGCGGTAAATATAGAGCTCAGTCCAAGGCCACTGTCCTGATATGCAAAGCGCTCTTGGCGACTGGCCTTAGCTACCATAGAGAACGCTGTGACAAGCAGGGAGAACGGTGGACATGATCTTAAAAGTTTCCTGTTAGGGGAAAGGCTTTTCTGAAGGGAGATACCTGGAGCTGTAACCTGAGATGAGGGAGGAGGGGAGTTGACACCTTCAGCCCGGGAAGTGAACAAAGGAAGGCAGACAGGTGGAGGGACTGAGGTCAAGTAGAAGCTGTCTGGGAAAGAGGTGGGGAGCCCGGATTCGGGGTCTCATCTCCCTGCCCCACAGAAGGGCCTGACTAAGGGGGCCTGTTTGTACTGACAAGCTCGGAGTTGGATTGTGTTCCTGGCATCTCCAATAAACCTTCTGATCTACTGGCTGGCTAAGAATCACTGTGAATCCCAGGAAGTGGGGGGTGTGGGAACGGGACTCCCCCACCCCGTGACAAATGCCTGTCTCTATGACCACCACTGCCTGTGGACAGTCGCCTTCCCTGGAACAATGGAACTGAATACATAGGAGAAGCTCGGAGCGCAGGAGGCAGCTTTCTCAGGAGCTGGGCTTAGACCCACTGCCACAAGAGATGGGAATGACTAGGGAGCTCACCAGGTTCCAGACCAACTGCTAGACTCATGCCTGGGACTTAGATTTCCATGGATCCTTACCTTCCTCGGGGGTCTGGGGATGGTGGCTCCAGGCCTATTGGACATTCTGGCTTGTGCAATAGGACAGGCGTGTGAGGACCAGTCTTGGGACATTTACGTGACCCACGTGGCAGCAGAACACCATGGTACAAGAGGAGAGGGTCACAGCCCAACGTCACCAGGCTGTGATCGCGATGACATCTTATGGGTTTCCCAAACTCTCAAAGACAGTGGCTAAGTGGTGACCCTAGCTGGGGCGTTCGGTTCTGTGCCGGGCCTTGTTTTCACACACTGGGTATGGCTACGCTGCGCAGAAAAACCCATGGTGCAGAGCCTCAGAGCCCGAGTCAATTGACTTGGGCTCTCAGGAGGCGTCTACACAGGGTATGCGAGATGGGAGGGCCCCGAAGTCCACGCCGCCACGGGACAGCCCCACATCCCCCGCTCAAGTCACTGGCCAGATGCGGGTTTCTCTTCGCAGTGTAGACGTACCCCCTGTGGCTAGAGCTTCCTAACGTCACTTGCGGAATGACAGAATCGCACGTCTAACAGGCTGGGACCTCGTTTCACTGCTTGCCTTTTTCTCATTGTCCAGGTGCAGGTAATATGTAGGGTACAGGCCCCGGTCCATCCCCTTCTTGTCTCGAGTGACCCGACACTTGATGGTCACCCCCTGAGGAGCCGGCTGCAGCACAAAGTCCTCCAGGTTGTCCACTTCAATGACAGGGGATGGTGGCCTCTCCTCCCTCTGTGGCCCAGCACCCAGAACGGAAAGGGGAGAAGGCTTTAGCGGGGGCTCATTTTAGGCACACGCTGCTCTAGGACTTTCCAGAGAGAAAGCATCAGCAGCCAGAAACACACACACCACCGCAGGACGTGTGCCTGGCCACACCTTTCCCTTCCCTTCCCTTCCAGTGACAACTGCTCCCTGGGCCATATTCCTCATCTCCTCTGGGACCGGACAGTCAAGTGCCAAGCACCTCAGCATCTCCCTTCTCTGAACTCAGTCCCCCCAGCCACTGCGGGAACCTGCCAGGGCGACCCCCTGCCTCCAGCCACTGCGGGAACCTGCCGGGGCGAACCCCTGCCTCCAGCCACTGCGGGAACCTGCCGGGGCGACCCCCTGCCTCCAGCCACTGCGGGAACCTGCCGGGGCGACCCCCTGCCTCCAGCCACTGCGGGAACCTGCCGGGGCCACGGTAGACTCTCCATTCTTTCTGGGGCCCTGCTCTGCGAGATGGGCTGCCTGCCCATCCTCCTGACCTCTTTCAGCTGCTGCGACTGCCCCTGGACTTGGCTCCGGGGCTGCCAACCCCAGGCGTGAGGGAGGCCCCGAGGAAACCTCCATTCCCAGCGCTGCCCATTAGCCCTGGACTTGCCGGCCTTTTACCTTCTTGGACTTCTTCCCTTTCCCTTTCTTGTTGGAGTTCTTCTGAGGGCTCTCCGCGGCCTCTCCCTCGCTCCCCTCTCCGGCGGCTTTGGGGAGAGCTGCAGGCAGAAAATGTGCACAATGGGCATCGCCCGCTCCGCTGCCCAGACCCCGCCAGCCCAGCGGGACGGCAGGTGGAGGGCGCCAGTGGATTGATTTACAGAGGCAGCAGCCACCCTCGGTACAGCCCGCCGCCCGGGAGCAGAGGGTTTTAAATGACCCACATAGCCAACCGGCAGTGGCAGGTCATGTGACGAGTACCCTGCCAGCACAGGGAGGGCAAGGGATCCTCACTCAATCACATCCTGCCTTGAACTGCTGGCCTGGACCAGCAGCCACGGTGGCGTCTGTGCACAAGGCAAGTGAAAGGACACGTCCGATGCTACTAGTTAAATTAGCACCAGCGGGGGGGGTGACACATCCTCCTCCTCTAGAGGCCGAACCTACGACCCACAAGGATACCCCCACCTGGAGAAGATGGAAGAGTTTGTAACCCAGTATCTGTCCATGCGCTGGCCCTGAGCAAAGGGACTTGTACCCTTCTGTGTCCAGAGCTCACCATGGCGCGCACCGAGCTCAGGGAGCACCCACCTTTCTTCTTGGTCTTCTTCTCCTTGTGGCCGTCGCCTCCTGCCTGGAACATGGAAGCAGTGTCCTTTTTCGTGTTGGGTTTGATTGGCTTAGTGCTGGAATCAGAGTCATCTTCTGCCTCGCTGTTCGTGAGTGCTGGGGCTACGGGGGGAGACGTGCACAGAGGAATCAGTCAATAGAGGGGCTACAGGATTCCTGTGCCCTTGCTTGTGCCTTTCGTCTGAGGATCTCAAAGGCATTGAGAGATGTTAGCTAAGGAACTGAAGATGGAGCCCGTACACATGTCACGACGAGGGAATATTTCACTCAGGAGAACGGAATCACTCAGGGTGGGATTTGATCAAGATCTGGCTAGCAAGTGGCTCACGGTAGTCAAAAAAACAAACAATGTTGGGAATCATTAGGAAAGGGATAGATAATAAGACAGAAAATATCATGTTGCCTCTGTATAAATCCATGGTACACCCACATCTTGAACACTGCATGCAGATGTGGTTGCCTCATCTCAAAAAAAGGCCTACTGAAACTGGAAAAGGTTGAGAAAAGGGCAACAAAAATCATGAGTATAGAACGGCTTCTGTATGAGGAGAGATTAATAAGACTGGGACTTTTCAGCTTGGAAACAAGACGACTAAGGGGGGATAGGATAGAGATCTATAAAATCATGACTGGTGTAGAGAAAGTATATAAGGAAGTGTTATTTACGCCTTCTCATAACACAAGAACTAGGAGTCACCAATAAAATTAATAAGCAGCAGGTTTAAAACAAACAAAAGGAAGTATTTCTTCACACAACGCACAGTCAACCTGTGGAACTCCTTGACAGAGGACGTTATGAAGTCCAAGACTATAATAGGGTTCAAAAGAGAACTAGATAAATTCATGGAGGATAGATCCATCAATGGCTATTAGCCAGGATGGGCAGGAAGGGTGTTCCTAGCCTCTGTTTGCCAGAAGCTGGGAATGAGAGTGACAGGAGATGGATCACTTGATTCCCTGTTCTGTTCATTCCCTCTGGGGCACCTGGCATTGGACACTGTGGGAAGACAGGACACTGGGCTAGATGGACCTTTGGTCTGACTCAGTAGGACCGTTTTCATGTTCTTATGTAGCACCTGACCTCTTCAGAGAGGTGCCATGAGTCTATTACTGATCACATGGGTCACATCCAAACATCATACAGTCACATGCCACAGGAACCAAGTCAGCACTGAGGCAGGGCAGGCGCTTCCCATGCTGAAGCTTCACCAGAGTCTTCCTGGGACATCTCCCATCCAAGTACTGACCACCGAGCCCTAGCCAGACCCCAAGGGCACCCATGGTACCCGCGGTGAGTCCTCAGGTGCCCTTTGTTGATGACAAGAGCTCTGGATGCCCAGGGGATGCAGAGGCAGCTGCCGCCCTTCACCTTTCTTTTTGCCTTTTCTCTCCTTCTTGTCCCCGCTCACTTGGAACATGGACGTCGGCTCCTTCTTCGTGGGCTTGGCAGCTCGGGGCTTGGCATCACGTTCGCTTTGGTCTCCTACTGGGATGGAGGAAGGAGCCAGTGAGGGAGTGGGAAGAGTGAGGGGAAACAGGGGGACCGGGGGTGGTGAGTGGGACTGGAACCAGTGTGAGGACAGGAGGGGAGAGGAAGGGCAGCAAGCAGGGAGGAGCAGCCAGGGAGAAAGGAATGAGGGAGGGGGAGGAATGGGGAAGGCCAGGTATGTTGAGGGGAGAGAGAACAAGGGGCAGGGAGGAGAGAGAGAGAGAGAGAGAGAGAGAGGGGGATGGGACTTCAGGGCCTCTGGAAATGCAGACACAGGAGAGGCCCCGGCCTTCTGCTGCCCTCCTCCCTCAGGCACTTCCCATGGGGCTTGGGGCCTCAGCTGGCCAGCGCTCCCTGCTCATTCCTGGCCTGGGTATTAACCTCAGTCCTGCTGACTTCCCTAATAACCTCTGGCTGGGGCTTCCTTCAGGCCATCCCTGAGCCATGGCTCTCCCTGGATCACAGCTGCCCTCTCCATACCCTGCCTGTGTGCCAGGCCCCCATCTCCTCCTCTCTAGCAGTGTGTCTCCATAACACACGGCCTCTGCCTGCTCCACTGACCCAGGGAGGGAGAGAGATTCCCAAGTGGCCCCTTTGGGAGACAGCTAATTGGAAGACAATGCTGAGAGCACCCTGCCCGGCAGCCGAGGGGGCTCTCCTCAGCCATACGCCGGAGTCCCCAGCCAGGAACTTGGATTCGGGCTCTGGCAGGGAGAAACCAATCTCCCGTGGTTTAGCCTCCAGGGTGCTTAGTTGGAAAGAGCCTCCTCCGCCCCGCCGTGCACTGCGGTGGATCCTCCGGCTTCGGGAGCTCAGCTCTGCGAGCGACTCTGAAAACCGAGGTCCGTCTGACTCCTGGGCTGTCGGCTCACAAGGCAGAGGCGGAGGAGGGATCCCAAAGCCAGGCAGAGATACACCAGCTCCAGGCCAGCTGCCTCAGTTGACTGGGAAATAGAAATATGCAGCCAAAGGATCCTTCCACGCCTGTCCCCTGTCCACACACAGATCCCCAGAGACAGACAGTACCTCCCCTGGCCTGGACTCCCCATAGCACCTCATGCCCTTGGACAGGGCGGGCTACGGTCCCCATCGCACAGAGTGGGGACTGAGGCTCGGAAAGAGGGAGTGACTTACCCAAGGTCACACCTGGGGTCCACGGGGGAACAGGGAATTGACCGAGCTCCCCCAAGTCCTAGTTTAACACCCTAACCGCTGGAGCATCCTTCCTCTCTCTTGCTCTCCCAGGGTTCACCTCCACATGCCAGCTCCTACCCCGCAGCTCCAGCTGCTGACCTTTCAACTTGGGTTTTCTCTCCCTGCTTTCTCCAGCTGGGATTTCTCTGGGGGGCTTCTTTTTTGGCTTTTTCGGTGGGTCATCGTTCTCCACCTCCTCCGCTTCCTCCTCCTCAGAGTCCTCTGGAAGTTTTGGGGGCGGGGAGGAGAAGAAAAACGGACACAACCAAGTTAATAAGGGACTGCGGCGATAGCTCCACCTGCCCTGTTTAGAGGAACTTTCTCCATTGAAACTGTCTCCACTTGGGGCCATATGTCATCCATTGCTTGCACCTCACCCATCCAGTGTCTGGGAGTCTAGTCTGTGTTGACCAAATTTGATCACAGATCCTGGAAAACTGGTTTCTAACCGGCTTGGCCAGCCAGTGTAAACGGGATCAATCCAGGTGCAAGGGAAGTGTAAACGTGTGCTTAAGAGCCTACGTAGGAACCTCCAGTCCAGAGGGCTGCTCTGACGTCGTTGGGCCCACGCTGGGAACTTTCCTTCCCCTAATCAAACCACTTTGAAAACCAGTTTGGGCAGCCTGGAACCTGGCCTCCACTACACCAGCTGAACCAGTTTCAACCCTGGCTGGAAATGCGTGTTTTCCCCAGTGTAGATCAGGCTCTAGAACTTTTCACCCCAGGAGTTTACCCCATAAGAAACAACATGTTGGAAAATAAAGGCCCCCGTTTTGTGTGCAGGAGAGTGAGAGTTTGTCAGGCAGGGTGGGGGGTGGAGGGAAGTGGTACAAGGCTGCCACCTAGTGACGGTCTTGCCTCCTGGGCTTTTCCTTGGCGTCTGTGCAGTACATGCATCGAATGGGGAGTCCTTTCCTCCATCCCTCGCTGCCTCCTCCCTCCTTCCCCCAGAGAGACAGTCACAAGGAATGGAGCAACTGCCCATAGACCCTCACCAATGAGTAGGAGCTGGTAGGTTGGGGGAAGAGGGGGAATATTTGTCTGGAAAATGAACCTCATGTGCATTAGAGGACGGGCATTAGACTGGGGCCCAAAATTGCAACAATCCACTCTGTGCAGCTGTCGTCCGAAAGCAGAGACGGTTGTGACTCACCCTACGTGGGAGCTGGGGACTTTCCCATGACAGGGCCTTTCAGTGCCTTTTAAGTGGGGAGGGGGTTGGTTCTCCAGCGGCACCAAGAGCGTTTTCAAGGAGGCTTCAGATGGGTTTGGATCTAAAGTGCCCAGCGCGGGTTAGAGGGCTGGGTTTGGACAGGGGGACACGGTGCCGTTTGTGTTTGGGTGGAGATTGTGTTGCAATGTGTTTTTTGGATTGTGGGATCTGTGCAGGGCTGTGTGCTGGCTTGTGAACGGTGTGTGTGTGTGTGTGTGTGTGTGCATGCTGCATTTGCATGGCGTGGCTGTGTTTGGATCGGGTTGTGCGTGCTCAAGGCAGTGTGTTGGATTGGGAGCACAATGCCAGTGTGTGAGGGTTGTGTTTGGCCGGGGCGTGGGGCGTAGCTGCATTTGGATTGCCGTAGCGATGCGAGGGTGCCCGTGCACAGTGGCTTGCATGCCTGGCTGGGCTGTTTGGGCTGCGAGTGTAAAGCAGGCGTGTGTGACTGGACTGGGACACGGGCAGCAGTCTGTGGCCCGTATGCTGGTGTGTGGCTGGTTGTGGCTGTGTGTGGCAGACGTGACGGTGTGCAGCGTGCATTAGAGACCTCCTGGGTGGAAGGGGCCCAACACCTTCTTACCCTGCTTCTTTCTTGAGGCTTTGGCTGCACTGAAACGTGCCGTGGGACTCTCCTTCTTCTTCCGGGGCTCTTTGGTGGGTTTGGGGTCGGGCTGCTTCTCACTCTCCCCCACCAGTTTCTCCTCTTTCTTCTTCCTCAGTTTCCTGACAGCTGCATGCGGTGAGAGGAGCCGGAGTGAGGACAGAAACACTGACCGGGACAGGCCGGGAGCTGGCAGGGTGGGCGGAATGGAGCTGCCCGGTGTGGTGGGGCTTGGAATGAAGTCAGACTCCACTTACCCCATAGCGCACTGTGGGAAGGGAGAAGTGGATGGGGGTGCGTCTCTCCAGGGAACGATGGGGGTTGGGGATGCGTTTGTCTCTGGGAGGCCCCCAGATCTTCCGAAGGGGAGGAACAGAGCGGGGAGGGAAGGGGAGGCGTACGGGTGCTGGGGGGAGAGCTCATATATGGGACCCCCCTATATTTAGGGCCTTGTACAGGCAGACAGGTGGGGTTGGCCCTGGCTTGTGTCTAGGTCCAAATACACTTTGCGGGGTCACTCCCAGAGCACAGGCCTGTGTCTTGGAGGCAAAGCTTAGGCAATGTGCCAGGCTAAAGGCCAGGAGGTGTCTGCGAACATGCACAGCCGGCCTGGTGCTGCTTCGTGGGCAGTACAGCGAGGCACCGCCACAGACAGGGCCTCAGTCTCTTCTACTGGTAGAGCTCCATCGGCTGGTTTCGCGCCCCACAAGGGCCCATGCGCTCCAGCTGGCAGGCTCGAGTCCCGGGCCCAGCGTGGGCCCTGGCACACAGAGATGGACGGTGCCTTGTTCTGGGGACAAACCCAGGGCTTTGAGGCTGACCCTGTGCTGCTGGAGAGAAGGAGAGGGGCAGGAAGACGGCACAGAAGGGTAAGTGGTTCAGTGAATGCACGGCCGGGAGGGCAGCAGGTGTGGGCTTCGTTGGCATGTGTGATTCAAACCCCTCCCCGATTTATCATCGCCCCTGTCCACGGCCGTGCTCGAGCCGCTCGCGTCTCTTACTCTGAGAGGGGGCGCTGGGCTCCTCCACGGGGTTCTGGGCGTCCAACTTTTTCACTTTTGATTTCTTGGGCTTCGCTTCCAGCGTGAGCTCCTGGCGCTTCTTCTTCTGCTTCTGCCCCGGCAGGAGGCGCTGGATGGAGGAATACATCAGTTACAGGTGTATGAAAACCCCAAAACAGAGCCCCGGCCCTCCAGTTCACAGACACGATCCAGTACACCCCACTGCAATACAGAACATGCATGGGGTGCCAGAACTCCTGTGCACGGGGGTGCAGTTTGCATAACTGGAAAGTTTCCCGGGACAAAATGAAAAGCATCACTGTACAATAACGTGGATTTCTTTTCAACATGCCCTTGCACCATCTACAACCCAAGAACTGCCCCACTGTGCTAGTGTGTAGGAGCCAAAGTGAAATGATCTGATCTGAAATATCGAAAAAGAAACCACTAAATATGAGAATTTCCCCCCATTTTAAACCATTTCAGGGGTTACAAGAAACACAGGTCCGGACCCCTCTGCTGTATTTTTTAAAATGGGATGTTTCATCTGACTGTCCCTTTAAGAGCTAAACATTAACACCTGGATCCTTCCTTCACAGTCATTCTGCCAGCAGGCTGATGTGGAGACATGCATGGAGCCAGGAGCCAGACAAGCCTTTCCCAGCCTTGGATGGTGGCCAGAGAGAGTCACAATCGCCCAGAACTCAAACCAGGTTTCTTTATTACGTTCTCTTCCCTGCCTGGTTTCATAGGCGGCCCTACGGAGGGGGATGGAACGCACCAGGGTCACTGTTTTTGTTGTGGATTCTCTGCTGACGTAAGGGGAGAGATGGCCAGACGTAGAGACTGACCTATGTCCTGTTACAGACCACGACTGGTGCGGGCAGCAGCCGCGCACGCTGCCTTCACGCCACGCCCGCTGCCTTCACGCCACGCCATCCGGGATCTCCAGTAACCATTCCTAGGCTTGGATGGGCGCTTCCGTTCCAGGCCACTTCGGACTTTTACCTCTTTGTTGAGATTGGACAGTTAGTGCCAACTAGGACAGGGGGGATGTCTGTGTTCAAAACCCCACACACTAGAGTCAAACAGAGCCACTAGAACTGATTTCACAACACTGTTGAACCCCTTTGGTCACTACCAACCTGCCATGATTTGGACTGGCAGAAACCATCCATAGGGCATTACCATTCCCCCAGGCTACTCAGCCACCTCTGTGCTCTTCTGTTGTCTCGCTCAACCTGCTCCAGCTGCAGTTTTGTTGTTTTTGTGGATGGGTGGCGGTTGTTTTTTAAAACCATCCAAAAATATCCTTCCAAGAATTCCTTGTGCCTCAGGGAAACAGCTTCAAAGAACAAAAGAAAAATCGTACTGTGCCACGTTCTTCTGAAAGTTTCTCCTGCCAACATCATTTTTTGAAGCAAAATTCCCAAGAAGCCATCCTCCCACTGAACTTTGTACATTGCCCACAAGTCTCTCTTGCGCCTGCGTGGATTCTGCTTCTTCCACCATCTTCAGGTCGGAGTTTCCCCAAAATATGCTCTGCTGGAGAATGGAATTCCTGAGACCGCAACATCCGTCGGCTAGAGGAGCAGGCCAATCAGCAATAGGAATAATTGCCTCCAGCCCCAGAACCAGCCTTTCCTAAGAGCTACCTTCATCTCCCTTGCTGCACATTAAGCCCCTTACTTCTTGTTCTGCCTTCAGTGGACGTTGAGAACAATTGCTTCCCGTCTTATTTATAACAGCCCTTCGCATATTCGAAGACCCTTACCAGGTCCCCCACCTTCAGTCTTCTTTTCTCAGGGCTAAACATGCCCTATTTTTTAAACCATTCCTCACAGGTCAGGTTTTCTAAACCTTCTGTCTCTCTCCTCTTGACTCTCTCCAATTTGTCCACATCTTCCCTGAAGGGCGGCACCGAGAACCAGCTCCGGGGCTCCAGCTGAGGCCTCGTCACTGCCAAGTACCGTGGGATAGCCGTAACGCTGCATATTCTTGATATCCACGTAAACAACCCATCCCTTTTCTGAGCAGAGACAAGAGCAACAGGGGCGGAGGGGGATTCATCGAAGGAGCAGAGAGAAGTGGGAGTGATAAGGCATTGGAGACCTCACAGCAGTTCCTAGTGGGCAGGAGTCCACAGCTCATCACACAGCAGCAGGCCCTGGTTTGCCGGCCTGCTCAGCGAAGCCAAGGAATAAATGGCTCCAGGATTTCGCTCCCCTCTGCAGTCCCTCCAGGCACACACAGGAACCTCGGTGGTAGAAGTTTGCAACTCTGTGACCCATGCTTTGACCTACTCTGGGGCTAAAGGGAGGGTTTCGGTCTGCAGGGCTGGCAATACCTTTGCTTTAAAATAAAAATTCCAACAGGCAAAGGGGACTAGGGGGTTTAGTCACATGTACCATTGAAATGAAGGGGAGCTGTGTGTCTAAGTCCCCGTGTCAGCGCTGAAACTCTCAGCCCAGCAGCTGAAAGCTTCTGAGGGGAGAACCTGTCTCATGTCCAATGGCTCTCTCCCTCACCGAGAGAGGGCAGCACAGAAATGGGCCCGAGTCTAAACTCGGCTCCAAACCTCGCCCCGCTCCCGGGGAGGCCTGGTTCCAGATTTAAAAGCTCAGGCCCGTCTCTAACCAAACACCACAATAACAGAGCAGGGAGGGGCGGCTGAGAGACACTTAGTCATATCAGAGTACGTATTGCATCCATCACAGTAGTATCTGGGTGCGTTCCCAGAACAAAACAAAACCAATGTTGCCCCAAAGCCAAGCCAGTCCCTGCCTCTGCACTGCACTTGGTAGCAAAATAATACCGGTGTGTGAAGCACACACAATATTCGTGTCTGGGCACCCCTCCAGTGGCACAAATTTACAGTTTTTGGGAACCAACAGGGCTTGACTGCCAGTGGAGGACTCACTGGAGAAGGGACTATTCTGGCTTTCGCTCTCATCACAGGCCTGCTGTTTCTTTGCTCATCTGGTTATTGCAGCACTAATAGCTTTCTGCCCTTCTGTCTTGCCCGAGCTCTTTACAAATAGCTGCCCCTTCTAACGCAGACATTACTTCACACACGTGATTAAATAAAAAGTTAACGAGCCTACAGATGTGGTTGGCCCATCTCAAGAATATGTATATATTGGAATTGGAAAAGGTTCAGGAAAGGGTAACAAAAATGTTTAGGGGTATAGAATGGCTTCCATATGAGGAGAGATTAATAAGATCTGGACTTTTCAGCTTGGAAAAGAGATGACTAAGCGGGGATATGATAGAGATCTAGAAAATCATGATGGGTGTGGAGAAAGTAAATAAGGAAGTGTACTTTACTCCTTCTCAGAACACAAGAACTAGGGGTTACCCAATGAAATTAATAGGCAGTAGATTTAAAAGAAACAAAAGGAAGTCTCTCTTCACACAACGCACAGTCAATTTGTGGAACTCCTTGCCAGAGGATGCTGTGAAGGCCAAGACCATAAAAGATGATCAAAGAAAGACCTAGATAAATTCATGGAGGATAGCTCCATCAATGGCTATTAGCCAGGATCGGGAGGGATGGTGTCCTTAGCCTCTGTTTGCCAGAAGCTGGGAATGAGCGACAAGGGATGGATCACTTGATGATTCCCTGTTCAGTTCATTCCCTCTGGGGCACCTGGCATTGGCCACTGTCGGAAGACAGGATACTGGGCTAGATGGATCTTTGGTCTGACCCAGTAGAACCATTCTTATGTTCCTTCAGCACGTGGCAGATTCAGGAACAGAACCCAGGAATCCTGACTCATGTTCTCTCCTGCTCCCTGCAAGTAAGCTATCGGTTTGTAGTGACAGTGTCTACATTTGTGTTACCTCTATCAAGGGCACAACATTTTAAAAACTATAGAAACAATTTTTGGATGGAATAGACCTGAATCTGGAGGAGGAGGGGGCATCTGGATCTGTGGGCTGGTTCTTACCCACGGCTAAAATAACAGTTCTGACTCAATGGTCTGTAAAGCAGTAGGACTTACCACCGAGTGGCCCAATAGATGGAAGCAAAGGGAAGAAAGCAGAAAAAGCAGTTAGTAAACAGCCAGGGGATGGGAGGCGAAGAGATCACTAGGTAGGGGATACAGAGCATGATCCAGGGCTCCAGGGAGCTCCGTAGGTGGGACTGTACCAGCTGGTCAAGTACTGTAGCTGGTCCTGGCAAGGCTCTCTCTAAATCAGGAGAGCAGGAAATGGGAATGCATCCTCTCTTCACCTGATAAAGCTCTTTCACCTACTCAGCACCGGGTGGAGAAGGGATAACGTTCCTGGGAAGGACGTTTCAGCCACTCGCTCCACCAGGATGCTCTCTCAGGGATGTTCCATGTATTGTAACACACACGGCCCCCATCTGGGTGTTACATGTGACCGTGGGCAGCCACCTCTCAGGAACAGACCGGGCTAGGACTGTGTGAGCAGCACAGTTGCACACGGTGTCCCCTGTGGGGCATTAGTGTTGGGAAGGGAGTGTTGAGGGCAGCAGCTGGGAAGGGAGTGTTTCTTTTTCCAACAGGAAGACGCTAGAAGGGGAGAGACCCAAGAAAGTCCTGATGGGGCAAAGGAGGACTGAAGAATCGGGAGACATCACGCCCAATGGCCAATTCGTACCCCTCCTCTAAAACAGCAAAATACCCTTCTGCATGGGCTGGCCAGGTCACACATGCCCCCAGGCCTAGCATAATCACAGTGTGCCCGACGTCCAGCTACAGCAGAGACTGTGAAGGAGGCGTCTTGCTTCACAGCCAGGTAGTGACAGGAGGAGCCCGTGCACGACTGAGATCTTATGGAAAAGTGGCGGCAGATAAAGAGATTCTGGCGACTCCAAGGAGTCCAGAAATAGCTTCTGAGAACCAGCTCCTGTGGGACTGGGGTCACCCGGAGCCAGAGCACAGAGGAAGCAGATGGATTAGATGTACTGCACCTAATCCCATTGAGCCAGGGCTATAAATAAGGAGGATTCATCAGATACAGACCACATGGCTTGGCAATTAGCAAGACAACAAACATTTGGGAAGCAGGTGCTGATTTAGAGCCTGCAGCCTGTTGCAAGGTGATGTACGTAATACTGGCTGCAGCCTCTTGCTGGATTGCTGGTATATCCATCAGTCGATCAAATCACCTTAGCTGGCCCCACCTCCAAGCTGTGCTCCAGTGGTTTCATTCTGGGCTGCTGCGTGGGTTGGGGCTAATTATAAATTGATACTGAAACGAAAAAGGCAACCGAGTAGGTCTGAGTCACTTCGGTGAAATAGCGCCATATTGTGATAATTAATGATCTCCGGGGACCTGTTGCAAGAGAAGGGGTATGAACACCACATTGCATAGTCTATTCTGCCTCCCTACTTTCTCTGCAGCTTCAATGGGCTACCGGTTTCTCCTTCCCCAAACTACCATGGGTTGTTGCGGGGTGCTGCTAAACAGTAGATGTGTTGCACCCCAGAGGTGGCCATCTTTGAAGGATGTGCCAAGTAGTTCGTGCTCCAACTATTTCTGTAGCACTAGTGGTGAAGACGATATTGTCCACTACTGAGAAGATAAGGCCTTTGCTCCTAGTTTTCATGACAGAGTTTATACATATGCAATACACTTGTTTAAAAAGATGTTGATGGACAGAAACTCTTCAAGCTCCATCTGGATGGTGATTGGAAGATCACAGTCAGATCCTAACGAGAAGAGCAGTTCCCTGTCCATTTTTGCACTATCAACCAAGGCATCCAGTTCAAACAGAAGAGGAGACTTTGGTAGGCAGAACGCAATTACCTTCAAAGACCTGCTTTACTCAGCCTGCGTGGGCACAACCAGTACTGTACACAGACACCACAAGTGCTGCCCTACTTAAGGGCTGGGTGGCATTTCTAGGACTACTCTCAGGCATGTGGACTCTAACCTGGGGAGATCCCACCTTTTCCCTGATTCAGATGCTCCCCTGCCCCCAAACCCTGTGCTGCTGCAACCAGCATCATCCCACCATGGGATATTGGGGCCTGGTGTGGCAAACCCTTCCTGCTCCAGACCCCAGGGGAACTGAATGGCAGTTCCACGCATCATTCACCTCTAGAGCTTCACCCATGTGCACAGGAGGGACTGCCTGGAGGGGGCCTACCCAGGGATGTCATTCACACTAGTATGGCTACAGAGCCGGTAGCAATTGTAGTGTAGACAGGGGCTGGGTCAGCTCAGCACGATTGGCTGATGTGGTGGTAGAGACAGGTCTACACCCTTGCTGTGGTAGTTGGAGCTGCGCCGGTGGGGAATCATGGGTCGGCATTTGCCTAATGTAGCATTTATCTTCCCAGCCCTGCCAGCAGCCTCTGCCCAGGAACACAAACACAGATCGGGACCCGAAACAGACAGCATGTCTGAATCGCTTCCATTCTCAGCTACTCTCCGAAATGGTGTGAGATCCTGCTGTGATGTGAGCCATAAGAAAACCTAAGGCAGGCAGATGTATAGGGCCGTGGCGTTAGGCAGGGGAAGAGTGGGATCACTTCCTTACCTGCTTGTTAAGTTTCTGCTTCTGGGGGCTCCCGGGTTCCTCATTCTCACTGTGGTAGAAAAACAGTGCAGTGAGAGGAAGGCCTGCATCTCCAAAAGCAACAGTGACTTTGCATGGCTCCGTTTTCAAGGGCCCACCTGGAGTGGCCTTAAAGGCCGTGCTTAATTTGTGCCAAGGCTTGGCAGTTCTTAGCCCTGCCAAGCCCTGTCAGTTCGTAGCCCCAGACCCTCTGGGCCTGGCAGCTGCCAGCACCTCTGGGCCTGCTGCATCAGTTAGACATGTAAAAATATTGCTTGAGCCCCGGCACTGCTTTCATTAAAAATTAAGTGCTGTTTAAAGGGACTTGATTGTCAGTGAATGGATGCTCAGTGCTCTCTGATACAACATGCCTCAAAGTAGGCTCCCAACAGTGGAAGCAGCCAAAGTCACCAGTCCCGTTAGAAAATTGTGGAGAGAGAAGCAAACGAACATTGACTCTTGGGTTTACATCAATCCCAGCTGAGAGAGAGAGAGAGAGAGATTCCACTGCTCGCTCCCACTCCCCCATACACTCCCTGTCCACCTCTTTCTTCTCTGGGGGCTAGCGGGAACACACCTCTGTGCGCAGAGGGCACTCTGCAGTCTGGCGTATTACAGGTCACTAACACAGGATCTCTGAGCGAGAGGTGGACAATCCACAGAGGCGACCTCTGTGCCCTTCTAAGGGGCCACATTCTGTTTCCTATCCCCTTTATTTCCCACGGGTCTCAGCTCCCGTTCCCATCCTTGCCTGTTCTTCTGGCTGCTCGTCACGGTAACAGAGCATTTGGGAGCATTTATAATAAGAAGAATCAGCAAACGGACCCCTAGCAAACCCAGCTGCACAACAGGGCAATTCTGGGACAAGCAGAACAGCTGCACCAGCTGTTACGGCTCTTGGGGAGGGGGGCGGGGGGAGAGAACCTTCTGCTTCTAGTTTATCCCAGAAAGTCCTAATGCTGCTCGGAGCTGGAACTGTGGCATGAGGTGGGCAACGGCAGACGGGACAAGCCAGCCAGCAGTTTACCATCGGTAAACATCTCCGAGCAGAAATTGCCACTGTCCTGTGGAGCAGTGACCCTCTCATCCCAGCAGATGGCACTGCAGACTCCCAACGTAGCTAGCCAAGTTTCTTAAGCACTAATTCTCTCTCTCTAAAATACACACACTCATGCACAGCAGTGGCTGTTGGTGAGAGGGATCCCTTGGCAGACTTGTGGCCCAGTGATCAGGGAGAGGTACCCCTGGCGGCATGTTTTCATGCATTTTCAAACCAGAAGGGTCTGACCTCCTGCCTAACCTCGGCCAGAGAATTTCACCAAGCGACTGATTCCCGCCTCAAGCCCACAAGTGCTGTCTGAACCAGAGCAGCTCTTTGAGAGAAACACCCTGTCCCATCTTACCCCTAAGTAAGAGATCCCAGGGGTTAATTCCCCTCACTGGTAAAATAATCAATATACAGACACAAACTGCACCTTGTTTCCCATTGGAATTTGTCTAGCTTCAACTTCTGGCCACTGGATCATGGTCTAGGAGATTCAAATAGCTTCTCCCCTGTTAGGTACTTACAGAGGGTGACCAGATCACCCCTGAACCTACCTCTTCACTAAACTAAATGGATTGAGCTTCTTTAATCTCGCTGCAAAGACAGGTTTTCCAGGACTCAGTCATTCTTGTAGGATTTTCCCCCCTGCATCCGTCAACATCCTCTTTGAACTGTGACAATCCTTCTAGCCAAGGACGGACAGAACCCCTTTCGGAGCCTGGCAAGGCCGGAGGGGGTGAACGTTGAGAGACAGGTTTCCTGGAGAGCAACGTTCCTCCGCGTCAGAGGTAGGGTTGACACTAAGGACACATCGGTGTTTGACCCAGGCCATGCTCCCTGACTGCTCAGGGGTAGAGAAACTCTGAAGCTAGAAACCCAGGCTGCAATATTCCACTGTGGCCCTGGAGCCTGATTTGCAGACAAAACGAACCTCCCCACCTTCCCCCTACAACCAGGACCCTGTGAAATGTGTGTGTGCAGCCAGGGGCAGAAGGAACCGAACACTCACCTGTCTGAGGTCCACACCTCACGCAGGATCTCCGACTGAAGGGGCATAGCAAACTGCTGGCAGGGCTCTGGCTCACGGGGAATCGAGGTTGGGCCCCAGACCTGGAGCAAAAAGTCACCTTACTGTCAGCGCTCCTCTCTCCTCATCCAGATGTTCTTCCTCTCCGGCACAGACTTGAAAACGCTGCACACAGCCAGGGGATTTTAAATGCAAGACATGAGCAGCTACAGATTTGACTCTGGCTGGCTGGGGACTCCTCGCTCCGACTTGCCCGTTAATGTGCCCCAGAGAATCCTGGGGCAGCCTCGCAACATTCACTTATTTCGATGACGTCAACTGGCTGGTCAAATTCATTTTCTGTTCCCCACCTGCACTGCAGCGGCCCAGCCGTCCGCGCAGGCAGGTCTGCGTGGTGCTTCGGCGGCCGCAGAGAGCCCCAGAGATGATTAACTTTTTATTTCTCTTGGAACTCGGTAATAGGATTTCAGGGGCTCGTGGCCAGGCAGCCAGGCCTCCGGGGGAGGTTCTAGAGAACGCAGCAGCTGTCTCAGTAATTCATTCAAATAGGGGCGAAGGGAGCTCGACGGGTCACACGATATATGGCTGTGACGCTGGATGAGCGCATGTAAAATGTCTGTGTGCCGTGTACAGAGCGACACAGTGTGTGTGCATGCACAGTTAATGGGGGCGAGGGTTGAGAGAGCTCTGTGCTGAACGACAGCTGAAGCAGAGCCCCCGCCAGGCTGGGATGGAAAGAGAAGGGAGCTAAAGCCTGACGTATGATCAGCTAGAGAAGCAGGGCCATTCACAGGGAAAAAGTCTGCCTCGGTATGTCTCCACTGCGATCTGAGGGGGGACTGCAGCATGTGTAGACGCACCAGACTAAAGCAACACTGGCTGGCTGCATAGATTTGAAGGCCAGAGAGCCCATTATGAACAAGTCTGAGCTTCTGCAGAGACTCATCGTTTCCTGAAGTCACTGCGGCGCGAGGCAGCTGAGTCCGGCCTGCCGCCCCACTGACTCACCCCACTTAAACCCCTGACAATCAGTGGAGTCCCACCAGTCTGAAACCAGCGCGAAAGGCAAACCAGGCCTGGTACTTCTTTGGGTCAGTGATGCCTCGCCCTCCCTGGCATCATGGACACCGCCCCCCGATATGCCCACACTGCAAGCAGTGATGTGCCCGCAGCACAAACAGACCTACCCAAGCTGGCTTCGCTCTAGCGTGGCTACCTGCAGACAAAGCCCTCCGCTTTGCGGGGTTGTTGGCACTAATGACTCTGCCCATGTGATGACCCCTCTCTCCCCCCATTTTAGTGGGCTGATGCCATCGACATGAGCAGGCAGCAGGGGGTTGGGCAAGCTATTCTGGGCACTCCAGACCCACGGCGCTCGGCCTTGGAGACAAGGGATTTCAACCCTTATCTACTTAGGAGAAACATAAGCTGATGGAGCTGGCTCCTCGGCCCTGGTGATGTAACTGCCCTGGCACACAGACTCTGTCCTGACCCGGTGGCCTAGAATTGCTGCAGAGGACAATATTTTGTGGCCTGATCCTGCTTTGCCTTACCCCGGTTCTTAGGGGTGTGGAGTCCGGCTAATCCCTTCACCCAACATTGCCATGATCAGCACTTTGCATATTCATCCCCTCGCTTTCCTCTGGCAGAAGGCCAGCTTGGTAGCAACGAGTCTGTCTGCACAGGGGTTCCAGCTACCAGGCCGGATTAAACACAGGCTAAGAAGGCTACAGCCGTAGGCCTCCTATTTTTAGGCCCTACTGGTCAGGCAGGGGGTGCGGCCGGGACAGGTGTGGGGGAGCGAGCTCGTTCACACAGCCCTGCTGGAGCACTTCTGCCAGGAGGGATGGCAAAGCAGCCCCCAGTGGCTAGGAAGGCACTCAGCTGGCATCCAGCCGCGTCTCCCTGGGGGTTCCAGCCCTGGAAAGAAGCCCTCCATCAGTGTGAACGCCTCCACTGGCACGGAGGACAGGATGGTTGACAAGGCGCCATCCCTCGCTACCTAGAGGGGTGAATGGAGCCCAGGATACAATCATTCAGTGCTCTGATTGAAGACAGAACTTTCTCCCCTCTTTTCTGTGTAATAGCGTGACCGGGAACCCTGAAGAACAGACAGGCTAGTTGCTAGCAGCTGGCTGTACTATCTGATCCATCTATGTATTTACAGGCACGCAACTCTGTAGCATCTCTCTTTGAAGTGACTTCGTTTGCATATTAGGCAAGCAATCGCATCTCTGCAGGGTCATTGGGTCTTTTTCACCTGGTGAGTTGACTGAGGTTTTGGTTTTTAAATCTGATGCAACTCAGCTGTCAGGACGGAACAACTGTATTTTTGACTTTCCCACTGGTCCCAGGACTGTCACTGTTGAGTCACGAAGCCAGCACAATGTGAAAGAGATAAAATTACAGAGAAACGGGATGGAAAGAGACTGAAAGATGAAATTTATAGCATGTGCGGCCTTCAGTTGGTGGTAATAGAAAGTCAGGCCCTCATCCTGTCCCTTGTGCCTGCAAAATCAACAGGGCTCCAGCCACACGCATCTGATTGAGTCTCAGAATAGCATTTCTTGTGACCACTTGAGGGTCTGCATAACAGAAACCTGTTGAGAACAAAACATTTCTCAAGAAATGCTATGAAGAAACAAAACATTTACCAAGAAATGCTGTGGGAAAGCCCCAGAGTTCCTTACGTTAGCCCAAGGGCCACAGGGATGCAAGATATCACCTCATTGCACTTAATCTCGTCTTCTGCTTCATCGTCAGCACTAGTGAGCTATTTTTCATTCGTCTCTCAGGGCTGTCTGCTGACGTCAAGAGCTGGGCGTCCTGGAATTTTCTGCCTGTGACTATAAAGACCAAGGCCTTGTTTATGGGTGGTAGGAGTCAAATGTCTGTCCACTGGAGATAAACTCTTCCCCGGACCAAGGATATCTCAGGCACTGGTTCAAGTCTAATTTGTCCTGAGCCATTCCGCTCTTAAATCGTGTTGGTTTCATTCATTTAAATGTGTTAGAATAGGAAACTTTTGTACCATTTCCACTCCCAAACCATGAATGACTCCCTGAGTCATTTCTCAGCTCAACTCCTGCAGTGGCTTCCTCCCCAGGTTTTGATTTTTCTTCTCCATTTTACCTTCCAAGATCCTGTAGCCTGGGGGACAATTTGGGACTTCGCCGCTGTCTTTCCCCATCTATTCGGCCGGAGAGGCAAGTTTCTGGCCCCATTCCTACTTCTCAAGGCAACAAAGGCTTTGTCACCGAACTGAAGCTGTGGGAATGGGATCAACTCCTCCCTTGGTAGAGCTATATTTCCATGGAGTTACTTCTCATCTACCCTGATGCAAGTCAGAGTTGAACGGGGCCCCGTGTGCTAATCACTGAAGTTTCAGTCCGACTCCCTCTATGTTGGGGCAGAATGCAAACAGTTCAACAAACAGAATAAACATTCTATGGGAGGGGAATGCTCCCCTCTGCCCATACTGCTACAAGCAACACTTGGTAAAATACCACGGGGTCAAGCGGTTGGGAGATGCTAAGGCCATTGGCTGCTAAGGCAGTGCTGGTTTATTAATGAAGTGCAGGCAACAGCAAGGATGGCGAAGACAGCAACTACCGAGACCACGCAATGCGTGCGGCAAGGCTCTTGAAGTCTTCTCAGCTCCGCTGGAGTCGAGCTACGCAGCAGCACAGCAACGGGCCAGCGCCTAGAGCTGACCTCTGACCTATCTGCAGCAACTGTCCGAATTAACGCTCACGGTGTGTTCTGCCGGGTCTTTCTTCCTCGCCAGCTGCATCTTGTACCACTAGGTGGCACCACAATACCATTTATCTCTGAATGTCAAGAGCAAAAATACGCCGTGGTTTTGAAGAGGAAAGGGGACTGGTGTGACGGGCTGAGGCAAGGAGGACTGTGGTGTGTACATCCTCCTCTGCAAAGCAATTCCTCTTGTTGTTCTTTGACCAGGCCACTGCATTATTCTTAGCAAGCGATTCACTCCGACTGGCATTTGGCAACCACAGCTTACTACTTCTGAGCCAGCGGCAACTTCACCTACAACATCCTCCCAACTCCTTCATCTCCTTTTTCCAACACTTGCTTCCTTGCTACCGGAATCATCCTTCCACATCTGCCCTCTGCCGGAGCACAGAAAACTCTCCCCCACGTGCAGTCCCTCCCGTGAAGCCTGCCAATAAAGGAGGGCATTGCAGGAACGCTCACAAATCCAGGGGTGCTCTCCCTTTTGAGTCAGTCCTGAGCTAACTGCCCATTACGACAATAGAGTGATGTGCTGCTGACGGTATCACCGCCAGCATGGGATGTCAAACCAAATTGCTAAGCAGCCATGGCCATTAGACACCCCTAATATTTTGCACAAGAGTAAGGGAGTTAGTCCAGGCGTCTTGACTTAATTCCAATCACGGGCGTAACTACATTCTGCCTATCTCCCACCTTCGTGTCTTGTTCTAAAACCGCTGGGTAGTGTTGCTGAGCATCGTTATACAGCCTGCCCCAGAAGCAGCTGCATCTCCGCAGTGGGTGACGATGTACACAGCTTTCAAAACACTGGGCTCCTTTACTGTTGGATATTTTCACTCCGATGACAGCTGTAATTAATAAAATAGCCAACAGGCCTTCGCCCAACTGACTGCCTCAGCACCCTGCAAAACGTTCAGTTCAACGCAGACCGGTGCTCAAGTTACATGAGGTCAGCAAAGCAACACACTCATTTTTCATTACCTGAGTGCTTAGTAAAACAGAGAACCGCAAGTAAAACCCCAGCCATGCATGCACTGCCTCTTGTGGGTTCAGTTTCACCTCTGATCTTCTTTTTACAGTCTTTACGTGTACACCTCCAAGAACCTGCTTGCAACGTAGGAGCAGACTGCCACTATGGGAACAGTGTTGCTGTAATTAAGCAAGAAGCCACATTATGAGATGTTCTCCCTTGACATGCAACACTCCCCCCCACTTCGCCTCGGTAAGTTTCACAAAGCACAGCATACAGCAAAGTGAGTCTTAGGTGTTTCTATGCTGAGGAAGGAACCATGTCATGTACAACGGGGACAAGCCGGTGCTTTGACCTCTATTTGCAAGTGCTGGGTCAAACTGATCCATCACCCATAGTTATCGTAGAGGAGGGAATCCAGGTCAGCAGCTGAGAAACTGGAACTAGGAGGTCTGGGGTTTTGTCCCATTCCATTTCAGGGTCATGGTGTTCATTCACCCAACCTCTCTGTGCCTCCTTGGCCCCCATTTATAGACAAACCAGCAAACACACCCCTAGAGGGTGATCAGATGTCCCAATTTTATAGGGACAGTCCCGATTTTTTGTTTTTGTGTTTTTTTTAAGATAGGCTCCTATTACCTCCCAGCCCCGTCCCGATTTTTCACATTTGCTGTCTGGTCACCCTACCCCCCTACTTCTACATCTTATAGAAGGTGAATGGCATGGATATGCTTCCTAGTGGCTTTGTCATTATACTAACTGAATGCATTTTCCTAGTTAAGTCTCTTTTACAGATTCTTATCAACTGTTAGACATAGACAGAGCCACTAAATTTTCACTACAAAAGGTTTTTTTCCTCCTGCTGATAATGGCCCATCCAAATTAAACAGCCTCTTAGAACTGGTATGGTAATTTACAACAACTTTTTTTTTTGCTTTGTGTGTGTATAAATGCTTCTTACTTCTGTTTGTTCCATTCTGTGCATCAAATGAAGTGGGCTATAGCCCACGAAAGCTTATGCTGAAATAAACTGGTTAGTCTCTAAGGTGCTACAAGTATTCCTCGCTTTCTTTACAGATAGAGACTAACACGGCTGCTATTCTTAAACCTTCTTAGCACAAGGGCTCTAAGAGCAAAGCATTTCTTATGTAGTATATAAGAAATAACTCTAACACCATGTTCATGCTAAGGCATCCAATCCAGCTGATTGGCTTTGAAGAGCAGAATCTGGCCGGTTGGGAAGCTTTTAGGAGTTTATTGACTGTCAGCTGAACTGGGGTAAGTGTAGTTGTCAGTACTTTGGTGGAAGGTCTCATGGAGTTAGTGGCCTCCCCTCTGAGTCTGAATCAAACCAATGTGCCGGGTGGCACCATGCTGGTGGAAGTCAGGCCTTTTGGTGATGGTCTCGATCACACATGTAGTCATTAAGAATCACAGGGCATTTTTCCACGAGACAGGATGTGAATAGGACGCTGGCAGGCTGGGTGCCAGGTTACGCCCAAGTCCCCGTGTCTCAACTGAACACTGACAAGTGTTCTGTGGCATCCAAGGGTGGGACTCACAACCTGCTTGGGGTTTGTGCGCTGGTTCTAAAAGTTCGCCCTGGGGGTGGTAGTCACGCTCTCGAGACACTGAGGGCAGCCTTACAGCAAGCGAATTCCAGTTTCTGCCCACACATCCTGGCCCCTTTAAATTCCCCTCTGCTGTTTCAGTTCGATACCGGATTTTTCGTCACTTCCTCTCCTGTACAGTTTCACAGCTTTGCTGTGCACTGGTAGGTAGCTGCCACGCTATACAGCTGCACTTCCATGATCCTGCCCTTTCCTGGTAACACGCCCATCTCTGCCCAGGCCCCAGAGAACCTCTGCAACCGTTCACGATGAGCACTGGGGCGGCTATGAGCCAGTGGGAATGTAGCCAGAATGCCAGTGCTCAGACCTCCTATTCTTCAAAAAGATGCATGAAGATTTTAATTGGCCACATTCATTAAAGCCAAGGACTTGACTGTATCATCTGCAAGCTAGCGCCTCTAGCAGCACAATGTCCCTAGCTAAGGGGGAGAAGAGGGTGTTCATGATTCAGCAGTCCAAGGGAAGAGAGCTGTTTGCTGAATAACCAATGCCATTACCTGAACAACCCAGGTGTACCCTGCCGATCTCCATCCACATACACACCAGGCCCCTCCCTATTTCACCTGTGATAACTGACAAGATTGCAGTCAGCAACGTTACACCAGCAGACGCTTCAAAGACTGCTTAGTAGGTTGTGGGTGACCAGTGTTGAGAACCCCACTTCCACAGGCCGGGGTGCTTCGGTGCCATCTAGAGCTCCCGAACAGTCAATAACACCCAAGAAAAAACTCCTCAGCATCAGGCTCTACCCTTGGGGCAGGAGAGGTGGGGAGAAAGAGAAATGTTTTAAAGCCAGGATATAAGACAGACTGATCATATTGTCAGTGTGAATCAGATTTGTGTTTATGCAAGCAATTGCAATGATACCCAGGGGACGTCCAGGGCCCAAGCCGGTTAGCTGGGGTAGGTAGAAATTTCTGCCCTCAGGCCCTCTCCCTCGCTGCACAAATGACCAGATGCATTATGGGGCTCCCTCTGCCTGAGCCATGTCAGGAGCTGAACAAAGGGTCCATAGGAGGGACACTTGGCTTCAAGATTGCTTTCTAGTTCCATCCTGCTGTCATCCAGCTGCTGGTTTCTTAGCAACCCCTCCTCCTCCACAAAACCACGCATGAGAGAATCCCAGCCCATTTACAGAAGTAAATGAGGAAAGATACCGTGCAGCTAAGGGGCTGATCTAGATATGCCTCCCTGCTGGGAATCGATCCGCTTTAACAGTGAGCACGCCACTCCTCTCCCTTCTATGCTCACCTCGGGCACTGTGGCTAAGAGAGAGCTGGGATCAAGTGCCGAAAGCTTGCCAAGTACTTCTTGGTTAGTGGGGTTGGGTTGGGGGGGGGGGGGGGAGCCCCATAAGCTCCAGCAGGAATAACTGTAGCAGTAGGAGCTATTGCAGCTCTACAGCAAGACGACATACAATTCAACATCTCAGCCTAACTGGAGGGCAGATAGCAGTGCAGTGAATGACACGGATGTGGCCGCAGGGTGATAACCAACCTACAGGGAGGAGGAAGGCTTCTAAAGAGCACAAATAACCTTCCTCACAGTGTTTTAACTCTGGGTATAGGATCGATGCCAGTGGTTCTCAATGTGTACGTGTACTCCTGGGGGAGCATTCACTCATCTAGATAGTTGCCCCGTTTTACAACGGGCTCCATAAAAAGCACTAGGAAGTCAGTATAAACTAAAATTTCATAGACAATTATTGGTTTATACTGCTCTGTATACTATATACTGAAGTGTAAGTACAATATTTCTACTTCAACGGATTTATTTGATAACGATATGGTAAAAATGAGAAAGGACGCACTTTCCCAGTAATGGTGGCTGTGACGCTTCTGTATTTGTGTGTCAGATCTTGTACGTTTTGAAGTGAAGTGAAACTTGAGAGTACACAAGACAAATCAGACTCTCGAAAGGGGAACAGAGTCATCTGGAGAGGCTGAGCACCACTGATCTACACCTCAGAATTCTGCTGGCAGCTCAGACGGCCTCTCCCACTGATGAGAATGACCAGTCCGGGATGAGAGCAAGGAAAGCAGAAGGAGAATCAGATGCAGAGGGTGGAGCCGCCGTGACAGAAAGCACAGCTGCCTTTCCCGCGTGGGAGAGCTGCAGATGAGCTGGGTGGTTGTAGGACACCAGATGGGGTGGCTGCAGGACACAGAGAGCAACGAAGGGACGGAAAAACAGTCCCGCTTGACGAGGGTTTCAAGCTTTGCGGATGCAACATTCCCCCTGTTCCTAGGATAATAAATGTTTTAAAAACACTAACAGGCATGGCCAAGAGCCCTGGAGCCCCTCTAGCAATGAGGAGGGCATTGGCAGTGAACCTCCCTCGGAATCATCTGCCCCTGCACCACAGGGTATGCACCAGTGGCAAGGGACGCGGACTTGCAGGCCGGCCATTTCTCACCACAATGAGCCCCACGTAGAAATTAAACCACATCCAAGCCAAAGCGCACTCCACTCCCAGGAGGAGCGGAACACTAGGGTTGTGAATGGCTGAAACCTATTGAACTGAGAGACACCCGGTTGCTCTCCGCACAACGGTCCACAGCGTGGCAGCCGGAGCCGGGAAACGACCGGCGACGTTCATTGGGACAACTAAAAGAAAAACTCCAAGTAAGGCTGACTTCAAATCCTGCAACTTTGGCTTCCCAAAATAAAGAGAGAAGGCTTGTCTTTGCTTTCAGCTACATCTTTATTATGATGTAAACAGAAGCACGCACATACTTTCGACCAGGCTCCCAGGACTGTAGTAACCAGGAGCATCTGCCATAAATACAGCCCCACTAGCCCCCCCTAGCGGAGGAACCCCTCCTCGGACTCAAAGATCCAGATGGCCTTATTTTTTTCATTCGAGGCTACTGCAGTTATCAAAACAAGGAAGCCATGTGGTCACTTGTGCCTATGGAACTCTGTCTCCCCCTCTCCCCGAGGCACCAAGCCTATAGTAGCATGGGGGACCCAGAGACCAAGCTGAGTGCTGGGGAAGTCTCCAGCCAGTGAAACAACTGCTGAGCTCGAAAGATACTGCAGTCTCAGGCAGCGTTTGAATGAAGAGGAAGAAAGGATGCTGAATTCATCTGCCCTGTAGTGGGGTCTGGACTCCCACAGCCTTTGCAGTGGGGTACAGGAAGAACACCACCACTTAACGGCTACACTAAATTTCTCCCTTCCTGATCTCTATTCCCTTTATGGCCTGCAGCAGGGACAGGCTGGACGAAGCAGCCAATGTGGAACGGCATATTCCGAGAAGAGGGACCGCGAAGCAGAGATGGGGTTCACTGTCATGAAAGAGGAAGAATATCTGGGTAACCTCGTGAGGCAGGCTTTAAAGAAGGTTCAACAGTGGCAGGAGAAAAAAGCCCAGAGGTAAATCCAAGACATGAAGAACTGGGTGAAGGGTCCGAGTCTGGGAGGAACAGATCAATCATAGCAAGGAGAGAAAAGAAAGACTCTAGAGGGGAACCTAATGAACATCTTAGATATCTCCATACGAATGCAAGAAGCATGGAGAACCAACAGGAAGAACTAGATATGCTCGTGAATAATCCTAATTCTGACAACTGGCATCACAGACTTGGTGGTATAATTCTCATGGATTGGAATATTGGTACAGAAGGGAGAGGCGAGGGGAAAAGCGATGATTTGATCAGTGCTACCATGTTGGCTGTGGGCAGAGGGGCTTTGGATAGCAAAGATGGACACCCAGGGGAGCAGTTTATAACAGAGGAGAGGGCAAGTGGATTGAGTAAGAGGCTCGGTTACCTTAGAAAAGGAATTTAGAGGAGAATGGGGTGGATCTTGTGCATATTACAGAAGTGATGTGTGACCATGTGACCCAAGTCACCTTCATTCTTGAAGCTAAGGCCCACTTAACCAGTTACTCGTGCTATGTCTGAACACAAGCGCAGCATTTAGGGCTCGGGGTCCCAGGGCCATGAGAATAGGACATAGCATCTTCCATCTCTGTCTCTAGTTGAAATATGGCTCAGTTGCACGTACGTAACAGATAACTGTTTGGCCCTCTAGGAAACTGGATCACAAATGGTCACTTAAGTGCACTGATCTCATCCAAGATTCAGTACCAAACAGGCAAGGAGTCTTACCTCCACCCTCACTCCTAAGATGGTACTGTTCCTGCCAGGTTGATGTTCAGCACTCTAGAAGGACTGTGTGTAGGTGGGAGAGGAGGGACAGCTTACCTGGCTGGATAGAAACAATGTGTCTGCAAAGCCCTGTCTATACTACACACTTGCCCTGTGGTGCAACAGGCAAAATGAGGTCAGTTGCAGATACAGACAAGGACAAAATCTCCATTCAGCCAAACATGGGTTTGTCTTTCCCATCTCTTGCAGCTACACTGCATTTGGCATTCATTTAGCCACACCAGCTCCTGGCATCTATTGTCTGCAAGAGGTAGGTTTTCTAACAAAGGTTCAAGTCTGCCAGACCGGCCCCTTTTGTACACCCCACAACACCCACGAACAACAACATGCACTTGAGAAATTAGTTTGCAGATCCCTGTAGAACCAGGAAGTCTTTTTACAGTGGCAAGGAAAACTTTCCAACATGGAACTGCTCACCCATCCACCGGGTCCAATTACCGTTGCTGTCCAAAAGCATGCAAACGGATGATTAAAGCCTCCCAAAAATACATTCAAAGGAGACAAGACACAAGAGGTGGGACATTCAGTGTTCAGACTCAAATGCTGCGTTGAATCTACTTCAGTATGGAGCTACCATACGGCAGATGGAACATTCGCTCAAATCCCTGCAAGGTTTAAAGAAGACAAGGTCAGATTTTAATCTTCCCTGGTTTGTGGGTTGAAGTTAAGCTCTTCCCATTATTTAAGTGCCCTGCTTCATGGCTTAAGGTGGTTTATTTATGTATTTTAAAATACAGCCATAATAAAAAAGGGCAAATGCAAGTAAAGAATTTCAGTCTTCTGTCCCAACGGACCCTCTAAAGTATCATCTGATTCATGCAAGGGGTATTGCTCTCCTGTTCAGGACAAAAATTCAGACTACTTTAAAATGTATATTAAATGGAAATTGGGCTTTAAATTCTAAGTCTATTTAACATTGCTTAAATCCATCACCAAGCTGTTTTTTTAAAGCTACTTTTCGTTTTGATGGGATGACACTAAAATACAATTAAATCCCTCTACTATGCCACAGCAGAGGCTAAATTCTGCCCTCAGGTACATAACTCCCAATCAACATCAATGGCACCTTTGCACAGGTACAGCAGGGCAACATTAGCCTGTCCCTTTATATAACGAACGGACTCCATTACTCGGGTCACACAGATTTTCAGGTTGGTTCCATTATCAGTCATGCACATTCCCCAAGTCACAACGCAAGGTCGAGAGACTGAAATGTTAAGACAGAGAGCCCAGTAGTTTCTGCAGCGTTAAGGGAGAAAGAGTAAAATAAAATCCTGTTTTTGCTAAATGGAGAACAAAACTGATAGGAAAAGAAGTTTTATTTTCAAGCTTCAAAAGGGGGTATTACAAACCATGGAGAGTAAACAAAAATGTAAAAGCTGTTTTAAAAAGGTAGTGACAGTGTCCCTTTAAGGTAGATGTATGTACTAGGTTTCAAAGGAGCCATAATGGTGGATGTTGAGAATGTATATTCCCAATCAGATCTGTAATTCACAAGGTATACAGCTCTCACCCAAACATCAGTGAGTGTTGGATAAAAGATATACATTGGCAAGCTATGATTCCTGGTACTATGTATGTGCAGTAAGAGTCCAAATAACCACAATATTTCATCTGCCCTTTTTTTTTTTTTTGGCACAACCCCCTAATAAGCTGTAAACTCCATTAAAAAACAACAACCCTGCAGGTTGTAAATTAAGCATCTGAAAACAGCAGCTTCTGAAAACAATCTTTTGCAATTTTTTTTTTTTAACGTAAATAAATTAACTCCCAGAATGAAACACTATTTTAAAGCCAAATTATAAATCCCTAAGAAGGAGAGAGGTGTTCTAATGGAAGTGATAAAAACCGTAAGTGAAGTAGCACTAGTGGGAGCCATTGTAACAGTTTCCGAAAAGGAACTGGGAAAGTCATGATGAAATGTAGTACTTTAATGCCGATTACTGTCATCACATGGTAACATCCCCAGAAACCTCCAGACACAAACCAATCCCCAAGAGCTCATCACTGCTGAACGTAACTGTAAGAGCTAAATTGTTCAGTCCCCTGTGCTACAGAAATCCATTTGAAGTCTATCCTAGAGCGAGAGAGAAGAAAAATTACAGGAGAAGGTAACTCTCTGTTTCTGGCTTTCAAGTCCATAACACTGCGGTACACACTGCTTGGCACACTGCTTTGCACTTTGTTCTAGAAGATACAGCGCGATACCTTGAATCGGTAGCACTTGAGTCAATTATTTTTTTAGAAAAAACAACAACATAGGCCCGTGTCGTGCTATTACAGTACAACCAAATGCAATACTGAATTGTAAAACTGACAGCTCCTCCATTCAAACTCATTTCAGAGGACCCTGGACATTGTATGGAAAGTTGACATGACCTGAAATAAGCAGGACTTGAGCTGCCTCAGGAAACCCTCTTCGTGCCAAGTTTTGTTGTGTTGTGTTTTTTTGTCGTCGTTCCCCCTTTCTTTTTAAAAACCATTTGTTCCACTTGGAGTGGTCCCACAGTCCCTTTGCTTCTGCTCCGCGGCTGAGCATGCTCACAGCTGAAGGGCTGTTTAAACATTTTTTGTTTGTGAAGCTGCTGGTTAGGCATTTTGCTTCCACAATCACACAAACTGTACAATAAACACTGGGGAGTCCTGAGTTCTGCAGAAACCTGTTTCGGCCCAGGCCAAGTTCATAAGGATCAGCTTTCCACCTTCTCTTCAGTCAGATGGGCCCCTCAGACTTTGCCTTCAGTCACTGGAGTTTTTAGCCCCTTTTCACACGTTGCTTTCTCTGCATCGCTCTCCCCAACGGCTTTGCTGGCCTCCTGTACAACGGCAAGTAAACCACACATGGTTAGCTGAGACACAATCGGTAGTCAAGACAAAGGGAACCTCACAAGGATCCTCCCAGGTTTTAGAAAGGACAGACAATCCCTGCAGACACATCTCTTCCTCATCGCAGGTTTGCCTACGGCGTAGCAGTGGTAGTCAGACAGTGCGCACTGACTGGGAACGTGTCCCTTCTTGGCTAAGAGGGTTAGTACATCATATGCAGCTTACACTCCACTCCTCTTGGCTAAGCGAGGTTAGGTACATTATACAGGGTACTGAATTCACCTCTTGGCACTTCCTCAACTAATTCACAGGAACCGGTATTGTATGATTCACCCCTCCTCTATGGACATTTGGTCCCATCACTGAGGACTGTTACCGAAGTGGGTGTTTGGGAGCATGGGGGAGTAGAAGACGTAAACAAGGTAAAACCTCTCAGGATAGACTACATGGGAGTTATGGATGAAGCTACAGCCAATGCTCAGATACCTGGGGCCAACATTACAGACGCAGAAGAACATTATTGCAGGGAGAGCAACTCAACTGGCTAAGTTAACTTCCTCTTCGTGTCACAGTTAATAGCCCTGAGTATTAATTCATCCTTACGAAGCAATGTCTGGCAGAGTTAATTATTTGGCAGGGTTCTCTTTCTCTCTTTATCAGGCACTAGTTCTGAAGGTAACGCTGAAAAAGATTTATACAAATTGGTTTCATAGCTCATGTATTCCCACCTGCTAGAGTAAACAGGTACTTCTTTGTTTAGGAGACTTCGTAGCCTGCTGTGGTAAGGAAGAGACATCTATATTACAGATAGAGGAAATGGGGTCTTATGTTGCAAGACACATGCTTGATATCCAGTGGATTTTCACTAACAACTCCTATCAGACATTTCAGGCCTATCAACAGAACTGAATGACATCTTCAACCCAGTGCAGGTCTTGCCACCAAACAGCTGTCAGATGGAAATTGTAATATTAAGACTTGGTCTCAATCCCATTCCCAGTTGGGAAAGGTTCATATCGCAAGTACCCTTAACAACAACTGATATCTGGGATATCAGCCTCAGCTGTCAAGAGACCAAGAATGGACCATCGAGAAATACATTGACTCTCTTTCCGTAGACTTCCCTTCTGTTAGAAGAATACAATCTGCAGTCAGCTATCATAACGGTCATAATGGATGCGCTCCAAGTGTCAACACAATACAAACCTTTGCATCTCTCTCCGCGAACTTCTCAAACATGTTGGCATATATCCTCCGGTCACGCTCATTGTGCTCTTTCATCTTCTTCTGGCAGACTGTGATCTGGGACTTGGCAGCTTTGTTCTGCGGGTTTACTTCCAGTACTTTTTGAAAGTCACATTTCGCCAATTCAAATTCATTCATTAGTAGTCTGGCTTCGCCTCTCCTATACAACCCCTTCTCGTTGACTCGATCCAGTCCTAATGCCTGCGAACACACATTTCCACATTAATGGTGGATGCCAACCTAAGCTTTGCTAGTTACCCTGGGGTTTCCCTTTACTGTACTCCAGTTAAGACAAGCAAGGACTGCGCTGGAGGGAATGACATCAGGCACAATTTATAAAAGATGTACATGAGCACAGGTATCATCAGGTACTTCTGTGCAGAACAGTCTGCCACCAAAGGCCCACGGAAGAATTCTATTACCTAGCTAAAGCCCCATTGTATGCTGCTCTTTGGTGAGATGGAGTGCTTGATTCTGATCTCACGCCAGTGTTACTCCACTGACTTAGTGGAAGTTACTCCAGCTAAGATCAGATTACTTCCACCACCACTCAATACCTAACCCCCTAAAATGAAACACTGCTGTAAGACACCCCAATAATGTTGAGGTCATACAGTCACCTGAGCAATCCTTGTTCTGGGGTCCTACGCAATGCTGGTTCCTAAACGCTCTGCTAATTCCAATGTCTCTCTCTTTCAGAGGCACTGCATGTTTTAAAGCCTCATCAAGCATGATGCAATTGGAATGGCAGGAAGGCTTGAAATCGCTACAGTGCTCCTAACTTGCCCTACACAAAATGGAGCTGGCCTCCAGTATATACTAGTTGAAAATTGATATACATATACTGCAGCTGATTAACATTATAATTGTGCCTCCCTCTCCCCCAGAAATGTAATATAGTAAATGGGAGACAAATCCACAAATGCAAGAATTCACAGGGAAGTACCAAACCCAAGCCCAGAGGAGCACATATGGCCAACATTAAAGTGACACTCTCAGAACCCACTAAAGTTTAATCCTTAGCAGCATCTTTGCTTTTTCACAAGATTGTTTCACTGCTTTAAGCATCTTCTTGAGGCAGCCGCATTATTTTCTCTTTTTTTTTTTTAAATTATCTTCAGTTCACTTACACTTCATTGTGAATCTTTAACAGAATTCCCTATAACAAGATTCTAATCTTGCATATTATTATATATTACACACACACCTATGCCTACTCCAAGGCAGAATTTGGCCCACTGGTAATTGTGAGTAACTGCATTATTAGTACATGGAAAGAATGTAAGACTCATTTTAAAAAAAGCTTTGTTGAACAAATGTACCTTGACTCATGATTACACGCAGAAGCTGGTATTTAAAGGTTTCAGCTTTATTTTATTTTTTCACCAGTTAAAATGACTAACATGCTACAGATCAAGTCTGCAAGAGTCCTACTCAAAGACTAAGACAAAACTTAGACAAAGTTTAAGCTAAGTTAAGTTTAAATTTAAAACTTAGCACAAGACAAAAATTTTCAACGCTCTAGTTCCTAAATTACACAAACTCCTTTACTGCTGCCTACATGCTCAATATGCTTACATGTCTGCTGACAATGCTGACATTCCAAAAGGCTATTGGTATGCTGAAGAATGTTAGCACCTAGGGGCTAGATTCAAATTAGCTGTGGGTGTGTAGAACCCCACTGATGTCATTGAGGTCTATTCGCACGGATCCAGCTGCAGGAACTGGCCCTCAAAGTCATACCCTGTGGCTCCAAATTTCAGACAAACACACTTTTTAAAAAGACCGAAGGGCTACATTTTGAATGCCTGAAGACTGGGGGGGACCATACCACCCCATCGAGATGCTTTTCGCCCACCCATCCGATCTGTACCAGGTAGTTACTTTGGATGAATCATCTCCTGAACTAATTCTGTGAAGCATTTTATTTTAACAAAGTTTGCACAAAAGATACTATTCAAAATAAAATTATACCAGCATTACAAAGCATATTAGTAAAAAATAAATTATGTCCCTTCAAAATCTTTGGGACCAATACCCCCCTGGACAAGTGCAGATAATTCCCTCACTAGTGTTAACAAGATATACAGCACAGATCAAGAGATCACCACTCCTAGCACATGCAGCAATTTCTTTTTAAGCAATTTTTAGAAGTGTTTGTGGTTAAGTAAGAGAAATAATCAAATGTCTGAAACTGATCTAGTTCAGATGTTTGTACGCTCCTGAAACTTTAACAGACTGGTTTCAAGCTACTTAAAAAAAAAAAAAAAAAAAAAAGCTGCATAAGAAATACTGAGATTCTACCACAAAAAAATGTCTATACCGTCCAAGTGCCATGATGAACAAGTATATTAGAATAGTACACAGTATAATAAGTCCAGCAAGAGTAACAAAACACTCTGCTAGCATTTTTCATCTTTTAACAAAACTTCAATGTAATGATCTGTAATGACATTGCTAGACAGAGCCAGGCTCAGCAAGAAGGATTTGTTTGGCTCTGCTTCACACCCTTCCAGAGGTGTAGGCACTTTGACAGGAATAGGTTAATTTGTATGCTTGCTATACGAACGGATGAATTACTGTAACTATTTTCTGACATTTTCAACTTTCACTGTTAAATGACTAGTTAAATACTGTTTCAAGAGCAGGACGCATACAAGAGTAATCTTATTTAATCCCAGCACTGGAATTTTGAAGTACATTTGCTAATCTATGAAGTTATTAATACTGCAACTCCATAGAATATTTCAATTGCTTGTTTTACTGATTAAAAAGATAGTCTGGTCATCCTAAACATACGAAAGCTGGCACATAATAAAACAGATATAAAAGTGCAGTTATTTGGGCTGAGGTTGTTTAGGAATTAAACACTCATCAACTTCTGAATATCTGAGAAGCCAAATCTGCTCTTAATTCACATTTTAATTGAGAAGATTCTTGTTTGATGCCAGCCCTAATTTTGTTCAGTGTTGCTTTAAATTTTGTTTGAGTTGTTACGTGTCCAAGACCACTCTGCGTAACTTTATAAAAACGTGCTACTGCCCTACCAAATAGTAACATTCAGAAAACCTTAAGTTTCAGTTCTAAGCCCACCAAAGAGATGACTAAATTTACACTGAAGTTTGGAAGTTGCCTCTGGAATATAGAGAAACTCAGTGGAAGGGAAGAGGAGAAGACAGGAGAGGTAGTAGACAGAACAATAGCTTAGTCTAGCCAGGTGTACCTTTACCTTATCGCAGCACTCAACAGCTTTGATGTATTCCCGCAGCTTCAGGTAGCACATGGCCAAATTGAGGAAGGCTGCCAGCAAGAAGGATTCAGATTCTTTAGATTCCCTTTCTGATAAGCCATACTCCATCTCTAACCAGGACACAATCTTCCCATATTGAATCACTGCCTGCATGTACTTGCCTTCCTAGGATGAAGGGAAGACAAGGCTAAAGGATTGTTATTTGGCAAACTGAAGCAGATGCGCTTCTGGAGTAGTTTTAAGACAGTTTAACAATTGGAACAACCTTGGGTCTTTTCAAATTAAAAACAAGGGGGTTGATTTTCAGAGGTGCCACGCACCCACTACTCCAGTGGAAGTTAACGGAAGTGGCAGCGCTCAGCACCTCTGCAAAATCAGGCCCCATTTTCTACTCCCCACTCCCATGAGTGCTAGGAGGAATGCCCACACATCCCACCGTCCTAGGCTTTCACCTGCCTGAGAAAATGAACTCAGCATTAGCCTGGTCCAAGTGGGAGACAGTGCTTCTCTCCTGTCCTTCCCTTTCAACGGCCATCTCTCTCTTTTCAAGGTTCCAAGGAGACACTCCCCTTGAAGCTAGGAGGGCAGGATGCTTGCAAGCCAACACCACCTGATAGGATGCCCGCTGTGGGAGCAGAAAAAGATTATGCCCTTTTCTCTGTTGGACAGGCAAAACTAGAGCACAAAAGACAGTTTCCAGGGACCTAAAAGATAGGTGTCCCATAGTTCTCATGAGAGATAGATGCCACACTGAACAGAGAACTGCCTATTCAGAAACACGCTGCAATACAGCGGGAGAAGGACCAATGGTGTTCATCCAGTTTCAGAAATTAAACAGAGCTTCACAGCTGAAAGGCAAAGATATGAATATCTTCATTAACTCAAATACAAATTCATCAGAACAGCTAACTACATTTAAACAACATCACTTTTAACCAAGCATCTTAACTATCCAGATAAAAAAGGCTGATTTCTCCTGACAGAGCCAAGTCTGGACACCAAAATATCTTCTCCCAACCCACTGTAACCTTGATGAAAGTGATCTGATTTTCAATGCCAGCTATATTTTGACGTGTCCCTGAATTCAAGTAATTTTGTTTTACTTACATACAATTTACTTACAATATGGACAGCATGTATCTTCCTTTCAATAAAGCTCTCTTCTATTATTAGGAGCTATTGTAATTGTCATACCAGCTAAAACCAGTATCCTGCATGGCCCAGTGGCCAGTACCATATGCTTCAGAGCCAGGGGTGAGAAACCACACAACAGACAGTTTAGAATAACTAACCTATACAGGAATTTTCTTGGCAATGCCTCTCAGTGTTGAGCTTGTATCCCAAAGCGGGAGGGGTTACAGCCCCATAAATTGTATTTGGCATAATATAACTATGGATATTCTCACTAGTCATATAAAGGTCAAATCCTTTTTTTTTATTTTTTGGATCTTGCTAAACTCTTCACCTTAATATCTTATGGCAATGAGTTCCACAGATTAAATTTGCATTGTGTAAACAAACATTCACAGCATGAAGTTTGGAAGTCATAAGGCTATTCCATACAGTACCCCAAATGGCAGACAGAAGTGTTAAACGAAGAAATCTTTTCTTAGCGGTACCTCCTTATTTAGTAGGAACCACGTATCAGACAAGAACAATCCAATGCCAAACTGCTGTCCTACACTGCAGCTCCTGTGCTACTTCAAGTTGGGAAGGTCAAGTTTGCAATAGACCACACTGGTCATCTGAAAAGGAGGGTAGGCAGGAGAGGGGAAATATTTGTCTTGCCTAGGGCTAAAACTGTTTGGGAGGGACAAACTTTAACACTTCATGACTGTTCAATGATGTTTCAGAGCTTGCCTACACAGGGAAGTCAGTGTGCAGCAAGCTCATGAGTGAATATACAGCACGACAGCTACTTCACATTAACTCCCCACGTGAACATTCTTACTGCACACTAAAAGTGCCCTTAGGCAATTTAGTTTATTACACTTTAAAGTTCATTAAGCTAAAGCACACAATGATACCTTCAGTGCACTATGAGTGTGCGCCCAGATGGGGTTTAACACGCAGTAGCTAGTGCACCATAAAGTCAAACTTTATAGTACACTGTAAAGTCAGCTTGTTGCACATTAACTTCTGGTGCTGACAAGCCCTTCGATTGTTTCACTGATGGGTCCACCAGCAATTTAAGAAAATGTTAGACTGGAAGCCCAGTTTCATTTCTTGGCGACCCAGTTGCTACCAATTCTTTACAAACCTTGAAATACACTGTCCCTTTCTCTTTGACAATGGCAGCCTGCTCAAGTTTCTCTTTGGTGTCCATCTCCCACGATTCTTTGGCCTGTGTGCAAACATTTATAACAATTGTTAGAAGATGAGACAGGAAACAATATCAGCTGGAGTTCCTGACTTCTACTGCGGCTCCTTATACCAACTTGTTTGTCATGTTGTTCTAGCCGTGCTGGCCCCAGGATACTAGATACACAAGAATCAGAGGGGTAGCCATGTTAGTCTGGAATTGCAGAAGTGACAAAGAGTCCTGTGGCACCTTAAAGACTAACTGAAATTTTTTCAGAGCATGAGCTTTCGTGGGCTAATACCCACTTCGTCGGATGCATGCAGTGGAAG
>ML677412.1:5494383-5529642 GCA_007922305.1 Dermatemys mawii | reverse complement strand
CTTTCGTGGGCTAATACCCATGCATCCGATGAAGTGGGTATTAGCCCACGAAAGCTCATGCTCTGAAAAAATTTCAGTTAGTCTTTAAGGTGCCACAGGACTCTTTGTCACTTCTAGATACACAAGGTGGGTGAGGTAATATCTTTTATTGGACCAACTTCTGGTGAGGAAATAGACAAGCTTTCAATCCACGCAGGGGACCTGAAGATCTCTGTGTACCTTGAAAACTTACCTTTTATTTTTTTCTGTTGGTAAAGAAAACATCACCTCACCCACCTTGTCTCTCTTTATTCCCACAACAGAAACTGACTTCTAGAAACCCAGATTTCAAGACATGCTGGCCCCAAGCCACACTGCTTTATTACCAATTCTTTGCCATGCCAATGCTCACTCATTTATCTGAAGGAGTTTGTTCTCTGGTGTCAAGAGGAAGCCACTTTGCCCCCTGGAGGCAGTTGGGAGGAGTGGATCACGAAAGCAAGTATGGGTCTCTAGTCATAAACAAATCCTTGATCTATCCACCAGATACATTCAGCTTTAGAAATTAAAAATGCAAAATCAAAACGAGTGGTCAGTACTGTAACCCAAGACTCAAGTCCTTCACGTCAATCCGACAAAGCTGTCTAGGATTTCTCCTTCACTGGTTGGGCTTGTCAGTGCTGTGTGTTAAAGAAAGCCATTCTGAGCCTAAGATGAGTTAAGAGGACACTTGTTTTAATAAGATTGGTCCATTCGAACCCCACATGCTCCAAAACCCCATTCAAAACAACACACCAGCCAGCATCGAAGGCGTGGGACAAGTATTCCATAGGGAGAAGGGAAATTCTGTCTTCTCCCCTGTTAAGAGATGGGGGAGGGAAGCCAGGCACAGACGCCTTCCTCCCACAAACATGCCCCAGGACAGAACCTGGCAGCATCTGCTCTGCCCCACGTACATCTTGTTCTTTATTAGCACTGTACAAAGACGGGCACATTTTCCAGCCTCCCAAAGAGGGCACATCTTGTTCAGTAGCCCAGCCCTGCCCTCCTTTCAGAGCACTTTGGCAGGACATGAACCTTTTTGTCTGCAGCCCAGTTTAAGAAAAAAATAAAAAAGTACAAAGGGAACAGGCCTAGGAACAAATAAAGGAACAAGCCTTGAACGGCATCCAAAAAAATAAAACAAACCAACACAGAAGAACAAATTAAGAACACCGAGATCTTGTTGATGTAACTGCTTTACCAGGGCGGCATTACAGTCACACCAAAGAAAGTGTTAAACGCTTTCAACGCAGAACGGCTTCCAGTACTTTTTGAAAGTGTGTGCGTGTCTCTTGAGAGAGATTCTATTCTCACCTTTTCAAAGCTTTTAAGTATAACTTCATACACAAGCTCAGCATTTGCCCCAATGCCAAATTTAGGCTTCCCTGCCTCGCCAAACCCATATCTGAAACACAGCATAAAAATAAAGTGTCAGAGGAAAGGATGTGCGACCAGGCACTTCATTCAATATTCTGATTATTCACGCATGCATGGAAGTACGAGTAGGGAGCTACACACCAAACCCTAGAGACAAGCCAGATGTTGAATAGGAAACTGTGCCAAGGTTTCTCGTCAGTGGCAATGTTGTTTTTAGAAACAGGACTGGATTCAACACTATTCCCCTGGCATTCAGATAGGATGCATCACCTATACTCTTAAGACTTATTAACCCCACATTGGCTGTAGCTCTACTGCTCTCTGATTAATTGTATATTTCCATTTTCTTTCAATATCACTCTTCAAGGGCAGTGTTTTTCCTGTGCCTCTGAAAGGCAGGCGACTTAAAGTTAAGCACCTAAATCCATATGTAGGCACCTGACCCTGCAAACCAGAGTTTGACATTTTGGCCTAAATTTATCTCGGTAACTGGATGCGGTTCCAGAGTTTAAACACAGGATGATTTTATTCCGTAAGAGCAAAATGAGGATATGCTAGGTCATAAGATACTCTGGTTGCATGTGGATATTCCTATCGTCAACCACCACGCAGGTGATGTTAGTATTTGTAATATGCGGAAGCTATAAGGCCGCACAAAAACAAGCTGTAGATTGCACTGATAGCGATGGGTGCCTTTCCTTTAATAGTTCAGACACAAATATCCGAACAAGAGCGCTCACTCACAACTCGAACTCTCCTTAATCTTGGGTTTGTGGCAGGTTTTATGAATACTATGAACAAAGCCAAATTAGATGCGATTATCTATTCGAGAGAGAGGTAAGCCAACAGAGTTTTGCACAGATACAACAATGCTCTTGTCAAGCTTTCCAGAAACTGAAAATATCAGTTTAGAGGTCTGGGCGGCTCCTAAGAGATCGTAGGGGTGGCATTTGTAGAGAGAATCCTATGAAAGAAACATTCTTTTCAGTAAAGGTCTGCTACTGAGATTGCCTACAAGATGCTCAGACAGATACCGCTCACCCAAAGCAAAGAGTTTCTTACCGAGGTCCAAGGTACAAGATACAGTATTCTTCTCGTTGCATTTTCTCTAGAGCTTTGTCGATTCCAATTGGAATGTCATGGTCTTCCCCTTCTCCAACAACAAATGTCACATCTCTGCAGTCAAATATTCTGCCACCATAAAATCCTTCCAGGTGGACTGCAGGGAAAGAAAACAGAGTAAAAGACACAAGAAAGGCACACAAAATGGCCAGAAAAGTTTCTGTGGGCCAACAGAGATGCAAAATTAAAGACTTGCTGTTTTGCTACCACTGTTACAGTGCTGTAACCCAGCACAGCAAGTCGGTTTCAAATACAGAGTTATCTAAATTACTCCCTGCATTTGGGAATTAAGGCCATCTTAAATATCTAGAAGTGCATTTTGTCTCTGGACATCTGGGTTCTAGAAAACTAGTCTGATGGTCCTGATCTAATTCCCACTTGTGATTATTGCCTAAACTCCACTGGCAATCTTTGATCAGATCTATAAGTGGGGGAATACTGCAGAACGGTGTGAGGAAGCAGCCCATCAATCTGTGCAGCATTTGATAGTATACTGATGATTAGCCCCTCATGGGGGAGAAGGACCTGAAAACTAGCAGTGTTGGAGAGCATTGTACTTGAATCCCTGACTTTGCACTTTCTGTTCAAGCTTAGGACATCAGATAAACACAACTAACGCATTCCTCTTGTCCTAAACTATACTGGACAGACTTACTGGAATCAGAAATAGATCCAGCCCTTTGTGTTGGAATTACAACTCCCCCGCATAATAGTGCTATAAGCTTGCCCTATACTTTACATAGCAAGACCAAGCCCCCTGCCCTTAAGAGCTTCAGGCACAAGATTAATATTTTTTAATCTTCAAGGAATAACCCAACTCTATTTTGAGACAGAGACAAATACAGTCTCAGGTGATAACAGGTATGTGGCTTCTGGCTACAGGTAAAAAGAATCCTATCTACAGCATCCATATTTGTTTATACATAAACTGAAACCTCTTGTAAGCAACCACCAAATTGTCTTTAGAAGTTTACTGCCCACCCCCTAGGGAAGTCTCTTAAACAGTTACCACAATGCTGCTAAAGATCTTGGCGATTACTTCAAGTGGCCACTTAAGACAAGGAGGTGTCTACTAGTGGTCAGGAACTTTATGTGTCACTACAATCTGGGATAAGAAGTGTTTTCATTCTTTTGCAATATAAAGTTGAAAATTATTTCTTGTGAAAATACCTGTAACATTGGGAGTGGGGAAGCTGTCCCTAACCGAGAGCTGAACAGAATGTGACACTTAGCACTGATGCTGCACCTGGAATATTGCAGAGAAGGATAGGGATTGTGATGATGCTCTGGAATTGTCCAACAGCATCGGGACACGTCTTGCATTGGTCATCTATAGCGAACAACTAGAACAGCCAGCCAGCCCGTGGCTGGCCAGCCACCAAACAAGAAAGCACAATGTGACAAGTTTTGTGCCACCAGTAACAGGTCCTATGATAATCAGGGTCAAGAGACTCCAAGGGGAGAACATAAGGCTGAACCTTCCCCAAAATGAGCAGCTGAACCAACTGATTGCAAGCTGTATTTGATGAACGCTTGCAGTGTTCTGAACTGGAGGGTCATTATGAGATACGTATATAGACTGTGGTTGGGAATTTATATATTTGTGTATATACAAAATTCTGCTAGCCCTCGCAGCAGGGATGGGAGCAGTTAAATGGGGAGGAGCATCTCCCAAGCCAAGCGTTTACAAACCCAGCTCCAAGAAATGCCTGATTGTGCAGCCTAGGAAAGGACAAGGGTGGACCATAAGGAGTTAACCTGAAGACATAGAGACATCATGAGGGAATTTCCTCCGCTCTGAATAAACATGAACACACCATGGACAGAGAGAAAAAAGCCTTTTAAAAAGCAGGCTCGTGTCTGAGGTTTAGCATCCAGGTGTAGGGGTACACTGGGAAACAGCTCCCAGCCAACAGGAATCTTGCATTAGAAAAGGGATTTTATTTAATATGGAAGTGTAAAGCCTGAGGTTGCGTCTTTCGATTTATTTTCTTCCCTGACAATTTCATTTTTCAACCTGGGGGGGTTTCTACTAACTAAACTTTTTGTTTATTGTTACCCAATCAGGTCACCAGTGTGCAAACTGTGTGAAGCACAGCTCCCAAAGAAGCTGGTGTCAGGGTGGCTGGTTTCACACCATTGGGGGTGGAGGTGACGAAGGGGAGAGGAAAAGTCCAAATGTCTGGTACTTAGGAACTGTGGAAGAGCGGATTTGGAGAGACTTGTGACTGGATGGGCCGTAGGTATCACCTTGCAAAGAGTAACGAGGCTGGTAGAAGCTAGAGCGAGACCTTGTGCTTGCAGGAAGGCTACCGATGTGAGGGACCTGAACCAAAGCTGTCCAGCATAAAGGCACCCACAGTTAACGGAAAGGCAGTGACAGAACTCACTGGTCTGAATGAGCCCCCAAACATCACACGTCCCTATACCACAAGACAGAGCGACAGGAAACCTACTGGTTTTTGGCTTATCCCATTGGTGCATGAGGGCCCCTATAGGAATGACAGGAAAAAGCCACTAGAGACAGGAGAGCTGACCAGGACGTTCTTGATGAAATGTTTCCGTAGGAAACTACCAATTCCTTCAAACTGAAGCTCCCTGCGCAGATGTATCGGTTCTAATGAAAAACTTTAGTTGGGAAGATTTCTTGGGCTTGAAAATGAGAGCACACGAGATAGACGGGAACACCGCACCTCAGAATAACCAACTGCCCAGAGGTTAGAGCGCTCTCCTTGGATATGGGGAACCCAGGTTCAAGCCCCTGCTCCAAATCTGCCCCTCCCCAATCACGCCTTTTTCCGCAAAAGGATTCAGAAGGTCTGTGGGGAACACAAACAGATTTTGAAACCTCCGTTTTTGGTGAAAAGGAATCCTTATCATCTCAGCCAGCCCCAGCCGAAAGCTCAGTGACTCCTGACCTACACTCTTCCACTACCATTGAGTCACCTTGGTTTTTTGCTTTAACAGAAAACAGTGCACCTCACACACTCCCACACCAATTCTCAATGTACATTTTGAAAACAAGTAACCTGATAACCTTACAGTACCACGTAAAGCCTCCCTCCTGCTTTGCTTTGGCGCAGGGATCTGGCCTGCTAGTGCCTGTAAACACCAAGCACAATAATGAGGCGATCGAGGTGATTATCATCCTTGAAACCAGCAAGAATCACCATCGGAAATAAGCCAAGAGACTGAGCAGGAGAGGGAGCTCCATGCTACTCCAGTTGCATGCTGCCTTAAGAGGGAAAAGAGGGCTCATTTAAACAAGTGTTCCCACTTCCCCAAATCCTTGCCTTCACCAGAATAACGCTGAGAGTTTGATGCAAGATCTCTGGTTTTGGCAGTATGGCAGTCACAGTTCATCTCTTGCCAGCTTCTGCCAGCATGAGAAGACAATGATCTAAGGTGTAAGCTTTAAGATTAGAACCCACAGGATGGCACGAAGCTTCCAGCTGGCCTTTCACAGACTTGCTATGAATTCAAGCGTGCTTTTGTAGATTTATTCCATTTTAATTATACGGAACTATAATGGCAACAGGAAAGTCTCCTGCTCCATTTTTCAAGTGTATTTAAGAGCTATCTAAAGCAGATCGTTTGGATACAGTTACACTTGGATTACACAGCAAGAAACCCCAGCCTGGCTGCAGCACATCACTTCGGCTGCAGCGCTGACTTATTGTTCTCTCGGTGCCTAGAGCGATTTTGTTTTGAAGAGCACAGAACGCTGTGTTCTGAATGTGGCTGGCACATGAACTCGATGTGCTGACTGCAATTTGTACTCCTATTAAAACAGAAAAAAAAGGCTGTAACAAAAGCTGGAATGCAAAAATTCTACTGCAGGCTGTGTTTGAGGAAGTGGGGCTGTGAATTATGCCCTATAACTCAAGCTAATAACATTGCCTTTGAAAATCCAACCCAGAGATGTCAGTTCTGGTAAATGTACATTTTCTTCCGGTCTAATTATAGCAGTGCTGTCAGGTACCTTTGTACTAGTTTCTGAGTTAATACTGGGTTTTTACTAGAACTCAGTGGAAATATTTTAACAGTGAAAATGTGTCTGCTGTCTGGTTGAAAAGAAATTATGACGACAGATCATTGCTGTTCCTCTAGTATTGTGCCAACCTAATCCCACTATCTGTGTCTGATCCTACTACCTTGTGCTGGACACGGAGTCTAGAGTGGGGCACTCAGAGAGACACACACACACACAGAACATGGTAGCAACCAAAATACTTTTTTTAAGAAGCTGCCAGGCCTGAAATGTGCCCCTATCCTTGAAGCGCCTGTAAAGAAACCCAGACCCCGGGCAGCGCGTTACATCAGAATGAAACTGAAGGCCACACTGGTAACTTGATCTGAACGAAACTGCTGGCACAGCACAATTTTTGGGAGTAGGATTAGTAAACAGCTCTTGACCTCTGCCTTGCACGGGCTGCATGTGTTATGCAAAACAGCTTCAGAGGGCATTCATCTCCACTTTCCTGACTATGCCCATGTCCGAATAAATGCAATAAGCTAGGAAGAAAATGTCCTTTTAAAATAGCTTAAAAATATTAAAAGGAGGGTTTAGAATCATGTACCATGAGAAAGGCCCACTTCTAACCACCATTCTCTTAGGGAGTCTCTAAAGAAATTCTCTGTCAGGATGTTTTAAATCAAGATTTTATATTTTTCTAAAGGATCTGCTTTAGGGATTATTTCGGGAAGTTCTATGGTCTGTGCTATGCAGGATGTCAGACTGGATCATCACTATGGTCCCTTCTAGCACTAAAGCCTATGCTTAAGCAAGAGCCATATTGCTGATTAAATTTATTTTTTCCCCTCTTTCTGACAAATCAAACCTCTATATAGTGATTAAAAACAAAAATTGTGCTCTAAATAAGAACAGTGCTTTGTTCTATTTGTTACTTTGTGGCATAATAAAGATAATTGAGTGTCTGGTTACAAACTTCCTGAGCGTACAAAAGCATAATGGGTTTTGATGTTTAAATGAAACCAAAAAAATAAGTAGTGAAGAATGCAGCAGTCAGGACTATTAAACTGGTATCTACTGTTGGGGTTTTTTTGTTTGTTTGTTTGTTTTTTTAACTTGGCCTTTGGGTACAATAAAGCAAGCTTGAAACTTTACACGAAGCTTGTCTCAGTGCACATAACCATGACCCGAAATATTTCATAGGCACACTGAAATTAGCAGAATCCAAAGGAGTTACCGCTAAAAATCAGTCCTGCTAAAGGACTAGACATTTAATTTAACAGGCTTAACAAGCGGAACGTGACGATTTGGATCAATTTCTCCCCTTCCAAAAAGGTTCATAAACCTATACTGTACCGAAGTTCTAATACAGGGAAAAGGATGGCCAGCTCATCCTAAATGTACAATTTAGCCATTCAAATAGCCAAGACTTCCATAACTGCGGTTTCGCTCTCATTCTATGGTTCAGTTGTTCTCTTTCAACTTGGCTTCCTTTATCCTCCGACCCCACATCAATTAGTTGCTTTGGAAGAGAAGCTATAATTACTCCATCATATTGATGGAAAGAGTTCTACAAGAAATAGGAATGGGATTGCAGATCACTACTTTGGGGCCAAATTAGGACTTTGGTTAAGTCCACAGAACAGTACAGGCTTCAGTAGACCCTTCTCATTCATCTATGACCCCCCCTCCAAGCCCCTGTTAGTAGCTGTCCAAAATTAGCAGTAGTATTCTGGCCACAGGGAGAGGGAAAGAAAAGATTTAATTGGATGAAACCCAAATACTGTATAGGACTATGAAACTAGGAAGCTGCCTAGTTTAGGCCAAGACAGGCATGTAACAATAAATACTGGACTCAAGTAAAAGCTACAATAGTAGCTAAACGGAGGCTGAGATTTTAATCACACGTACACAAGAAAATCCAGGGCGACTCAGAGAGAAGAGCCTGAGTTATACCTCAGTGGCCATTTCATCGTCACCTACCTGCTCTGTTAAACCCTTGTGAGGTCTTGATTGGCCAAGGAAGGAAGAACTATGTTAACATATTAAATGCTGACACCCACAGGCTGAGAGTTAACTGCCTCTCTCTCCTACTTCTTTCTGTCCCTCTTCACCACCCCCACCCCCATCTTCACATAAAACCACACAATCCATGGCGAGTGTCCTCTACATGTATACCTTGTGTGCTACTGGACAAACAGCACACTCTGGACTTTGAGCTAGAACACATGTTTTAGGAACCCCTTTCTGGCAGAGCTTCAGGGTCTGACCTGTTCACACCGAGAGACAGTACAAAGACAGACTGACAACCCGACGATGGACGACCTTCCAGCACTCCTCAGAAACAACACTGTCGACCTGCTTCATCGTCAAAGATGGCTACAGTGCTGCAAATCCCCTGGAATGCTATTACACAGGCCTCAGCTCACCAACATATTTGGACTCGGCTGTTAAGGTGCATTTAGTTACTCCTGCAGCCAAGCCGGTACTCACTTTCGACGGTAGCGCCTTCATTTGGGTTGGAGTATCCTTCCCCTTTCCGTTTGATTCTCCGGATGATTCCTCCATCCTCAAATAAATCCTCCCCTTTGAAATCAAGAAGCTCTATCTAAATAAATAAATAAAAGGCAGCCTAAGCATCAGTTGATCCTAGATGTGGAAAACCAACCAATCCAACCCAGCTGACAAACGGAAGAAGCCCATAAAAGCCAGCTCTAAGGTAGGTAACAGGTCCGATTTATTTAAAACTGTTATGTGTGTGCTACCGGAAAAGGTAGCACAAAGAAAGAATAAAACTAAAGCTTACTAATCCTGTAAGGGTGTAATTCAAACAATGATGTAGGATTCTGTGAAAACTACCCTAAAAGGCAACAGACCATAAATATGTCAGAACAGTCAGACCAATGGTCCATCTATCCCAATACTCTGTCTTCTGACAGTGGCCAAAGCCAGATGCTTCGAGGGAATGAACAGAACATGGCAATTACTGAGTGATCCATCCCATCATCTGGTCCGAGCTGCCAGCAGTTAGAGGTTTAGGGACACCCAGAGCATGGGATTGCCTTCCTGAGCATCTTGGCTAACAGTCATTAATGGACCTATCCTCCATGACTTATCTCATTTATTTTATTTTTTTTACTCCAGTTATCTTTCTAGCCTTCACAACATCCCCTGGCAGAGAGTTCCATAGGCTGACTATGCATTGTGTGAAGAAATACTTCCTTATGTTTGTTGTAAACCTGTTGACTATTAATTTAATTGGGTGACCACTGGCTCTTGCATTCTATAAAGAGGTAAATAACAACGCTTCCCTAATCATTTTCTGGAAACCATTTGGATTTTATTGGCCTCTATCACATCTCCCCCCTCCCTCCGTCATCTCTTTTCTAAGCAAAAGAGTTCTAGTTTTTTTAATCTCTCCTCATATGGAAGCTGTTCCATACCCCTAATCATTTCTGTTGCCCTTCTCTGTCTCTGTTGACCAGACATAGCACCGCTAAGAAAGAGGCCATTAAGCCTGCTGACAATGAAAACAGGCACATTGAGGCCAGTGGCTCCCCAAGGCAATTAATTGCAACCAGAACTGGGACAATCTGAGCCTTAATTAACTAAAGATGCTTTACTTCTGTTGGGTTTTGCACAAACGCTTTTGTTTGCGAGGTTCTGCCAAGTGGACACACACACAATGTGCTTAGTCTGGCTGACCAACGGCTGCTCTATGCCAACTCTCATTTTGATTTAGCTCACTGACATTAATGGATTTCTATGACATGAAAACATTTTTGACCTACCCTCCCACTATTTTATAAATGTACGCACACGGCAGAGAATAACAGAGTCTATGTCCTATTTGTGTCCGTGTTTTCCATATGCTCCCAAGTTAAGACTTCTTTTCTGGGCTCGGTAGCTTCAGATCCTGTTTGGACACTGCTTCTCCACTTTCGACGTATATTTATGAGAACGCACAAGCCCCGAGTTGCTGGAGTGGGCGGGAGGACAATTCAAAGCAGTTGGCTTCTTGTTGGCTTGGTTTTTAATAGCATGCCCCAAGGGAGGGAGTTTCCATACCAACACTCTTATGCATACTTGCCTCGAAAAAGAGGGTTGCATTGGAAGGGATTTTCGGGACACTGCCAGCAGAGCCGTACGCGTATTCTGGTTTACACAGCAAGTGGCAGATCTCCCCTTTCTTCATGGTGGCAACCCCAATGTCCCATGCCTTGATGACCTGGCCTAAGAGAAGGACATGCTTCAATAGGCGGGAATGATTTATAACATGAAATTGACAAAACCAAGTTTTAGACACAGTCTATTTTCTTTTCTCAAACGCTCTGCACATTTACTTGTGGTCATGAAACCAATAGAATACGAGTCACAACAGCTACCCAATCCAATTACTATGAGGAATCCATCAGATCCAGCAGTCCTCATTACCTAGGGACACACTGACGTGAACATCAGAAAAGTCACTCATGGAAACTTGTTACAGCTCATGTGAGCTCTTCTCACGTGAGTAGAGAACTTCACCCCAACATGGAGAGCCTGCACAGCACTCTGTTATTTAGGTGCTAGAGTGGGGTTGTGGAGGGGATATGCACAGAGTGGCTACAAAGAGGTGGGCTGACACCCCCTGGGAGCAGAGAGCAGTTCCAGACGAGTTCCCCACAAGCTTGCATGAAGGGCCTACAGCAGAGTTCTAAGAGGGAAGGACTATTGCACTAAGCTGTTCTTCTGGCTTAATACCCCAAATTCTACAGACAGAGTTGCATAAACTTCACAGTCCAGGAGTCTGGCTCACATTCTCCTGTCCACTTTCTACAGAAGGATTTTGGAGCTGTAAGCCATTACAGGAGCAAATGTTTCTATTCTATAAGCTTAAGGGCCATAACGGAGGAATGCAATCTTAGTAAATAGAGGACCTTAGTAAATGGTGGTCCTTAATTAAAAAAAATAAAATAAAAGCTATGTGCTCTAAAACACATTCTCAACCTGCCACATAGCAAACAGAAGGTAGAATTCCATTTATCTAAACCTAACTCCATTCACTGCTCCTGAAGGGGTAGCAGGAAGGCCAAAACTAAATTGCCTTGAAGATCTGCTCACATCAGATAAGGGCTTTGGAAAGCAAGCATTCTAATCAGAAATCACTCCTTTAGATTTGTAATTCACTGTAGCTACACTCTCCCCCCTTCCCACGTTTATGTTACCAGTAATATCAGCCTGACAAGAGCAACTTTAAAACTTCATAAGAGAGTTCTTCAGTGATTATTCAAGCTGGGGAATATAAAGGTTACCATTGGCTGCAAAAGATACCAATAGACAGGTAAGCAATTCAAATCCTGTCACACTCAACATGAAGTACAGCTTAAAAATCCATTTTGCAAGAGGCTATACCTACGTGGACAGCAGGAACAGGTAAAGCAGCATACAAAAATAGAGGGAAAGGAAATATATATTTCCATTGTGATCTGATTTTGAGCACCCACGGATTCTCAGAGAGACTAAGCACAAGTATCAATCACTGATGTAGTGTAAACTGCTGGATAGTAAACACCTAGAGTCAGATTTCCAGAGGCACCCAAAATCAGGAAACATTTGAAAATTTGGGCCTATAAAATATCATCTCAATACCCCAAGGATCCTGAACAGACACAAAGTGACTCAATCACCCACAGCCACATTTACTCAGTGACAGAACCAGGATTACAACCTAAAATTTCCTTCTTCCCAGGCTTGTATTCATTCCGCTTAATCGTGCGCTCTCTCTAACAACAGAATTATGTATCAACAAACTGACATTATCCAGAGAAAACACAGTGTGGATCCCTATAACTACATTTCCATTTCCCTCCTTACCTTTTCCCAGACTGAAAATAAATGGCTCGTTCCTATCACGGCTGGAATCAAACTTTTTTCCATTGGCCAGCTTTCCTGTATAGTGGACATAGACCTTGTCTCCAATCATAGGGGATTTATCCTCGTTACCTGGCCTCTTCACAATCTAGGAGAGAGAAGGACAGCCAGGATGAAGATGGGGTGGGAGGAGTCCATTTCAACAGACAGACTGCTTCAGTTGACTGAGTCCCACGGTTCTTCTACCCTAAGCAAATGCACAGTCCTAGACACAAGTGTTGCTAGCACAGCTCCTCTCTCCTACAACTCCAAACTCCCATAGAACATAAAGCATATATTTAACAATGCGGTGGTGCTGGCGCACACCAACCTCATCCTAGTTGTGGTTCCTGCAGCGCAACAGAACACTCACCACACAGTTCCTTGCATAGTCCCAATCCCAGAGAACAAGCCCCATGAGTGTTGTATACCAGCCAGAAGGTCTATAGCTGGTAGCACGACACCACAGTCTTGTTTTGAAGTTTAAGTAGTAAACTTCAAAACAAGATGCAGTGTTTAAGTAAAATTGCTGAGCTTTCTCACGTATATTCAAGGGAAGATTTTTTTTTAATGCCACGTCTGAATGCAGAGCACGTCTTTATAGCCATTTCCATGGAGATCTACGGATGCTGACTTAGCCTCCCAATGGCCATCTTCTGCAATAATTAGATCTCTAGATCAACCCTGTCTTCCAACTCATGATGGCAGAAATAGAAAGTAATGATTTAAGTAGCCTCATTATTTATTTGTCCTCACAAAATAAAAAGCAATAAATAGCATTATTTGTTTCAATCACATATATAGATATTTTTAAAGACCACAATAGAGAGAGTTATAGAGGCTTTACAAATTTTAAAGATCATATTTAGGAATCTGGTCAGTAAAATAATATTTACTCGCTACCAATGTAATGCCATATCCCTGGGGTAAAATCATTCCATTCGCTTTTGGTCAAAATTCTTTTATGCTATTGTTTGGAGCAAGCAGTTCTTAAGCTAAAGTGAGCAGGGGCCAGGGGGAGACACAGAATGTGCACAGAGAAGATATCACTGGGGAAAGAGTTATGCTGAACAGATAGGATGAAGCACTCAAAAATACACAGCAGAATAATCCTGAATTTGCCTCCGGTGGGAAAAGGGACTGAGCAGCAGATTAAATGACCTGCGTAATAGAAATTACATCTAGGGAACAGCCTGTGAGTAATACATCCATGGATATACTGCTAAAGATCTGATTAGACATACACTAGCAGTGAAATTTACAGTAAAGGCTGAATATCTGTTCTGCAGTTGAGGTCTCCATTTAAGCTTCTTATTTTTGTAAAGGGAATTGGACAACTAAATCCCCTAGACAACTCAGAAAAGCTCAGCTGTGCTGTAAGCTGTAAAACAACCCATGATGCTAACATTCAGACAGTTAACAGGTGTGTACATACTCTAGATTCACTGAATTAGCAAAGTAGCTACTGAAATGTGTCATTGGCTTTGGCGATGACCTCACCTTCAGAACTCCTCCATCTTGACTGGGTGTGATGTCCTCTCCTTGTTCAGCAAAAGCTGCTGTCTGGACCTCTCCTTCATTCTTTGTGGCCTCGTCAGTTGTCATGGTCTACTTTCATAAGCACAGACACTGTCAAAACACAAGCACACACCATCATGTTGAATGGCAATTTGTATTATTATAGGTCTATGATACTCTAAGGCACCCAGTGCTAAAGTACCAGCACAGAGAAGTATGAAACATTTTAGAAAAGCAACGGAAGAAAGTGAACTACAAAGTTCTTCCATTTGACCTTTGCAGGAAAGAAAATCTATTAGCATAAAACTGATCTACATATGCAAAGTGGAATATCCCTTTCTATGGAGGACATGAGCCACGAATTGTTAAAAAGAAACTTTGTAAAACACAGAATCCACCTTGTCTACTCCAACAGGACTAGATCAATCTGACCTTCCATTGCACTGTTGGGGACTGGGAACAACTTTTTTTAAACAGTCAATGAAAGCCAGATTTGTACATGCAAGGTTTCCTCTGAATAACCAATATGACTTTACCACCACTGCAATCTATATAGTAGGATTCCAGGAGTGTCACTCGGAAGCCTAAAATGTCTGTTGAGTCAGTGTGACATGATGCAACAGCTACAAGCATGGTGGAGAGCATTTTTTGTTTAGAATATCACCAGTTTCAATCATCAGTAGGGCTGGGGGTCTGTTACCGTCCAATTTAAGTTTGCAGCCATTTTTGGTTCTTAGTAAATACCAAAACCCTTAAGATTTTACAAGTTATGCCTTTGTTTCAGCTTGGGTTTTCAGCTACTAACAGTCTTGTTACCTCTTTGAGGATCTTTTTAGCAATACAGATTAGCGATCGCCTCACGCACTCACTCATTACATGGAGTCCCAGAGAGGTGTAAAGTTATCCTGGTTTCGCATCCTTATGTTCTGTCATCGTCAGTCAATCCTTGCCATTTTTTGAGGCAACACTGACATCACAAATCAGCGGATCATGCCACGGATTGCTCATATATAAGTCTTGCCATTGGTCCTGGAAGGTTTAACCCCAGGGACTCACACACAGCAAAAGCATGCTACATAATCAACTGCTAGGATGGGACAAAAAGTCAAAAAAACGGTCTCAGGCAGACGAACTCCAGATAATTCTGGGTTTGAAAGATCCCCACTGACGTGCTGAAATGGAATCCGAGCAGAGAAGAAAACCAGGACAGAGACCTAAGCACCAGAATTGTATGCCCCAAGTGTCCCATTCCGGTTAGTTAACAGATGGCTGTGTTCTGCATTCCTAGATGGCAAGAGGAGCAATTACAGTAGAAGCTTAGCAGAGAGGTGACAAAACCATGGCTGACAACCTCCTGATCAACTGTAATAGGCACAAACGCTACCCCTGTCAGGTGCACTGGTCATTCCTTCCAGGATCTTAGAGCAGAACACATTTTAGACGAAAATACAAAAAGATCAGCTTGGACCAGCCCAGCGTCCTCATGACCACAAAGCTTCCAAACACAAGGTGATCTGCGTGGGTGTTAAATTTAGTGATAAAGATGCCAAGTAACATAGAAAATGCCTTCATTCTCTAAAAGGTAGACATTTCTATTTACAAGGTATGGAAAACCATACATGTGCAAACGCCCTCTCATCCATCACCCAAATAAACCCGATCACTGAGGAGCTGTTTCAGGTTCCACAAGGCGAGAACATTATTCAGAACACTAACCTTTTTGTGCATTGTACTGCGAATTACTTTATGCCCACAGTACATGTTAACCATTTTCCATAGAGGATGATTCGGAAAATCAAAACCAAAAGCTAGTTTTAAAAGCAGCACCTCCACCCCAGATTCCTGTTGTTTCTTCTTGCCCACCCTCCTGGTCCATCTCATTTTTTGAAGGAAAAAAATTTAGATCTATATGCAAAATATGATCAGCACTGTGCAGACATGCAGGAAAATATAGTTCCTGCTCCCGGGAGAGGACATCTGGAAACCTCTGCGTGCTTGTTGCCTTTTAAAACCCACCACTCCCCCTTTTTGTCCTGTCAACGTCTCTTCTTTTTCCCTGTGTTGCTCACGCTTGCAGTAAAACAAATCTCAAGACACTTGGTATTTCTCTTTAAGCCCCAGTTCCTGGAATCTTCTGCTTAAAAAAAAAAAAAAGCTGAGATTTTTATGTGAGACTAGGGTTTAACCCACATGGCTGCAGAGAAAAGCCTGACAACATGACCTAACTGTGCTCGTGGGTACATCTGCACTACACCTGGGAGGTGTGATTGCCAACAGAGGTCAGAGTCACACTAGTATGGTGTGCTAAAATAGCAGTGTCGATGCTACAGAATGAGCGGTGGCTTGGGATAGCCACACAAGCTTGGATGTAAGGGGTTGGGCTGGATGGGACTCGGATGACTAGCCTGAGCTGCTGCCCAGGACACAACAGCCACACTGGGATTTTCAGTGTGCTAGGTCAAGCTAAGCTAGTGTACATCTGAATACCTGGGCTGAGACACACCCTAAAAGGTTCAAAAGCCAAACGTCAAATAAAGAGAAGCTCATGTTTTTTTGTTCTGGTTTCAAAACCCATGATTTGTTAAGCCAATCGCACAAATTCGGGGGTACCGACTCATGATTTTTGAACACTGAGGGCTGGAAGTACTGCTTTCCTCCCCCTCGATCTGCTATCTCTTCTTACCACAAATTATTCTTTTTGCCCTATTCCTCTTCCCACTTCCACCTCCCTCATTTGGCTCTTCCATGTTCCTCTGCTTTCCACTGCTCATGGACTAGAGGCCTGAGAAAGAGACTAAAGTAAGTTTGTCTTTTAAACACACAGCTCAGATGGGGACAGCAGAGAAGAGACGCACAGGGCCCCAACGTGCCCGGTAAGCTGGATTTCCCGTTGGAGTGCTGGGCCCATTGCTACATGACATGGACATTACCTGAAAGAATACACTGCTCGGGGTGAGGAGGGTAGAGGGGGAAGAGAGTTCAAAAATCATGAAACAGGCCCTGCCAAAAATAAATAAATAAATCAATCGTAAGGGGTTTTTTTTTTACCATAATAAGTGTGGGGCTCTTTATTAGCCTTTAGGGTGCATTTGGTCATGTTTTTGTGGTTCTCTCTGCAACAAAAGCGAGCTAAAATCTTGTCCTTGTTCAAGAAAGAGGAGATTCTCACACATGTGCAGAACCCAGGGGTTGGAGCTTTAAGAAAAACAAACACCAAGTCTCACAATAGTGACAGCAAGCTGGCAACAAGCTCAGAAGGATGGAGGATAGAATTTGTGTAATTACAGACAGCCCTGCAACACCACCGTGCTCTTCTGGAATCATTGCGCAATCAGCTCAGGCTTTGACAATAAGGCAATTTTCTCTATCAAGGACACATGTTTTACAATACCTCCTGATGAGAAAGGAATTGCCTGACATTTTAAAAATATTTCCTGGCAATTTCCTTAAAATCATTATTCTATTTTGGTAGCTGCACTGCTGTGCAATGCGTAATCAAGGAAATGCATGACGTAGAACTGAAAAGCAATTGTGTTTAGACATAAAACAGATCTATTAAACTAGGTACAATTGTGAAACTTTCCCACTGCCTTTGGGGTGGAGGCTAATAGAAACCAGTGGGAGAAATCATTCTTTCAGGGATTTATAAACAGAAAACGGATTTTTCAAGTTTAAGAAGTAGAGAAATCATTTGGTAAGAATACGCCCACTTTTAAAGGCAAACCTGACTTTGAACTCCTGCTAACAGGGGAAACAGACTAGAAACAGTATTGTTAAATACATGAGATAAACAAACAGAAAAGTAAAGAGCATGTTGTGTTTAGTTAATTTCCCTTTACCTGTGGGTTTCACAGGGTGCAACAGGGGGAAAGAAAAATAACAACCTTTAAATGTCCTAAACCAGAATATAACAACCTTTAAACATCCTAAAACCAGCAGAGGGATTTAGTGGCAGATATAACTGTGAAATTATCTAACTTTTTTAAAAAATTGATTACATTTTAGATTGACGGTGTTCCTTGAGTGATATTCATCTTTAAACTGTGTATTTTTAAAAATTATAAATACAGTGTGCACTCAAAGAAGCAGTTAGGGCAAAGCCACCACTGTAGATCTTATTTTTTGTTTAGTTTAAATTGAGAAGTCCCCGTCCCCCCATCGCATCCACCACAAGGTTTATTCAGTATTTAAGAGCTCATCTGTAACTATCAATATTAATCCAAACAATAAACAAGAAAAGCTACCAATCAAACCGTTCCACACATCAAAAAAGGGGTACTTACCCCAGCCAATAAGTAGGTAGCTTTTTTCTCTCTCCCCACATCTTCTGTAAACACTCCTACTGCACTCATATCCAAGGATCTCAAAGTTCTCTACAAATATTACAAAGCCTCAGAACTCCCCAAACTAGCAATTACACATTGTCCTGTTTTATCGGTGTAGGCAATGAGGTACAGAAAGATTTACGAGACTTGCCAAACGTTATACAAGTGAGCCAGAGGCAGAGCCAGGAACAGAAACCCAAAGTCTCAACTCTCAGTCCTGTGCTCCAAACTACTGGACCATTTTCCCATGTGCCCACAAGTTACTGCTGTGCTCTCCCTCAGTTCCAACAAGCACCTATCACAACAGAATAAGCATTTCCTTATGGCCTACATAATGCCAATGTTCAGGCAGTTCCCATCACCAAAACCAATTAACCAGGGGTAGAAGAATTTGAAAGGAGATCATTTACTAAATGAATCCCAGATACCAACCTCTACCACAAGGATATGGCAAGCCTAATCTCAAGAATGATCAACTGTCTAGTGCAGAAACCATGGCCAAGGACGGCAGCAGTTGCTGATTGTCTGCCGAGAACTCCTTGGTCAATAGATGCTGGCTCTCTATTTCCAATTGAGCAATCACTTTAAGAGACTATTAAAAACACATTCAGTACATCCCTCCTATTACTTTTTTATGTTAGCAATTCCTGTTGTCACCACAGGGATGTTATACAATTGTGAATGGGAGGGGAGGTAGTCTGCGTCACAGCAAGCGAGAGGGAAGGTGCTCACAAGATTCTCTCTTAAAACGTAGCCCATGTTATCAGAGAGCCTGAGAACCCTTGCCTAATGAAACTGCCTTTAGCATATAAAAAGAACGTGCTTTGGTCAGGCTTACCTGCAATTTATAGCAGCCCTTCCAGAGACACAAACGAAGCCAGACTAGCTAGCCATGATCCACATTTCCCATTAATTTGAAACAAGCAATGGTAGAAAAATCTGCCACTCACTGAGCCTTTAACTAAATCTTCTGGCAGAGAGAGACAGACTCTTGCAAAGAGTCTTGTAAACTGGATTTGAGACATCGAAGCCTGACATTTTTCTTTGTGGGACCACGTGTATTCTGGCTAAAAAAGGGGAATTAATTATCTGAGACAAAGGACACTGACATTTCTGACAGACTCACATCCTAAACAGATCCTGTTCTCCCACCACTCTGACTACAGCACTAGGATATCATTAGGCTTAATGTCAAGCTGTCAAAAAATATTCCTGGAAGGTCTTAAAAATTAAAGCCAAGCGGAAAGATAAACTACTTGGCAGCTTCTAGATGACCTATCCAGCTAGATACAACACAACTGTTGCGCTACCCAACGTACCACACATCTTGATATGCCATTAATTTAAATAGAATGCTGATATGTGGGGGGACAGGGGAGAGACACGGGTGCAAAGGAAGTGATAAAAATTACATCAACATAGATATCCCCCTCCTGAATACGCCCTGATCCACTGAAGTACATATCTATTAAGCAATCACTTATGCCCATGTTTAACTTTAAGTGCATATTTAAGGACCACTGAAGTCGCAGGAACTCATGCACATGTTCAAAGTCAAGCACATTCTCAACTGGAGAATAAAAGTTTAGATGTAATGTGCTAAAGCGGTGTGTTTCCTACTCTACTCTATCTAGCGACAATAGGAAAAACTTATTTTATTTAATATGGGGCAGTATTGCAGAATTTGATACCTTTAGTTCTGAAACACTGCCTAGGACAAGGGAACGCAAACATGCGGAAAAAAATCCCACATTCTAACTTACTGTTTTTAAATGGGTGAGACCAAAAGTTTTGATTCAGTTTTAACTTCCAGATTCTATTAATGGGTCTCTGTCTCTTGCACCCTTCTCTTGGCCTGCCCAACAGCTCACCAAATCAGCTGGTAGACAAATTGCTTAGGAAATTGATTCCTCTTGGGAATACAAAAAGCTGCTACATTTAACTTTCTACAGCCATTGTGAGTGGGCACAAAGCTGCATAGGAATTCAAGAAAAAGGGAGCTGGGGGGGGGGGGTACTTGTTTTTAGCTATTTACCATTGCAAAGATTATCTGAAAATTTAACATGGTGGCATAATCTGTAAAGTAGGAGCAACAACAAACAAGTTTAAAAGAAAAAAATGAGGTCGAAACATACCCTTCAGGTGTGACTTTATAAATCAAGTTAATTGAATATGAAACAGTAAAGATCTGCCTAACTGAACAAAACAAGAGTTAAGACAGTCTCTTTCACCCTTGAATCAACACATTGCACTTGGACTACCATGTACTGAACATTAAGCAGGAACACACAGTAATACCCAGGCACAATGGGTCTAGCCAAAAAGGATCCAGTACAGACTGCAGCCCTCATATTTAACTCCACAAAATAATTGTGAATTCTGGAGTTGATCAAAAGCAGAACTTGTTTCTGCATCTTTGATTCTTGCAAATCTGTTGTTTCCCCACACACAATCCAGCACATTAGTGTGAACAGTGGAAAACATTGGCTTTCATTTAACATTTTCAACCTTCCAGACTGAGAATGATGGTAATCAACGCACCCAGACATATGAAGCATGCCACAATAAGCACAGATGACAAACCTGCACTTGTTCTAGAATCCAGAATATTTAGTCACCACTATGAAATGCTTTTCTTATCCAGATTTTGAAACAGCCATATGTACAGAAGTGAATTCCGGCTCTTGTTTTAGAAAAATGTTGTGCAAACATTACAAGCACGATAAGAGACAATTTTTAGCTATGAAGCAACTTTCTGGAATGTTCTCTACATCCATGTTCCATGGTTGCAGACATTTAAAAAAAAAATTTCCTCTGTACTTCGATGATTTTTCAGACTGTCTAAAGCCACTGCCAGACATGTGGTAACACATATGTTGTCATGGAAAAAATGGCAGTCTATAAAATATAGTGAAACCTTAAAGTTGAAGTTGTTTTTCTTCGAACCACCCCTCTGCTAAGTGGGGTGTTGACTACCAAGTGGAATATTACTACAAGCAATTTGCACTACAGAGGTGTTGCTAACATCCAGTGTACAGAAAAGTATGCAAAGCAGACAACAGGATGCAGCTGTATAATCTACCTTATGAAGACAGACAGGTATTACACGTGCTAGGATTTCAACAAAACAAGCACTACATCAGTCCTGATTCGCACTTCCTAGAAATCAACACACCGGACTCTTTCAAGCTCCAAATGGAAACCTGACTTTGTAAATCTCCACTGGATGTTTGTATGAACGAAAAAGAAAGGACTTTGTGTTAAAAAAAGGAACAAAACGTCTAGCCATAAAAACATAAACGGCACTCAAGTGATTAAGCAGCTGTGTGTTGATTAGATAAAGAAAACGGAAGGGGGTGGATGCAACCGCTGAAGTTTCCCTTCACCGTTTAATATGTTTTTGCCTGCCTTTGACTGAGAAAGAGGATTTTTCTCTGTTTTGTTTTTAAAGAAAATTAACTGACCAAAACGCTGACATATACCAGGACAGAGAGAAAGAAATGATTTTTTTTCCCCGGTGATAGGCTTTTTTAAGATGCCTGTAATACAGTCCCTACAGTTACATTATCTGCAGAGCAAAGTCAGATAAACTGTCTTTGATTCGGTACCCAACTGCAATTTGGATTTGAGAAAACAGAACCTTCTTAAATCTGACACGGGCTCTCTGTCTTCCAAATCAAATTATGCAGCTGCAGGGTTTCAGATCTGTATTGGAACAGCAACAAAAATGAAATAAATAGAATAATTTGCACTCTGCTTGGTTGCCATTAAGCAACGGATTTCTCCACTCGCCTGGCTGTGCAAATCTGATAAAAGGAAATCTTTAGTACTGTATTACTTCATTAGTCATTTATTTTGAGACCTGACTCAGTTCCCAAGAAGGCACATAGTGTTCTTCCTGAAACCACTTCAGAATTAGAGACATGAAGGCAGCTCCAAATAAACTACAATTCAATCTTAGACATGCATCTGCCCAAATGTTACATTTGGGCATTTATAGAAAAAAGTTCTCTCTCTTTCCCTCTCTTCTTAAATTACACTCATACTATTTTCAGAAGTCCATTTTTCTCTATATAGCTTTAAGTGTTTGTATTTCTAATTCAGATAAACAAAATTCCATTAAAAACAAGGTAATATGTCTGGTACGTACTTTAAGATGTGCCAGAATTTGAATTCAAAGAGTCACACCTTTGTGCAGTAATTTTCAGAATAGCTTTCGCCTCCCTTTAAGAAAGGGGGGAAAGTTATGAATTTCAAATTAACACCAGTTTAATCAAATTTGTGTGGGCATACTTATGTTCTAGTGTAGGGGTGTTACGCAAGCAGCCAGCAAATGTACCACATAAAGTCATAACAATCAAAATAGCTCCTTTTTAATGAAAGTTGCTATGCACATTGCTGAACCAAATGCACAAAATGAATTATGAGTCATCGAGCTAAAATGAACCCAACGTACTTCTAGATTATCATCATCAGTTAGCTCATAGTTAAGGCTGTCTGATTCTCAAGGACAGTCACAGAAATCAGGACTACATGTATTTTTCAGGGTCCCTGGGCAATCTCCGGTTTATTCCCATCCAGTAAGGGAAGCAGTGAAGGCTCACTCCATTGCTTGGGAACTACGATCAGAGAGTCAAACACCTGGATGACGTGGAAGCTTTCAATCCTATAACTTGCTGTTTTATTCAGGTGCTTACTAAAGAGACGCACAAATGGCTAAAAGCATTTCTAAGTGCCCATTTTTAAAGCTTCCCACTACCAACAGGTATTGGGATCTCTCTCTCCTAGGAATTAGTCTCCTGGATGATGTTTTCTTAATTTAGACGGTTAGCTTTTAAGAGACATAGGACACAGAGCCTCCTTTTGGAGAAACACAGCCAATTGTTTAGATTACATACAATGCAGCCACACACTACAGTGGATGAGCACCTTATAAAAGAGCGTATAAGAGCCAAAGGAATCCATCAGAGCAGCTCTTCAACCAAAACTACCTTTCATTTACGTTTAGAGATCTTAGCCACCACGGGGCCTGCAATCTTATCTGAGCTTATAATTACAGCACCATCTACAGCTGGTCATTGGCATTGTGGCATAGTTCAGTTCATGATTTCATTTCTGTTCCAAGTACAATTAAACTAATTAGGGAACACTAAAAGGAGCATTTCAAAGACACTTGTGCCAAGGTTAGCTAAATAGTACCACTATCATAAGAAAACAGAAGACAGAAAAGGATTCCCATCCTCCCATGTACAATAATAATTAAATAAGCGCATTATGGATTTGCCTTCCTCTTAAGTATAAAACATAGTGTACTGCCAGAAGCAAAAGTATAAACCATCTTATAAACCCAGCGTGGCGAATCTTGTGTCCCTATTGTGCTTCACAGTTTTCCCAAGAAGCAAAGATAATTGAAAGTCCAGCATTAGCTAGGGTTGCGGGGTCAGGGAAAAGCTTAAATACATGCTACCTTCTATTGAGAAATACTCACTTCCCTGGCAGTGTTTTCCATCCTGCACAGCACACCATATTGTGTGACTAGTTACAGCATACAACACTGTTTCCACACAGGCTGCTTCAGCACAGCCACGAAGACTCCACTGAGGACCCATGCTCTAGCACAGAATTTCCCCTGTCCTGTAGATCCACTTTCAGACTACAAGATTACGTGGCAAGAGGCGAGTGTAATCTTAGCATACAGGACCTGACATCTACTATTGCCAACCCTGTCTGTTCCCAAACTGACCAGAAGTACAACTTCTGAAGAGAACAACTCACTGCAGCAGAAGAGCTACCTAACAAGCTGTGCTGAAAGGTTCCTGTCCATTTAAAAATAAAGGGAGAGCAGGGAAGCACAGTACATGTTATGCAGCTAATATGATGAGTGTGCATCCTAGCCACAGATGCTAACCATTCTGCCCACCTAATAGTCTTGTAACTTTCTAGTGGTTTTAGTTAGAATCCAAGTCACAACCAGTTTTTACCCTCACATTTAAGCAATAGGAGACAATGAACAGTATGGCTCCGTATCCTGGTGCTCTAAGAGTACCCACTATAAGTCTGCAAACAGACAGCAGAACTGGTGAGGCCTGCCCGCATCCCTAAGAAAGATGGACGAAAGACCATACTAGTCTTACCGAATCACACCAACAGCAGTGACATTTGATGGCGGTATAGGAGTTATATGGGTGTGCAGTTCAAAGTACAGTACAAGCCTAAAAGAATAATGTGCCTACTGATTTAGGGGTTGATTAGAAAGCCACTTGTGTCAAGAACAAAAGATTTGTCAAAGTGGATTCTTGATTTTAGTTTTTCCAAATTGCTTAAAAATAAAGGGCAAAGTTCCTTTCTACTCAACCCACTGTATTCACATGTTACAAGGATCTCAAATTAACAGGCACATCCTTACATAACATTCAGCATGCGTGTACCCAGCCTAGACAGAACATCTTGGTTCAAGGAAGGAAGGTCATCTTTACTTTTCAAAACTACAAGTCTAATGCCGGATTCTTAATCTTATTTCATAACATCTGTTATGGGAGAGATTTACATTACACAAGACAAAACTCCAGAAACACTGACGGTCAACCTTTCCTCCAAAAAGGAAAGAGAATTTTATAGCTTCCACCAATGAGATGGAATTTCAAATCACCTGAGAAACCACCTCATTCCCATTTTGTATTTCCATCAGTATCAAAAGGTTAGAGAATTTAAGAGCATCCCACACACATGCAATACAATATGCTATTTCCTGAACGTCCAGTTTTTCAGTTTCTTGCTTCCTGAGTGGGTGAGAGCCTGGTAAGGATGCTCCCATAAAATATATAAACACATACACCACACCTGTTTTCCTGCCACTGGCAACTGTGGGGGTAATTATGAACCCAACAGTACATTATGGCATCATGCTTAGCAAACACTACCTAAATATAAATACACAGCAATAGGGAGTATGATTTTGAAGATTTTCACAAGTTAGGAATAACAACATTATAACAGACAGTCCCTCAGATTACAGAAGGTCGTCTTTAAAAAGGTGTAAAAAAGATTTAAAATATCTGACTACCCACTGCTTGCTATTCTATTACTGCAATCTATTTTTACCATCTATCAGGGTTAGCCTTCTTGGGGCTGTTTTTCTTAAGAATAGCTCTAGCTTATGTTAATTTCAATGTCCACAATCAAAACACGGCCTCGAATGGAGCCCAGTCAGCCACTAGCGACGTGTTCGTGCAGAACATGCATGAAAGTTTCTGGACACTGGAAAGAAAGCTAAAGCTTATCTACCAGAGGAACAATGCCTCTCTCCAGGCCTAACCTGGGTGAGATTTTTCAAAAGCACTTAGCATTGACCGAACACTGCTCCCACTGAAATCCAGGCTAACGATTCCCAAAGGGACTAATTAGGCCAACACTGAGCACTAGTGAAAAGCCACTTGATGCGTGGAGATTTCATATTTATTTATTATAATCCAACTTTATTACCTTAGGTTTGCAAATTCCATATCCATTTCGTTTTTCCTCCAGAACGAGTGTTTCCAATTAGTTTTAAATTAAAAAAAGGCAATTTTAAAAAAATTGCTCAGGACCAGCAGTCTAGCATTCAGGATCCACACCACTGCAAGCCAGACTACTGCTAAGTGGGGAATAAGGACTCTGTTCTGTTTCAGATGGCCAAGAAGTTACTGTATAAACAGTAAGAACCAAAATATTCAAAATAATGACCACCTGTACATTCTTTTAATACACACATTCCAGCAGAACAGTAATATACTTTGCGTAAGTTTAGATGTACAATTATAAAATGGACATTATGAAAGGTTACATTTCTTGGGTTGCAACTATTCTCGCTGCAGGGGTTTGCACGTGTAACAACCACAAATTGGTATTTGTTATCCAATTTACCAACCTCAAGCTCATTCTACCTGGGAAAGGGCAAGGACATGGAAAGCCAGCAGACGTTCCAGAGTCAAAGCAAGCAGCTCAGCAGAGAACTAGAGTGAAAATGAGCATAGGCCATCTGGAAGGAGTATTTTAGTATGGTCATGAAATTAATCAACATTAGCACAGAACAGCAGCACTTAAAATGAGAAATCCACAATTATAAGGAATCTCCTCAGGGCTGCTTCAAAAGGGAGGATGAGTTTTGAAAACCCAGTATTTGAGTTTAAAAAGGAGAGAGAAAATAGCAAGACTCCATCTGGAGGAATTCTGTTGCTGCTTGACAGGCCACGGCCAGCCCCAGAAAATACACTCTACAGATTCCACAGGGTAAGGAGAGCACAAGCATAGGAAAGAGTTTAGCCCAGGGATATAAGGGGACACTATAAAAAAAGCTAATGATCACTAAACCTCCAGTCTGCAAAGACTTTCACATGTGCTTAACTTTAGGCACTAAGATTAGGTATCCACTTTAGTATTTTCAGGACTGTGGGCCTCACAAGTGGTTTGGTCTGTAATTTAGGGAATCCTAGCTCCCTAACTGCTGGTTATATTAGAAATCCAACACTCAGCTACTATAATACTGTGCACATATACTGCACCTTTAATCCAAGGATTTCATGGTGATTTACAAACAATATGCATAAGAGACCACTGAAAGGCAAATAATACCCATTTCACAGATGGGCAAATGGAGGCACACAGAAATTAAGTGATACAAAGGTTAGTGACAGACCTGGCAATAAAACCTACAAGCCCAAAATCCTCAGGCCTCTCCTCTAGTCACTACACTAGAGATCAGTAGTCTAGCCTAGGTGGTTTATAAACGTAAATTAATCTTATTCTACAATCATCAAGGAGATATGCAAGTGAAAAGTGTTAAGTGTCTGGCTGAGATGCAGACACAACTGAATATTTTAAAGTTTTCACAAGACAGCGCAGGTTGGTATAAACTGGAAGGCTGAATCCACAGTAAAAGTAGTTCCCTGTAAAGTCAGAAGAGTCTGTACTGTTTAGTGGTGAACTTAGGGCTCTAGAAAGACTGCAGGTGTAACCACAAGGAGGAAAAGTAACTACCAATTAACCCGATGTTTTTCCATCACGGCAAACTGTAGCACCACTGTTAAGCAATCTGACAGGAGCCACCAGGCATTATGGTGGGGCAGCCCAAGTAATAGCTGGACACTTGAGACTTCTTTAAGCCCTGTCTACATAAATGGTTTAGTGTTGACACTGAACCCTAAGCACCAGAGCGAACAATAATTCCTGTATATACTGAAATATAAGATTGTTGCCAGCCAAGTCACGCTTCCTTTGGGAGGGCCCGGAAATGCCATGAGTGTCAGGTCAGTTTTCTCCAGATCAGACATGGGACTTGAGGAGGGTGGGTAACACAGCTTGGCTCCAATAAGCTACAGATGTTCCAAGAGCCACAGAATTATCCCCACAGACCCGGGTAGCATCTTTAGGAGGACGGTATGTTTGCTGTGTCGACATTACTGACTCACCACCAGCAGCATGGTTCCTTCATGATGACTCTTCTTCCTAGAAGAGTCAGGGATTGACATATTTTATATTTATCAAGCTGAGAAAGCGTTAGCATTATCTGAAGTGGGAAGATCCACGCAAGCCCAACCCTCAACTCACACTAAACACCCCTCCCACAGGCTCAGGAGGTGGAGGGATGATATTTTCAACCAAATTTGGTCAAGAAGAGCAGGTTTTGTACTAATTTCCTTCCTCCGTGGTAAGCAGTCCAGAGGGGATAATCTCACCATTGATCTCCATACAACACAAGGTGATTATTATATTTACACATCCAATCAGCTACACAGCAAAACCTCTCTCAGATATCTTTGAAAAGTAACATACGGCACATTTAGAGTCTAACTGGAAGAAGGGCATTTTCAGCTCTCTCTACTGCCAGCCTTATGGGAGGACTCCAATACCGCAGGTGATGCTCAGGGATCCAAGTGTCCTCATGGACACAAACGTTTCATCATGGGATGGGAGAGGATGTTTAAAAATTTAACACATCTCTTTTTGAAACAGCAACTAGTTAAAAGAGTCAAGTCAACAATCGTTCCTACTGGGACTGGAGTGGCAACCCATATATCAGAAATCTTATCAATCGTACCAGAGAAGACATGGCACTGGGTGGAGTTTTCCACTACTGTCCTCATCTTCACTAAGAGTATTCCTTTTAATGAAACTAGTTTATAAAAGCAAAAATGGAATACAAGAAGAGCAGTTATAAACACACTTCTTAGTCAGTTGAAGATGCTTTAATTTTGACCTGTTAACAAGAGAGTTAAGCAAAGCGCTTGCATCATCCCAAATCTGGATGACTCAAAACAATTATTTCAATTGCTGTTTAGACAAAAATCTTGTTACTCATACGACAGACCAGACCAACTGTAATCAGTGCTTCAAGCTTTATAGAAGCACTCACTATTATTCTATGTCCCAATAACCTAGAGAAAATAAAATTATAGCTTTTTTCCTGCTAGTTTTTCCTGTTTCCCATTGATTCGAATGGAAACAAAGCAGGCGTCTGTAGTTTAAAGCTGTTATAGCTCCCCCAAGCGGCAGTCAGAGTTGCTCAGAACTCTGAAGGATGAAGCTAACTCTCTTGATGCCCTGTTTTCAAAACAGACCAAACTGTTTTAAAAAGTAATTTTTGCAAAGCTTTCATCTGAGTCAGTGTTGCTGTCCACCAGTGCTTCATAAAATTCACTCATTCAATAGGTTTCAAACAAGAATACATACCCTGCCCATGTGTGAGACTGGGCCTCCATCACGGGATTATTCCATACAGTTGAAATACAAGTACTACAGTATTTTATACCACCTTGTATAATGGGGATCAATCCTGATCACAGCCTCTGAGAGCTTTTAGTTTACTATTTGTATTCTAATCAAATGTCTGGATGCTGTACTTTCAGGGAAAAACCATGTGAACTTTTAAATAAGGGACATTCCGTAATTCTGGATTAATAATAATTGTATAAGCTTACTGCCAGTAAATTGTTCTTGATTGATGTGATTTTAAGTAGTCCCTGCACTTTCTTGGACGCAGTGTCTGAAAAACAATTTCTATCTCTGACTGAGGGCCCAACGGTGCAGGGGAATAGAGATTTATACATAGAATTCTGTAACTACTGAGGATGCTTTCAAAACATGTTTATGTGGTTTTTGTCATGACAACAACCACATTTACACACAATCTCAATTTATCAGAAATAGCCGGTAAGTTTTAGATGTGAATTCTTCAGAGCAGGGACTGTTGTTTCCACAAAGCACTAAACATTTAGAGAACAATATAACTACAGACACTTTTCCATGTCACAATACATTTTTTTGCAGAGGAGGAGGTACAGACACGAAATGAAGGGTGAGATTAAAAAAAATAAATTAAAAGATGTGTAGATTAGTTAGGTGCCCAGCTTATACTGTTTCAGCAAGAGCTGGGTACCTAATTACTTCTAGCCAACATTGGCAGGCTCACCCCAAGTATTATTCAATTAAATAAATTAAGGTAGCAACAGCCCTGAATTTTTTATTCTCCCTAATTTTACACAGGTAAGTGTATAACAACACTTGGAGAAATTCTGAAACTTTACAGAAGTATTAAAGAAGATTCCCCTTTAGGACCCTGAAACCACCTATAAGATTTCTCTCAATCTTAATAGCGAATACCATGATTTAATCCCCACGGCAAATGCTCCTTCCTAGCTTGACTCATGCACAACACTCAATCAACCCTTGTCATTAAAGCCCACTTCGTTATGTAGTAACACACTGATGTTCATGAATGATCGTTTGATTTGTGACTGCTTACATAAATAATAAAACCCCTGAAAAGAGATTAAACTGTTTGAGCTTAAATTTAGGATAAAAGTTCTTTCTTGGGAACATATTTTTACTCTCCGTTATATCTCACAACATATGAAAAAGCTTTAAAAAAGGTGCTCAAAATAACTAGAAGTGCTTTCCATACAAATACAGATTTAGTATGATGGAACATTAAATAGTCTAAGAACTGTATTATAAATAAGACTGCTACTACTTAATTCAAAGGATGTTAGGCAACTGTGAAACCCCACGTGTTAACAGACAGAACTGTCGTGAATTCAAATGGAAACATTAGGTACTAGTTAGTATCCCAAGCCTTTGAAGAAAGTCCTAGGACTACAGCAGTTTCTTCCTGTCCCCTCTCAAATCTATCTTCTTCCCTTCCACACAATTTTCCTTTTCCTTGAAGGACTCACTTTACTGGCCCATTCCTGTCTTCACATCTCTCCTTAAAAACATCCTTCCCTGGCCTTCTCCTCTGTGCCCCTCTCTCCTTCTGTTGTGTGGATTTGTCTTAGACTGAGCTAGCACGTTGTTTAGGCTTTGGCCTTTTCCATTGAGGGTGCTGTGCCTTACATCACTAACAACCCACTCCTAGCCAAGTCAAAAGGATTCTTCTCCCTTTTTATCATGATGTCTATACTGCAATCCAGGGATGTGACTAGTTCACGTACACATACCCAGGGTTTTGGGTGGGCAACACCTGCCTCCTTTATCATTGAAAACTTTACCCTTCCTCCTTCCCATACTTACAACTTCGAGGTCATCTGTGATTCTTCTTCCTATGTATGCAGTCTCTCACTCAGATTGTTACTTATTCCAGTAACGTCTCACAGAAATCCACTCTTCCCTCAGTAGTCCTACCGATAAGCAAGGTGTGGACGAGGGTTTTCATCTCTTGCCTCATTTACTGTAACTTTCCCCTTTCCAGCCTCTTCAAAAAGCTCATGCTCAAGTCATCTTCCTTGGTCATTGCTCTGTTTAAGCTACCCTTTTCCTAAAATCCCATCCTTCCTTCCACTTAATTCCAAGCTTGTTTTCCTCAACTTCAAGTCTCTACATAGACTCAGCCCCAATGACATCAGATCTAATCTCCTCCTACACCACCCATGTCTTCCCCCCTCCCCACTCCTACATTCCTCCCAGTTCTCCTACCTTGCTGCTTCCCTCATCTTTCTTATTATCAATTTTACTCCCTTTCTCTCATTCTCCACTGGTCTTAGAAAAATCTGCCAGCCCCACATTTTATTTCTCTGAGTCCTTCCTCCCCAAGAATCCTCATTCTCTTCACCAACTAGCCCACCTCGTTCTCCTTCTCTCATCTTTAGCTCCACATATCCTTCCATCTGCTTGTCTCATCCACATTAGGATACAAGTTCTTCAGAATAAGGATTATGCCTTGCTTTGTAAAGCTGTGTGTAATATGTTCATCACTGTGTATACTGTGGCTGTCTACACTTCAGGTGTTACAGCAACATAGGTACGGTGCTGCAGCAGTGCACCTGTGGCACTGTATCATAGAGACAGACTACAGCGGTGGAAGGGTTTTTTCTCATAACTGTAGGAACTCCACCTCCCTGAGCAACGGCAGCTAGATCGACAGAAGCATTCTGAGTGCTGTAGCTACGTCAATCTAAATTTTAAGTGTAGCCCAGGCCTTAGTAAGAGTTAGAAATGGAATACACATATAGGGTTATTTTGTCCCTTCCCCACCTAATTAGAGCTTTTCTCTATAGTACATGATCCTTTAGTGTTTTGTCCAACCCAGTTTGAAATACTTTGTAAGTACAGATAATTTTATTAGAGGATCTCAAAACATTGCATAGCCAAATTGGTATTTATTCCTGTTTTATGGATGGGAAAACCAGAGACAAGGAGTTGAAGTGACTTCCCTAAGGGGACAAAATGTAGTGACAGAGGCAGGTATGAAGTGTCCCAAGTCCCCTGCTCTAACCACTAAATACATTTACCTCCTGGATTCAGCCAGTAGGGCTTCAACCACCTTGGAAGGTTACTGCACAATAACTGATCCTACTGTTTGGCATTTTTTCCTGCTATTTAACCTAAATGCCCAACACATTTTTTTTAAAAGTAACTAATACCAAGACATGCCTGTGCCTAAATTAAGTGTGTGATCTTACTGTAACACTTTGTCCTTCCACTCCCCTTCATCCTCCTACTCCCTAAATATTTGTTGCCCTCATTCGTGACTTTGCATCTAATATTACATCATAAGATCGTCAGGGCCGGGACTTCATCTTTGTTCTGGAAAAAAAAAAACCCCACAGCATCGCAAACAAATTCTTCTTTTCTCAGTTTCAGCCCCCTGCTCCCTCATACTATGCTTTAGATCTCAGTAATTATTTCCTCTATCTCCTTGGTTTTTATACCCCTCAGATATTGCTAATATACCTTACGGGTCCTTGAATTACAGCACTGTTTAAAATCAAATATAACTAGAATTCAAAAAAGGTTAAAAGCCAGAACATTCAGAACTCAAAGGAGAATTTGTAGATTGAGAGCAACATCCTTGCCTTCATTGATTTTCCATTTAGGAATACCTTATTTGGACCCAATCCAACTGCATCTTTATGAAGTCTGCCAAAAGGAGCTAGCCTTGTTTTGTCCTGTGCCATCTAGCATTTCTTTGGTTCCTAGTCCATTATTCTATTTATGGAGCAGTGTTCACACTGGGTTCCAGGTAACCCTTTCACTAATACAATTTGATTAATCAATGAGGATAGGGTAAATAGTGTATTCAATGCTGTTTATAATACCAAATTCTACCATAGGTTCACCACCATCCACAGTGACTAAGAAGTGTTAGAAATGAAGTTTGAGCATCTTCCCCAGCCCCCTGTAGAGAAAGTTTTGGTTTAAATGATCTGTCCTAAAAAAAGGTTGATATTTGAGGAAGCACTGTTGAAACTCAATCAATTCAGTCATCTGATGAAAACAGACTCCCCAAACTGGCACCTTAAGGGTATTGTCTACACTGTGGAACTGAAGATAGCAAAGCTATGTTTGTTTAAGATGGTCAATTTCACTCACAGACAGGATAGATTAAATGGTGCATCCAAGAAGGAATCTTGACTATAGCACTGGAAATAGGAACCAGAATTAATCATCTGGAGACATTACATATCATTCCTGAATTTACCCTTCAAAGGCTCTTAAAGCTCTTCAGGTAAATAATATTCCTTTGTGGCACTGATAAGCAAGTCTGAATATGCACTTAGCAGGAAAATAGCAACTTCACAAGAGCTATTTGGGCTATCAAATGAGAGAAAAAACAAAGGACAAGAGCCTTCAGTCACATTTATTTTGGGTTATATATGATAACTGCTTTGAAATATGTTCTATATGTTTACTTTTACAATCCATGGGACAATTTTTGGGAAGGTGTCATTACACAGGAACCTCATTTTATGACAACACTGTGCTTTCACAACTGGATTAAAAAACATCCTCCCCTAGTGCACCATTATCATGGCTGCAAATCATGTTCCAATTAATTGAAGAGCACGACTGTAGGAAATTGCAAAACAGTATTTCAGTAAAGGTTACAGGGCTTCCTATAGTGAAAGTAGATCACTTCTCAAATCAGTTGATCTAAAATTGTTTGACGTTTCGGTCTGAAAACAGGTGAAATCTCAGATATGGCTCAAAGAAGATTAATCTACATGTAACTTTTTAAATGAATGGAATAAACAGGGTGAATGCAGAGTCAATTTAACTTAAAATTTCCAGATGAAAATGATATTTAAATGTCACAGTTGTAACACAATTAGACAAAAGTTAGAAGATTCAAAGCAAAGACTCTTAACTCACTTTTTTTGCATGCAGAGTGAGATTAAAACAGATTCTGCATCTACTTTGATTTTGCTGGAGGCATTCATGGAGTAGATCGGATATGAATATACTACGAAAATTGAAACACACTTCCCCCTCACCCTCAATCATCTGCTCGAAGTTTGATTTAATCCAGTCCTTTCATCTGGCTGTGTCAGAATTCAACGGCACCAGCTGACTCTGCCTAGCCTTCAGTAGTACAAGAGGCACATCACAACAGTTCAAATTGATTTTTTTTTTTTTACATTCCATCCCCTCACACCATAAAAGTAACCCCAGCCAGCAGATCCTAAAGGGGAGGGGAAAAAAAAAACCTAGCACAACCAAGGGACACTGCCTTTCCTATCCTTGCATAATTACATTTATTGAGATAACAGTGTTTTGTAAAAACAATTTGAAATCCTTGGTTAGAGGCAGAGCAAAATGTAGCGCTCTCTCCCAAGGGTAAGGACCACGACAACTACACAGATACTCCAATCTCACACACAGGAGGCTCCTCCTGTGGTACTTACCCTGGGGGTTTGTTAGCCAAAGCACAAATAGCCCACCCGTTCGCCAGGTTCTTCCTGATCCCACAACCCACCAAGTTCCTTCATCCCCTTTCCTCCATGCCTCCTCAATTACCTTCCTCCAATGTTACTATTACAACCTGGCTCTTACAGAGCACTTTCAATAAATATACATAATGCAATAGCTACAGCATTTCCTTGCACAGCTCTTCATGACCTCTTGGACAGGGTCTCTATATTGCTTGTTATTGGGGTGGGGACAGGTGTGCAAGGGAATTATATCCCCCCCCCCCCTTCACTCTCCTCTAAACAGAATTGACATGGTCTCATTTTATAAAATTTCCCCAGCTGGGGCAGGGGTGTAATTCATCCTCCCCCTTCCACCCAAAAACACCCACACTCCCCCAAATCTTCCTTTGGGGGATGTAATTCTTCTCCCCAACATACATCCATGCAAAAGTCATACAAGGTGTAGGGGGGCAATCTGCAATTGTAAGGGATAAGAAGGAGGGGTTGGGGGACACAGGAAGGGGGAAGCAGGAGACTGCTTCTGGGAGAGGGGAGAGCCCTGGGGTTCAGTGGGAGTAGGTGAGAGAACCCAAAGTCGCCCATGAAGCTACCGCTGGAGGGTGCCTGTCCCTGACTACAGGGTGGGGCTGCCCCTAAATGGTGGGGGGGTCCCTTTCCCTGACTTTGTGGGGCTACCTCTAGAGGTGAGGAGACCCTGACTATGGCGGGATGCCCCTAGAGGTGGGGGACCCTGCCCTGGACTATGGGGGGAGCTGCCCCTAGAGGGGAGGGGGGCTGCCCCTGACTGGGGAGGGGCTGCCCCTAGAGATGCGGGGAGTTGCCCCTAGAGATGCAGGGAGCTGCCCCT
>ML677412.1:5449524-5494283 GCA_007922305.1 Dermatemys mawii | reverse complement strand
GGGGGGCCCTGGACAATGGGGGAGAGCTGCCCCTGACTACGGGGGGGGGGGGGCTGCCGCTGGAGGGGGGAATTACTCCCCCCTCTTGCGGGGGCTGCCCCTGAGGCGGACGGGGGGGGTGGTAAATCGCCGCAGTCCCCCCACCCACTCTGGGGCGCCGCTACCTGCCGCGCCGCGCCGCTGCCTCCTCCCGCTCCGCCACCGCGCTGCCGGGCTAGGACTGACACCGAGCGCCCGGCCGGAGCCGGCCCCGAGACCCCCGCCTGCCCCCGCTAGGCCCCGCCCCTCAGAGCGCCAATTGGCCGTCGAGTCTGCCCGTCTATATCAAGGGCACCGGAGGCGCTTCTTCATTGGCTACCGCTCCTCCCGCATGTAAATAAGGCGGCTTCCTCCCAGGTCCCTTGCCGGGAGCTGCCCGCAGCCCCGCGCTTTCTTGGGGCAGCGCCGGAGTCGGACAAACTCAGTGCAACCTCCCGCAGCCCCCGTGCAACGCCCCCAAATCCTCACTGTAACCCCCAAACAGTCAGTGCACCCGCAGCCCCGTGCAACGCCCCCAAATCCTCACTGTAACCCCCAGTCAGTGCACCCGTCCAACGCCCCCAAATCCTCACTGCAACCCCCAAACAGTCAGTGCACCCGTGCAACGCCCCCAAATCCTCACTGTAACCCCCAAACAGCCAGTGCACCCGCAGCCCCGTGCAACGCCCCCAAATCCTCACTGCAACCCCCAGCCAGTGCGGCCGCCCCCCCCACCCACCCCCCCCCCCCCCGCACAAGACCTCGTGCAACCCCGAGGCTGTCAATGCAATCTCCCAGGCTCCGTACAACCCCCTCCAAACCATCGGTACAAGTGCAACTCCCCCCACCCTTCACGCAGACAGTCAGTACGATCCACCGCTCCTGTGCAATCCCCAAGCCCCCGTGCAACCCCTCATCACCCCAAACCCACAGATCAGCCCAAGCCGGTGCTGCGTGGTACAAGGGAAAACCCAGCCCAACCCATCTCCAACGCGGCACTAAAAAGAACACGAAACCTATAGGAAAGCAACCGCACGGCACTCAGGGGCGATCCAGCAACCCACAACTCGGAGCAACCGAGCCGCAGGCTCCCTCCGAGCCGAAATGTAGGAGTGACAGACACACACTCTGCTCTTACCTGCCCGAAGACGATGACGGAGCAACACAGCGGCTCAGGGCAGAGAGGAGACCTTCGTGGGAGTGTCGACTGGAAAGTTGCTTTATCCACGACATGGAGATCGCCACAACTTTCCTCGCCTGCCAGTACAGCAAGAGTGTGACCGGTTATAATAGTCAGAGTCCCCCAAATAAGAGAAAGTACATCTCCAGTGCTTAATGGCGGGCGTTTTTAGAGCCCGGCAATATTACTTGAGACCCCTCGCATTACTGCCACCAGAAGATTGGAGAAGTTATTTCTTGTATCCCTTTTTCAGCATGACAACACTTGGTACATAGTCTCATGGTCTCCACTGTATAGTCAGTTTCGTCTGGGGTTTGTTTGGGTCCTTCAGGCAGCAACAGTCCAAGGAAAAACTCCTTACCCTGATTTAATAATAAATAATTCTTTATTTTCTATGTGCTAGAATCTATGAAGTGGCCCTGTTCCTTTAAGCCAGGGGTCTCCAAACTTTATGAGACAAGGGCCATGTTAGATTTTTGAAGGGGCTTCATGGGCCAAAACAACGGTGAAAAAATTAAATATATGCAAATACAGTGGGCCCCCGGAATACCGCGCCCCACTATAGCGCAAATCCGCTTATAGCGTGGTGCGCGGCTGTCTCCCGATGTCAGCAGTGGCCACTGCTTTGATGCAATACCACAACCCCGCCATTATCGCGATCGGGTTTTTTTGGATCCTGATCGTCGTGGTATTGCGGGGTCCCACCATACATGCAAAATCATTTAAAAAACAACACTATTGTGTCAGTGTTGCATTAAATTCTAAATCAGGTATAACAGTAGCTGTATAATCAATGCAGGTACTGTGAAATCACACAAAATATTTGTCAATACATTAAAAACCATTTCACTTTTATTTTATTTATTTCTAAAAACTCACAAATTTGTATCATACAAATACACACATTCAGAAGTTTGGCTGTGCTTTGGTAAGAGAAGCTCCAGGTTCCCATTGTTGGTTGGGACTGTTTGGTTCAGTGCTGTAGTTAAAATTTAACCCTTTGCTCCTCCGGCCACAGCCGCGACCCCCTCCACCCTCCACGCTGCCTCCCCCAGCTCCTCCAGCCAGGCTGCCGCAGCACTCATCCCTCTGCACATGGGGCCGCGGTGGCTTCCCCCCGTGCCTGCTCGGCTGGGGGGGCCAGACAAATCGACACTGTGGGCCAGATACGGCCCACGGGGCATAGTTTGGAGACCCCTGCTTTAAGCGATTTCTTTTCACTGGAGCAAAACCAAGCAATGGGCTTGTGGCTTGCATTCCCCTGCTTTTCTCTTCCCTCCATTCTTACCTACAAACACATTTTTACCTGCTGCACTTTGCTGCCAGTATTTGGAGAAGTGGGTAGTTGAGTAAACTACTCTCTACCTAGATCCATTGGCTCAGATTTCTGGTTTTCAAAAGGGCTGACGACACAGCAGCTCCCCCATGACGACACCTTATAGCTAGGTTTTCGAAGGAGTTCAGGACTCAGGGGGCTGAGCGGTTTTGAAAAATTAGGCCACTGGTTTGAGCTGTGGACAGTGTTGCGGGAGGAGCTATGAAATGACTGCTCCATGACTGGGGCGGAAGGAAATAAAAAAAAAGTCCCACTTAACTCTTCTTTATTAACACAAAGATGGTGAACAAGGGGCCCAATTTAAAAGCCTGCAGGCTCCCGTCCTCCCTTTTAAAGCAAAAACTCTCTCCTCAACCCACCTCTTTGCGTATGTCTGGCTATTGCAGCACTTATGGCATGTCATAAACACAATGCAGACACACAGCAACACTGGACAGGGAAAATGGAATTAAACACTAAGTGCACTCTTAATTTCCCTTGTTAGTGTGGGTTTAATATTAGACTAGCAGCACCATTAGCTGGGCATATATTTTTCCTTGACTTTTAAAAAATAGTGCAGGAGAGAAATAAATCCTTTGTGACTAACTGAAAGTTAGTGATAGAAAGGAATTATTTCAGAGCAGACATGGAGTGTTGTAATAATCAGGACCGCTATCGTTGGTTTAAAAAAGAAGTTTGTTAATTGAAAATGTTCATCTAGACTGGAGCGCCACCATAGATTAGGAAAAAAATAAAGTTTTTTTTTAAACTATCTTTTTCAGTACTGTTGAACCTGGTTTACCTTTTTGTATCATTCATCCTGGACAAGGAAACTAGCTTCCTTACTTATATTTCTAATCAGTTTCACTTTCAGGTTTTCTTGTAGTCGCACAAATGCTGAAGTGTTTGAGTTGGACACACTGCAAAAGGGACCTAGATAAGAAATATTTCATGAAGACACTATGGCCAGATTTTCCTGCACGACTCAGCATCCATGGCTAAAGTCAGATTTTCACGACAGCTCTAAGATCTCACTTAGACACCAAATTAGGTATCCAGATTTTAGATCAAGTCTTTGTCCCCAATAGGCTGAACTCTTGAAAATCTGTCCTTCAGTTGTGGGTGCTAAACATTTCAAAATCTGTCCCTGGTGTCTTTTGAAAATATGCCTCTATTTGAATGACAATCAGTATCCAGAGGCCGTAACCAGAACCAGATTCAGGACCCCGTTGTTTTGAATGATGTATAAATACGAAATAAGGCATTTCTGTTCATTTTAGGAATACTGGTTCTTACAAATCTGCATTTTGACCCAGCTATTTCCCTGTATTACTACAATAGATGACCAAGGCATGGGCTTAGTTGTCAATGGATTTATAGTGCTTATCAAAATCTTCCTTAGAGCTTCTGTTCTTTGATACAATGTTGAATAATGTTAGGTTTTTGCATTTTTAATTAGACACCACCAGAACCCGTTGTAAATGAGGAGTTTAACTTGAAGCTGAATGTTCAGATAGCTGGTTCACGGTAACAAAGACTTCCTCGCTTTAACATTGCTTTCCCTTCCTTAAAATATAGTGGGGAAAATATAGATCTTACTAAATTTCACCGATAGTAAGGAAAAGAAATATGAGAGAAGAAAGTCTACCATTATGATTTATACTCTGAATTTAACCATTTTCTAGAAGATTGAAAAAACACACACTTTCCCCATCCGTATCCCAAACAGTTTTAGTTTTCTATTTTACAAGCAATTGTGTGTTTCTAATACAAAACAAAACCAAACAAACACAGACTGATCACTTTATTGTTATTTTTGTTTGGAAAATATGCATAATTCTAAGAGTCCTCAACTTTTTATCCTAGACACCATTAGTTCCAGCAGGGGGAGATCACACATTGGTTTTGTGTTGTACCACAAAAATGGTAGCTTTTTTACAATCTCTTGGTGAAAAGGTGATGGAATTTTCTTTCAAAAAGATCTTCAGACTTCAGATGATATTCCATACCAGATTCTAGCTACTTTAAAGACAGATACAGTGTCCATTTTACTCCTATTTCTCCCCCCTCTTTATTTTATAGTAGCATTTAAAAAGGAGATTACAGTTTACAAAACACATTAAAATAACAGCGAGACTGACGTAAACTCACAAAAGCCAAGAAATTCACAGTTAAGGCAGCCGCTCTGTCCTCCCTTCACCCTATTTGTGCCAGCATATTGCAGCACATACGTTATGTAAGATCACAATGTTCCGAGCACTCTGCAATGCTTATGTTAAAGTGGTTGACTTTAGAGCAAAATAGAAGCCTCAGATTGCTTGTTTTTCTCTCAGGCTTTCATAAGTGAATTTGGAGCAGATGAGTAAGTAAAGCCTCAACAGCAGCAATTTCAGCAAGGTATATCTATATGGCTGACAAGTTTCCACATAGAGATCTGCCAATGCACCATTCCCTTGATCAGTAGTAATGTTTACCACTCCAATCTTGGGTTCACAAGAAGCTCTGGCAGTGGGCCCCCCTGCTTTGTTAACCGCACTTTTCAGTTCTGCCCATCCCCCTCTCCCAGTGCACTGAGTCATGTCCAGCAGCAGCCTCTGCTTCTCCAGTCTTGATCCCAGACAACACATTTGACTCCAAAGCACCTCCACAAATACCTTGTTATTCTAGTGCTGGGCCTCTCTTGAGCAGAGATTGCCAGTTGTGTAAGCCTCAATTTCCTGGCGTTGGCTGTTTAGGATATAACCTTAATATAATTTCAAACTTACTGTAGCTTCCAGTATTTGCTACGCAAAAGTTATTTAATGTTAACCACAGGAAAACACAGGATAAGAATGTACATTGGTTATTTGTTCAGGAGCATGTATTATATTGCTTGTCAGTTTCATATAGCTACAGATACTCACGAGGGCGTTATCTATGTATACTTAGATGCTATGGAAATAGATGGCTTACGGGGGAAAATAAGGTAGTTCTAGCCATGGCATAGCATTATTATTAATAAGGACGGTGTACAGAGCTTCTTGGCAATGGTGCGTAGGAGGCATGAGGGTTCTTTGCACCGAGTAGAGTAAAACAACTTCTGCAGTAACACAAGTTACCACCTCGTCCTCCATTTGGTGTCAGTACCCCGTTCTGGCACGGGACATAGCTATACCTCTTCCATTGTGAGTTGCCATTGCGTGCTCAAGTTAACCATCATCCCTATGCATCTCAGGCCTGGGGCTGGGAATCCGGAGCAGGGGGAGAAAGGGGAAGAACCTCTTATCACTGAAAGCTTCCTCTGCTGGTCTGACCGAGCCTAGCTTTGTTAACCTTACTTGACAGTTTGACACAACTTTCAACCCCTACCAGCTGGCCCATGAGGTGCATAAGCTGACCGGTACAATGTGTGGAACGGAAACCATGTATAAGAGGAAATGATGTACAGTATGTTGTGTCTAGAAAAAGTGAAGCCAGGACCTGCTCCCTTATCATCAGTCTAGGCCCCATTAGTGACCTCCAACTCTTGTAATATATACTCTGAACGCCATCCACAGTACACATTTGAGGCATCCAGACAATACGTTCCACACTCGGCCCATGTTAAGGAGGGCGTCCGATTATATACCGCATGTCTCTATGCTATGCACCTTCGGGGCTCCGGCAAAGCTTTTAGAAATATAGGACCAACTCAGGGAAAACATGCACAAAGGTCAACCAAAGGCACCAGGCAAGTGTGTAAGGAGAGAGAGGAGTAACAGCAGCCACGCCCGCCCCCATCCTAAATCCACACAAGCCCTGAATGTGAATACCAGGTGGTCAGGGCTCTGTTAAGCAAAGGGGGCAGGAACATAGCTAATCAGCATCAGAGACAGCAATACCCCAAGAAAGTCTCTATGGGAATTAGGTCTGACCCCAGCGGCGTTCAAACTTCCTGTTCCAAAGCTACATGGTAGCGGTCTTGGCCCGCTGCAAAGAGGGGAATGATATCAGCTCAGAAATGAGCTGCACGAGGTGGGAAGGGGAAGCCAGGGTAGTAATGCAGGAAGGCTGGGCCTTTTCATGGGGATGCTCCCAGGCTTCCATTGCTACACCAACATCTGCTGGGAAGTCCTACAGATCTGAGGGCAACAGCTTTGTTGGGTGAAACCGTCTCGCTTCCATCCCTGAGACAGCCTGGGAGAAATGGTCAGAAGAGTTCAACCTGCTGGATGCTGGGTTGCCTTGAAAGTCTGGTCTCTACCATGAATGCTTAATGCCGGCCCTAAAAGGTGGGGTGGGAATTCCCCAAGGGTCACCTCTGGAAGAGTTTTCCTGCGGGAGCATGTGCTGCAGCCAGATTGGACCTTTGTGCTAACAACAGCTTAATATCACCCTCTACCATGAACTACAGCATCACCTCTAGAGAAAATCCCTGTTCCTCCCAGGCTATGACACCATGAGTAATCTCCCAATACTTTGCTACCATAGGGACGGGCTGTTCTGCCTAAATGGGACAGCTGGCTGTGATGTACTACCTGATTGCAGGAGGCAGAGCTGTCTAGGTTGACTCCACGCTCATTACCTTGGCTCCAGGGGGGTTCGCTGGGAGAGACCCTTGAGGACAAGCTCAGGGTTAGACAGATCAGTTTGTTGCAAGAATGAATACAGCAGAACCAGCCCCCATTTATAAGACCGCTCTCTCCCTTTTGACATAGACAGGATCCTGTTGCTTTTTAGTCTTTGTGGCATTGAGAATCTCAGAGCATCTGATATGACGTGAGAGTGGAGGTAAGAGATATTTTTATTCATCTGTGTCTCGTTCTAAAAATAGACTGTATTATCTGCCTTAACCACTTGAAGTGGAGAAGAAAAAGCCGTCCCTCCTATGCTGCTTTAAATCTAAAAGCCACATCAGCAAATCCCTCCAGCACATCTTAGATTAAAAACAAATAGGCTTCCTTTTGGTTTCCCCCCTCACCCTGCGCTGTTAAGTTTGTAAGTTTTGGGTCACGTTTCTCAGGCAAAGTTTCCATTCCTCGGTATTTGCTTGCTGGGATCAAAGGGGAAAAGGAATGCCCCAAAATGCCTTGAATTTGATCGGCAACACTGTCAGAGAGGTTTAGCTCTTTGCACCAGTGCCTCGGAAGGTGGCTGCTTTGAGCCCCCAGACAAGAACCATGTTAAAACAACAAAGTAAGCAAGCCGGTGTTCTGATCATCCAGTTTGGAAGTGCCAAATAACTGAGGATTTGGCAGCCAGATCTCATGCATCCCATGACGTTCGTGTTGTTACATATTTGAGAAACTGCATTGCAAATGAGCTGGCCTGTTTCTGGAGGGGCCATACACGTCATACGTAAGGATACGCCGGGTGCCTTTTGAACTTAAGTCTAGAATTGGATTGCTTTCCGCTGTCTATTGCACAGCCCGGACAAGTCGTTGGCCTCATTCACACACCCCGATTCCCTTTCCTCCTTCCTTTTTCTGACATTTTCTAACTATATTTGTTCCAAGGCTGCCATTGCACCGGGCCAAGTTTTAACCTGAAGTGGGGGGGAAGTGATCTGGTTGCACAAGAATCCTGGACACGTGGAGGTCAACGGTGGGTGTGGCTGTTCACACGGAAGGGCGACATTGCTACAGTGAACCCAGGTCTAGCCCAGCAGGACTATGCAGTATTTACTGCTAGCTTGGTCTCCGTATTACACAATAGCCTGCCTGCCACAAAGCACATTGTGTACTAGCTGTCAGCCACGGGCGAGGTTGCGCCAGCGATGACAAGGATTTTATCCTTGTCTATCCAAGCACTTAAACCATTTTCAATGCCATGTCAAGACCACCTGTTTGGAGCAGCTCGTCTTGAGACTACCTAAAATAGTGCAGCCCCATTCATGCTAATGCTTAGCTGTTGTCAGGGATGGTACAGAATGTGCTAGCTTAGACAAAGCTTAGAAGTACACGCTCTGAAAGAGCGGGTGCTTCCTCCTGCAGTCTATCTGCTTCCAAGATCCCCTCGCTCCCCACCTCCCTCTGTCTCTCTCGGGCCTGATTTCAATGGGAGTTTCAGTGCAGGCTCAGGGTGGTTACTATCCGCTTGGCAATGGCTTTATTCCAGAAGAGAAACACTTATAGTCACTACGTGAACATGCAGAGCTCAGGTGCCAAGAGCATCCCCAAAGCCCCCTCCCAAAAATCTCCACTGGCACCAGTGTCACTGAGGATCTGTGTGCCACTGCCCTCTGCTGGATCGGAGCACAGCTGCTCAATCGGGTCTTAGGCCCGAGGGGGACTCCCAGCAAACGGGTATTTCCCTTTGCGTTCAAGTGTCCCCAGCCTGTGTTTTTGGAGCAAGAGGCCAGCGTTCTGTTTCCATTCACAGGTGGAAGCTGTACTCCAGGAGGCAGTGCCGACTGCGAACTCCTAGCCACCCACGGACTGGGTACAAGATTCTCATTCCTTTTTGCCGATTCACATGTCGGGTATGAGAAGAGGCCATAACTCTGGTCCCAATGTGGAGGGCACTCATGCTCGGCTGAACCTTGTTATCCGAACGTTCCCGAGATTTCTTAGTGCGGCTTTTAGGTCTCTAAATAAATAACATGACCTACCTCTCAGCTGGGAAAATAAGATGTGAGCGGCCACCATTTACAGGAGGGTCCTGCTCCTGCTGACTTCAGTGAACACAGGTTAAAGGCTTTCAAAAGCATTCTGGATCCATAAACTTCTGGTTTAGGAGCCTATTTCTATCACAAAAAAAAAGTCCCCTAAATCTAGGATCAAGAAGCAATTTTGCTGTTTCCCTAGCACTTCCTGCCAGAGGCTCTTAATGCAATGAACTGGACATACCCTCTCCCTGTGAGCTAGGTCTCACTGTACTCAATGGGAAACTGAGGCAGAAACCAGTTAAGAGACTTAGTCAGGATTATACAGAGTCGCTAACAGAGCTAGGAGGCTGATCTCACCCATATTTTTTACTCACTAGAAAGCGCTTCCTCTCTAACAACTTCCACCGGATGACAGGGCAAAATATTTGACTAGATTATCTTGCTCTATTTTAAAAATGGGCTTGTAAAAATTTTTACGAGTCTGTAAATTAATTGTGAGTTGGCAGCCCGGAGAGCAGGCAGGCAGGGTGCAGGTCTATTTCCATGCATTACATAGTTTGAATGGCTAGTTAGGATCAGGTCATCCTCCTTGCAGATAAAAGCAGAAGTAACTGACAGCAGGATGTAGCTGAGCCTGGAGCAGGGAAGTATAAATAAAGTCCGGCTTCTGAGTCCTGGCCTGGGGCCATTTGTAACACAAAGTACATTCCGGCCTGAGCGTAACACACTGTACCAACCTCCTCCCGGGTCGTGACTTGGGAATTGGAGGGGAGGGAGAAAGGGGGGTATGCGGGGCGGGGGGGGAGGAGGTTTCCTGCTGATAGCTGCAGGGAGATGATAGGACAGCACCCTATATCGTACAGAAGCAGTAGGACACAGCGTACTGGCTGGCTATTCACAGCACCCACCTCTAGCACTCTTCTGGCAGCTGGGAAAACTCCTTCCCACAGGCTGCTCCCCTGCCTCCCCCACACCGCACATCAGTTTTGGTCGGTAGGCTTGGCCACAAAAGGGTCTGCCGTGGCAAGATACTGCTGCTGGGGTTGGCACCATTGTGATGTGGCACTGGCTAGTGCAGTGGGACAAGGCTAAAAGATTCATGGCAGATGGTGGTGCCACATCCTATCTTCTGAGCTAGCCACATCCTAGCCACGTGATGCTAACTTTGCTATTTAGGCCCTGAAAAGGCGGGTACACAGAAGTTAATTGGACTAGTCATGTGACTAACATTAACCGCAGGCTTAAGTGTTTCCAGGCTATGGCCAGGCCCTGCAAACGCGCTACACTCCTTGGCCGCAAGAGGAGTGGACGTGGCTAAAGACGGTGCAGAATCGGGCACGCACGGTACTGGGCAGGCAAGGATCTCAAAGCACTTTACATTTATTCACAAAGCCTCAGGAGGCTGGCGCTCAGCTGCCCGATTTACAACTTGTTGACCCAGAACAATTAACCCAACCCAACCTCCCTTGCAGAGGGGGCCCACGGTACCATTCGCAGCTAGGTATTCACCAAAACCAGTGTTAAAACTAATGCCAAGATTTTTTTTTTTTTTAAACCAAGACAGTCAGGGAATTCACAGCTGAGAATGAATCCACTGGTCAGCTGCATGCCACCAGTGAGGATGTCCTCCTGTAACTAGCTGTTGGTGGGTTCCTTTGAAGTTGGTTTCTAACTTAACAGCTCTATAGTCACACATTCTACGTTGGTCTCCGAGTGTCTCTATAGTTTGAGTCAGAGTTTTTCTCTCCAATCCTGTGGAAGAGGCAGAGCCTGGAGAACAAATATGATTTTCCAAACACATCCAGCTGCACACTGGAGTCAATAGATCCTCTGAGAGGGAGTTTGGCACTGGGAAGGCACTGGGTTTCAACTCAGGAGATCTGGATTTAATTCCAATCTCTGCCACTGACTCTTTGAGTGACCTTGGGCAAGTCCTGTGAGGCCATGTTTTCAGAAGCGTTCAGGGCACATTTTCAAGTGCTCAGCATCCAGTGGGCTGAGCTTATTTGAAAATCTGCTCCTTAACTTCTTTAGTGCCTCAGTTTCCCCATCTGTAAAATGGGGGAAATGCTTTCTTTCTCCGTCATGTCTAGTTAGATTGTAAACAGGTCTGGGCCCTAGGGAACAACTGGCTGGGCAGCTCCTGCCCTATAAATTATGTCTTCAAGTTTCTGCAGAAGTGAAACCTAATTTCTGTGCAGCAACAGCTAGGGAGGGAAGGGAGGGGGGCTCTCTGGGTTCCTGCAGAGGGGCAGGCTCCTCAGGGCAAGGGGGCAATTAACCCTCACACTGCCACACTGAGAAGACCGGGCTGTGGCATAGGAACCGTCTCCTAAGTATACGTACAGCTCCTAGCACATGGGCCCTGCTCTCCGCTGGGACCTCAAGGTGTTCTATAAGGGTGGTAGAATTTCACCATCCAGATACCCAGGCCATCACCACGATCAAGGTTGTTAACACAGCCGTGGGGCTGACCCAGACTTTTCTGACAGATTCACCGCAGCTCCCTACATCCTTAGGCCGCATCCGCTCCTCTCCCTGGAGCTGCTCAGAGCCTTTCGTTGTTGTGAGTGGGCTGGATCACTCTGCGACATTTCACACAGCAGCACCATGGGCATAAGAACAGCCTTTGAACGGCCAGAGAAGCTAACTCGCCCAGGTCAAGGGCTAAGGGCCAAACCTCCTCCTTCAAGCGTGCTGGGAAGATGACGCAGGGAGATGCAAGAGAAGCCGAGACCTTTATATGATCTGGGGTCCTTGGGAAGCATTTACATTAGATTGACTAATCTCTCGAGTGGGTAGCTGATATACGTTCCCCGTGAGACTATTACGCATGCATAGGTCATAGCTACAGACTGGGTCTCGTGTTATTTGGCCCGCTAGCCTCACAGGAGACGCGAGGGTGGGGGGAAGAGAGCTACAATAATATGTACTCAATGTACAGATGACCTCGGTGAACTGCTTATGAAACTGGCCATTCATTTTTTGAGTCACTTCTTCAGCCCCCCTGCCCTACCCCACCGTGTCAGAGGTGCCCCCCTAACCCACCCCCTCACTCCTCCTCTCCCTCTCCCCCTATCCCTTTGGAGCCCAGGAGGGGGGTGGGCAGGGGAGGGCTGCCGAGCGGCAAACCAGCCCTCGGTGCAAGATGAGAACACAAACAAGAGTGAGAAGCTGATGTGAGCTGGGCGAGGTGCCAGCGCAGTAGAGCTGGGACACGATGTACCGAGCTGGGAGGCAAGCGAAGGGAACAGCCTGACTCAGCAGCTGGGGAAGTGGGTGTGCGCTGTCTCTAGATAAACCACCCCTGCAGGCTTGCGGTCAGCCACAAACCTGACAGCGAGAGAGAGGCCGAGGGCTTCCAAGCAGAGCGCTCGGGGCTGCAGTGAAAAGCCAGCTCCCTCTCTCAGGTCTCTCTCACCAGCGCGTGAGCCCGATGCTCTCGGGGCAATGGGACTGGGCGCAAGGTGCACACAACATTCAGGACGCCTGGGTTCTGTATGCCCAGCACTGGCACCTCACCATGCCTCACTTCCTCCTCTAAAAGCAGGGGAAAGTCTTTCAGTGAAACCGTACAGGACTCTCCCACCCCTAGTCTGCGTCCCTGGAAATGCATGGTGGTTTGCCAGCATTTTGTTCAATTTAGTGCTAGAAATGCCAAGCAATGTTGATTCAATTTCTTCCCCCGGAGAATGTTCCGTGGGCCAACAGATCAAACAGTCAGGCAGTGTCCTAAGAGAACAGGTTTTCCCCATGCTAATTCCATCCCATTTGTTTTTACTTAACACTGCCTCCTACCTATCACACTAATTCCTAGAGCGGAGCAAATCATTCAGCAGGAATATCTGCCCTCTATTTTTTTGGCTGCAGAGGGAATAGCTGGAGACCATGAGTCCATCCAGTTTATCCTGATCCTGAACACTGCACTGCATTAACGCTGAATTTGAAGTTGGACAACTTCAGTGCTTAATTTGCAATGAAAGAGATGCCAAGCCTCCAGCCATTTGTTTTATTTTCATAACTGATGTGGCAAGCCCAGAGGTGCCGGGGCTCTGAATTTCCAAGCCCAGAGGGGCCGGGGCTCTGAACCTCCAAGCCCAGAGGGGCCGGGGCTCAGCCCTGACACAAATTAAGCACTGGATTACGTGAGTTACAACAGGGCAGATAAGCCCCATGATGGTGTTTCCGTTTGCCCACTAGGTGAGGATGCAAGTGTAATCCACTGGGGAGTGTGTGTTACAGTGCAGAGGGGGATTGTAACATACTCCCCTCCCCTAGACTGGGCTATGTACTTATATGACTGCTGCCATCTTGGCCAACACACTGGGGACTGAATTTGGGGACCCCCAGAGCTGAAAGCACCTAGAGCAAAAGAGGCCAGTGCCCTAGCAGGGGCTCTAACAGACTCTGCAGATTGGCAGAGAGGGGGGCCTGGCCCACACCCTCACCCGGGGGCTATACCAGCACAAATACATGTACGCGCAACTTTGAAATGTTTATGTCTGTGCGTGGGTGCCAGTGAAACCCAGTCACTTGAACGTCCATAGAAGGCAAACACAACCCAAATGAGTGCATCGGAAGATAATAATAATGAGTGAATAATCAGGCAGCTTATTCATCCTGCTCTAATAATCCCTCCCTCTGTCCCTCCTTGGCGCTTGTGTTCACTTGATCCACTAGCAGTTTCAAAGCATTTCAAGGTCCTTGGATGAGGGAGGCAGAAGGAGGTCAAATATTTTTTATCAGTCTCCTTGACATACCTCCCAGAAGATACATGGAGCACACAGGAACACTTGGCAGCTCAGATGGAAGCCACATTTCAGTTCTCAGACACCCTTTACTCTGTACCTACGAGCCCATCTAACCAAAGCTAGCGCTTTAGAGCAGAGGTGCTGGAACCATTTGAGCTGCTGAACCAAACTGTCAACCCAGTATAGGATGGAAACCACTCCAAGTTGGGGGTGCAGCAGCGCCCCCAGCACCCCTGTTTTAGACCCACTCCAGTCTGGATTCAAACCGGAACACAGAACAGACACTAAAGGCTGATCGGTCAATGTATGGAGGAGAGACATTGACGCTGATCCTCCCGGACCTCCCTTCACCATTTGACGCCATTGACCAGGAGATTCTGCTGTCTTGCCTGAGAGCTAAACTGAATTTCAAGTTGCAGTGGGGGAGGTCTAGGTTGGATATTAGGAAAAACTTTTTCACTCGGAGGGTGGTGAAGGACTGGAATGGGTTCCCTAGGGAGGTGGTGGAATCTCCGTCCTTAGAGGTTTTTAAGGTCAGGCTTGACAAAACCCTGGCTGGGACGGTTTAGTTGGGGTTGGTCCTGCTTTGAGCAGGGGGTTGACTAGAACCTCCTGAGGTCCCTTCCACCCCTGATAGTCTATGATTCTATGAATCCTTCCTGACGGGACGTATCCAGTGATTAGAGATGGTACCCTGCATGCCCCCCAGTAGACCCGTCTCCTGCAGGGAACAAGAAGAAAACAACCACTAGGCAAACAACCGGTCAGGAAACACAGACCCAAATGCCAGCAATATTCAAATGATTCCCAGTTCTACCCATCCTTCCCTACAATGCGACTGCCTCACTACCCCCTAGAGGGCCCAGTGCTCGGAGGAGATCAGCTCATGGCTGAAAAACAGCTGGCGGAAGCTGAATCCAAGCAAGACGGATTCTTGCTGGTGGGCAGAGGAAAGAATTCTGAAGCGCTTTGCAGCCATGGTGCAAGCATCTTCACTGATGCAAACCCACAACAGGTCAGCGCAGTCTGTATGCAAGGAGAGCTCTTGGATTTCTTGCTGACTTTGAGCTCTCTCTCATAGCAGTATCCATGAGTAACGCTTTCTACCATCCGCCCTTGACTGGGAGACTGCAGCTCATCTGGGCGGACAAAGACCTGGCCCAGCTATTCAGGCCTTCATCACCTTTCTGCTGGATTACAGCACTATAATATACGTGGGCAGGAGCTGTTGCTTTCATGGGAAACTCTAGCTACTCCAGAACGCTTCCGCATATCTGCTCAGCAACACAGGCTACTGTGAGCAGATCACCCCCATCCTCCCCTGGACGCTGGCTTCCCATGGAATTCCAGATCATGTTCAAGGTCTCAGTCCTTATCTTCAAAGTGCTTCATGGCCTGGGCCCAGGCTATTGAGAAAAGCACCTAAAGCTCCAGGACAAAGGCCGTGGTCAACAACTCAGCTCCTCCAGCACAATGAAACCCTCACCAAAAAGATCAAAGCTCATCCGAGGGGGCGGCAGAACTGTTGCCAGTGGAATTAACTCCCCCAGGAGCTAAGGGCCATCACAGACCTCACCACTCTCCGCTCCATGTGCGAGGAGCGCTGCTCTGGCCTCCCTCCTCTAACAAACACACAGCAACAGGCACATTCATTCAAAACCTACCAAAACCCAGCACTCCATTGCACACAATTCTGCCTTTGGGGAGAGGATGAGAGAACAAACAACACACGATAGAGGTGTGGTCACGTTGTTTGATGTGCTATTGGAATGAGCTCAGATACTAGTGTGGTGAGTGTGATATAGGAACTTATCCAGCCTAGAGTAGCCCCTGGAAACAAATTTAGCATTCGTGCGATTCAGGAGAAGTCGGCTGGGAAGAGAGAGGATGTTGGGAACTTGCCTTTCTCCCAGAGTTATTAGACATAACTGCGGCTCCAGAAGGATGGATGTCTTGAGGATCAAAGCACTGTACAGAGATGAACTAACCCTCACAACGGGTCTGTCATGGAGAAAGTACATAGCCCCATTTCACAGGTGGAGAAACTGTGGGAGAGAGACAAAGACACACAGAACAGAGCTGGGTGCAGCCCTGCCCAGACAAGACCAAGAGCGTTCACCTTAGAAAGGAAATGAATGACTGGGGTTGCGATAAAGGTATCTCAAATAATGGTGTAGAGACGGTAGATGGAGAACAGCAGTTTCCAGTTCCCTAACCCAGGAACAAGGGGACATTCAATTCAACGGAAAGGTGGCAAATTCAGAACCGATGAAAGGAAAGACTTTTTCACCCAACTCCAGCTTGCCCGTGGTACCCGTTGCCACAGGGAGCTGCAGAGGCCAAGAATTTAAAAATAAAAAACCAAGGGATTGGATATTTATATGGATAGCAAGAATAGTCAGGGCTACCAATTAATGAAAAGGAAAAAAAAAGGGAAGGGGTATTAAACCGCATGCTTCAGGGTCTAAGCCAATCCCTATAAGGAATCAAGAGGAGACCTCGTGAAGGGGGGCAAGTGATCCCACATCTGTCTGTGCAGGGGTCTTGCAGCTTGCTCTGAAGTAGCTGGTGCTGACCACTGTCAGAGAGACAAGATACTGGGCTGGCCGGAACTTGGGTCTGATCCAGGCTGGCTGTTCCTATGTGCCAGTGGGTCTTAACCCATGGCCCACGGGCTGCTTACGGCCCAGTCAGCTCACAGCTGTGGCCCATGTGACATCTTCCTGGTGATACAGGCAGTATATATAGTATATATATGCATAACAGCAGCCCTGGGCAAGAGGTTTCATGGTTTTGTTCTTGGCTCCATTCCTGTCAGTCCAGCAGGTGATTGGGCTTGGGCCTGGAGCTGCTAAAGGAGTGTCAAAACGTATGAGGCTAGAGGATATTTTATGGAGTTAGGTCCTGGGAAAAATGTGTTAAGAGCCGATAACCTCCAGTGAAAGCCCCTGGCGAGTTTCCCCCAGTGCAGAATGTGACTGACCATTTCCTTAGCAGTGTTTCACACATATTGAGCTTTTCCCTCTGGGGAGGAAAAGGCCCCGTGTTCCCACTGGTGAGTGAGTGAGAACCCCAGTGCGGGAAGGAAATTATTCCTCGTGGGTCTTTTTTTCTCCCCAGTGGTAAGAGATGGGAGGAGGCCTGTATATAGAGTTCACCTTCCTGGGCCTCATGGAGAAGCAGGGAGTTTGCTCTTCGGGGTAGCAGGATCCCCGGCAGTTTTCTTTCCAGGGTCTGGAGAACGTCACTTGGGGAATGCTCTGGCCTCAAGGGAGGGTTTGCTCGCTCACCGAGGGGCCCGCTGGGAGCTTGCAGGGTGGGAGTCATGCAAGACTTCCTCGTTTGCCCTCGGCGGAAGCAAGGAGCTGAGGGGAGGACGTTTAATAGGTTCCGGATGCATCTGGGATGGAAGGAGCCGTGGCAGACAGAGGTCAGGGAGGTCACCTACCACTGCAGCCTGAGGTTTCAAATTGCAGATGGAGCAAGCAGAGGAGTAAGCACGGGCCTGTGTCCTCCACATGTGTGTGTGTGAGGGGGATAATGAATTCTGGGGGGTGAGGGAGATGGGCTGGGAAAGTTTTATCGAGACCTGATGAAGGATGGGAAGGGGAGAGTTGGCTGGAGGGAGGCAAGAGATTGAAGCATTGGGTGAGGAGTGAGAGGCGAAGACCAGGGCGACAGGAAAAGCAGTGGTCTGGGGCATGCCAGCAGGGCTGAGGGAAAAGGAGTGAGGCTGGAGGGACAGCAATAGTGGGGAAGAAGCAGCGTGCTAGCAACTTGAAGACACAACAGCCTCCAGAAGGCTTGTACTGGGGCAGCCAGTCTGTGTTGAAGTCTCCGCCGCCAGGTCTCTGCGACTATTGTTACCCACACCAGGGGGATTCCCATGCGACAGTTACACCTTCATTTGCAGCGTGGATCTACTGAGCTGTGTGAGCGTATAAAGGGACATTCCCAGCACAGACGGGGGAGCTGGGAACAGGAGACCGACAGGGAGATTCTCCCGGGAGAGAACATGAGTGACAGAGAGCTGCAGGGAGGGGACAGGCTCCTGCAGAAGATGCCAAGTCAGAGGAGAGACCGTGATTGAGCTGCAGAACTTCCGTGAAACCCTTTTATTCTTGAAGGAATAAAGTGAAAGCCCTGAAGGGTCTGGAGTCCCGGGGCAGAAGCGGGTTCTTTGGTGCAACAGCCAGCAAATTAACCTACGCGCCCACAGGCAGAGCTGGGACTAGGACCAAGGAGACCCTTTGCTCTAACCACTGGGCTAGACAATGCTGTCTGCTGTGAAGTCATGATGAAACACCTAACTCGCTCGTGGTGACAATCATCTCTGTGTCCGGCCTCAAGCGCAGTGGGGCCAGGCCCACTCAGAGGCCAGAAACAGACACCTGGAGTATATACAGTGTATACCTGGAGAACGCAGCTCTTCATTTTGCAGAGAAATCCACTTCCTCGAGCAGCTCCGTCTGACCTCAGCTGCTCCGCTCACACACTCCCTCTGCCCACCCACTCCTCCTCAAGGCCAGCTGCTGTGCTCGGTGTACTATCCCGTGGCCCCAGCTAGGACTCTGTGTCCACAGGAATGTGCCAGCAAGGGGAACAATCTTCCCCTGCAGAGCTGCAGGGTGAGCGGCTGGCAGCTTCCACGCTGAAGATTGCTCCAGGACCGGAAGGGTGTGGGGGTGTCCAAAGATGCCTAAAACCCAGCCAGCGGCCTCTCCTGAGACGCAGGGCGGGACCCCCAGGCTCTCAGCATGCATAGCCCGACTCTTCACAAGGGATTCTAGCTCAATTTGGTTCCCACTGGCATCCCCAGCGAGAGCCGGATCGGGCCCTGCTAGCCACACCTGGGCTTCTCTTTGCTTTGACTTGTTCTAGGTCACATTAGCCTCCTGTGCTACCAAACCCTTTAATTAGTTCCGGATACAGCCAGCACGCACCACTAACACGCCCGGGGACAAGCGAACTCCAGGCACATGTTAACCGCCTTGCTCCCTGATTCGGCCCTCACCTGGTCTCTGATCCTTGTCCAGAGCTGGGCACCCTCTCCCCTTTCCGCTCCTCAAATCCCACACACACACAGAAGGCCGGGTGCTTTCTGCAGCCTCCACCAGCCCAAAACCCTGTAGCCAGTCGCGTTTTCCACAGCCAAAAGCCAAATTCCCACAGCCGGCAGCGTTTAATGGAGTTCACTATTGGAACAACGGATCAATAGCCAATCGCCACTAGTTAGGGATCTTTTGAGAAGCTCTTGACAGTTTCCGTGAGTGCAGAATGCAGCTGAACATTTACTTGACAGTGGTTAATACCTGCTCCCCGTGGCCTGTGCCCCCAAAGAGCCCTGACTGCAAACAGGCAATGAAGTCAACTCATGCCCTTACCCATCAGCAGGGCCACACGCCCCAACAGTCCCTATGACTGTGGAGCTCTCCAGCTCCGGTTCACTCACCCTTCTCCTCTCCTGGGTGGTGGTACATAGCAACACGACAGGCAGCTGCAGGGATCGGACAAAAGCACAGCCCCTCCCCCACACTGCTGGCACAGTTCCCATAAACAGCAGTCTTTTCCAGTCACGTGCCCCAAGCACAGGGCTGGGAGTCAGGACTCCAGGGTTCTAGTGGAAGAGCTGAGAAGGACCAGTCGTTTGACCTTCAGCAACTCACCGCCTCTTAGTGCCTCAGTTTCCCCATTACAAACAGGGCTGATGCTGACCTACCTCGTGCGAGGGGGATAAAGCCCCTCCGAAGGGCGATGCCATCCAGGGGCAAAGGGTTACAATTCTCCTTGTGAGGGAGCTGCCCTACAGCCCACGGAGAAGAAGGGAGTTGGGAACAGCTGCTGTGCTATCTCCCCTCTGATTCTCTGCCAGCTGCTGGATTCATGGGAGGTTTCTGAAAGACAGGCAGCAGGATGGAGCCGCCGCAAAGAGACCTTCCTTCCATCTCCCTTCTCTCTCTCTCGCACGCACACCCAAGGCCAACTGGACAGGGCACACTCAAAGCCTGTTTGGGGCACAGTTCTGGCTCGGAAGAGGTAGCACACATCTCATCTACCCCAAGGCGCTACCTGGAAATTAGGCTTCTTTGCTCTGATTCCATCTTTGCCTGCATGACCTTGGGCAACCCACTTCGCCCCCTGGCCCCGTCCCCTAACACTTGCCTGTTGCTTAGGGATCCCATACAGATTGCGTTCTTCTTGAATATGGCCACATCCACATGTGCCTTGTTCTGGTTGTGCTGAATCCGCTTGGATTTAGATCATCCACACTTGGAGTCACTCCGGAATGCTACGGCACTTTAAATTCACATCCTGCCTTAATCTGAATTAACATTCAAGTGTAGACAGACCCGGAGTTTGTGGATTCTAGGATGGAAAGGTTTAGAGAAGCAGGAGAGGATTACTACTTTGTGACTTTGAAGACCAAATCTACACCAAAAAGTTAGGCTGACCCAGCTACATTGCTCTGGAGTGTGAAAAATCCATGCCCCGGAGCAATACAAGTAAACTAACCTAATCCCCAGTTTAGCCAGCGCTAGGTCAACAAAAGAATTCTTCTGTTGACACAGCTACTGCCTTTCAGAGTAGCAGATTAACTAGAGTGATAGGAGTACCCCTCCCATCAGCACAGGTAGCGCCTACGCTGAAGTGGTGCTGGGGAAGTGGTTTAAATGTAGACAGAGCCTAAATTCAGCAAAATAAAGAGTGGGATTTGGGAGGGAGAATTTCAGAACTAACATGACTCATATGCTGCCCTGGGGGCCATCCCAACTTGAGTCAGGCCATGACTAGAACCTGACATGTGAATCCCTTTGAATTTAGAGGGGAGTGGGTATGGGAGGTATCATCAGATCCAGCCTCCCCGCCTTCCCGTGTTCTGGTTGTGATCTGAAGCCCCAAAGGACTTTCCAGACTAGATGGAGCCAAAAATCCCTTGGGAGATATTGACCTACAGACAATGAAGATTCCTTCAAAAAATAATAATAATCTCACCAGGTTTTTACCATTTGGTCAAGTCAGTCTCATACCAGACATTTGCAAGCTTTTGCATCCTTGAATCCAAGTGCAAGGAGCCCAAATCCAAGCCATCTGTGGACCAAACACCCACTCATCAGCCCTTTAGTAATCACAGTGTGATTAGTCATGGTGGAAGGGGCTATATAGAATTTATAGCGCAGCATGGCGCAGACAGCGCTGTGATATTAGTCAGTGTCAACTGGTAATTAGTGGGGGCTGGAGGGGAGAAAAGAAAGTGCTTTAATTAGCCCTTGCAGTTGGTTTGTAACATTTCTAGCCATTCCTAAATGTCCTTTAGCAGGCCCATTCTAGATTCATATGTATCATCAATCAACATTCCCAAAAGTATACCAAGATCACACTGCTTGCACATCACAGTCAAATCACAGAGTAAACAATGGAGCTTTGACTTCAGTGGAGTTACTCCTGATTTACACCAGGGTGAGTGAGGGGGGAATCAGGCCTAGTGGATTTACTCCAGATTTACACCAGGAGGGGGGAATTAGGCCTGGTGGAGTTATTCCTGATTTGCACCAGGTGAGTGAGGGGAGAATTAGGCCCAGTGGAGTTATTCCAGATTTACACCAGGTGAGTGAGTGAGGAATTAGGCCCAGTGGAGTTACTCCTGATTTACATCAGGTGAGTGATGGGAGAATCAGGCCCGGTGGAATTACTCCTGATTTACACCAGGAGGACTAAGTGGAGAATCAGGCCAAATATACAGATTTGGGGAAAACAGAAGAGCTGCTGTGACCAATGTGGCCCACTGCAAAGACAGCGGGGGTTGTGGGGATGGAGTGAACATAGGAGGAGGAGCCAGGACTCCTGGGGGTCTATTTGACTCTGGCACTGACTTGCTGTGTGACCTTGGCCAGGTCACTTAGGCCAAAGTTTTTTTGAAAGCGTCCAGCTCAGCAGCTGGCTGCCCAGCTTTAGACACACAGGCCAGATTTTCAGAGGGACCGAGCCACCCACAGCCTCTGATGGTCCCGCCCTGGAGTCGAATACAGTTTATAAATCCTGGGTCCGAGAGACCCTGTCTGGGGAAAAGGCGCGCCTGGCTCCAGCAGGGATTTTCCCAGGCTGAAGCTAGTTCTCGCCCAGCGGCCCCTGTCTCCATCCGGCCAAGCCGTCCCCTCCCTTTGCCCTGCCTTCCAAGCCTTGGGGAGCGAAGCAAGGGGCCGGGGGAGAGACGTGGAGCAACCACAGGCGCTGGGCACAGAGAGGGAATTTCCATCACGGAGAGGGGGAGAAAAATACCCGCCTTGCTCACCTAATAAACCCCAGGCTGTTTACTGCCCAGCTCCCGGCCCCCCTCCGCCCCATCAAAGCAAACAGAGCCTCTGGCTGGCAGCTGGGGTGTGCTGTGGTCTGAGGGAGCCATCAGCTGTTCGGAGCCTGGACAGTCAGCCCAGCCCCTTGCCTTAAAGAGTTAAAAAAGGTGAAGGCCACAAGCCCAACAGGAAGGGCGGGGGGGAGAGAGAGAGAGAACAGAACATCCTGTACCCTCCGCATTAAAAACAGCCCAGCGAGGGGGAGGGGAAGGAAGACAGAGAGAGACCGAGCGAACAGCCTGTAGGGAGCCGCTCAGCCAAAGGGAGCGCGAGGCCTCGGGGTGGGGGTGTGTTTTCAGAAGCATAAACAGCGCACAGGCTGGGGAAAGGCAGCTGCTGGGCACCCTCCCACGCCCCCCGGCTCCTGCCAGGCCCTTGGGCTGCAGCCGCCTGGGAACCGGGCTCCTGCCTCGGAGCCAGGTGTGGCGGTGCCCCCGGGTGTGCTTGGCGGGGCGGGTGCCTGGCTGGGTGCACAGGGATGGGACGGGGCGTGTGAGGACACGCCTCATCCTCTCCGAGTCACGGCGCCATCCCCCTCCAGGCGACCCATGACACCTAGAGACGAAGTCATCGCCCAGAGAAAGCTCCAGCCTGTTCAGAACGTTCAGCTGCCTGGTAACACGGGTCACTGCAAGCACCGGCCTGCGTCGCCGCCCATGGGCCAGGGCCAGGTCTCTGGCCTGACTGGCAAAGCGCTGCCCGGGGCCGGCCCTCCGTACCGGAGAGCTCCCCATCCTCCACAAGCACGGCCTATAGGTCACAGAGAGGGGGAGGCGCGGGAGACAGAACAGTCGGAGAAGCTGAACCTGCTCCTGCAACAGAGAAGGGACCGGGCCCCGGCCAGGCTCAGGACCAAATGCCAGTGGCGTGGACCTCGCTGTCTCTCAGGCAGCTCCTGTCTCTCAGCCCCGCCCCGGTGCACACATGGGCCCTGCTCCTCACCCCACAGCTTTGTGTCCGGCCCTACTTTGCTAGCGGAGTAGAGCTGAGGAAAGAGGCCCCCACTCGAACCGCTGAGCGCCCAGTCCCGCCTCCTCACTGCTGCTTCTCATGCCCAAAGCCTAGCGCATCCATTTCTCCGGCGATGCCTCCCTGGGGCAGGCTGGACACTCGGGCCCCCTGCACGCTGGGTGTGACTTGCCTGGCTCACCGCCCCAGCCCCCGGCTCTGCCAGACTCTGCCCTCCTTGCTGCCTGTGTTAGCCCCCCCCCCCACCGCGGGTGCCCCCTGCTCTGAAAGCTTCCCTGCACCTTCCTGCGTTGTTAAGGCTCCCTGAGTCAGGCGTCTGGTTTTCGGTTTATAACCAATATTTACCACAGCAGAAGCTGCCAAGATAAAGCTGCAGCCTCACCTGTAAATATAGGTCCGAGCTGGAAAATCCAGAATGGGTTTGGCCCTTGGTCAGATCTCTCAGCCCCCGCTATTCCCACGTGCTCCCCTCACCCCTCCATCCCTGCCCGCTCTACAGGGCTGAGCTCCCAGACGCAGGAGAATCCCCACTAGAGTCCGCAGAACGGGGCCTGTGGCACACAGCTGAGCCGTTCCCATTCCAGCCAGCAGCGGGGGATTGAGGGCCAGCACTAATATGCCGTCTCACTTCCCCTGCTGCTGAAATGCAGCCACCTCTGGAGTAGGACGAGACGGTTGCTTGACGGGGCACCACCACGTTCCCTAACAGTTCGAGACAGGAAGTGCAGCATCCTGCCCCCAGTTCTAGGGAGAACCTGGCAAGGCCGAGGCTGGGGTCAGGGGAGGGGAGAGGGTTTGGAAACACTTGGAGTGTTTGCAGTAAGATGCGAGTTTGGGGGGAGAGTTAGGGTGCGCTGCAGCCCTCTGTGCAGCGGGCAGGGAGCTCGGAGAAGGCACAAGCGGGTGTCTCCCTCCAGCCCACCTGCTTGGTCCAGCCCACTGTGGAAATGGGGCCTTTGCCCCGAGGCTCCCTCGGAGGCTGGGGAGGCTGGTGGAAACCCTCTGGCCATCTCCAGGACTTTGCTGCCCTCCAATGGTGTATGCAGGATCTGCCTCAAGGGATCCAGCCGCAAGAGCCAGCTGGGGCCCTGGGGGTCACGCTCCCAATCCACACCCCCTTTAAAGGGCTGGAGATGGGACAGTGGCAGGTCCTTGCCCCGTGACTGCAGCACCCTTTTACTAAGTACCAAAACCTTGCTGCAACACAGTGCTTCTCAGCCGCAGATCTCAAAGCCGGGCAGTATCACTAGCCCATTTTGCAGCTGGGGAAACTGAGGCATGGCATGCTGCAATGGGCCAGCGACAGAGCCAGGAATAGAACCCAGCTCTCCTGAGTCCCAGTCCAGTGCTCTATGCTCTAGGCAACGCTGCTCCCCTTTCACAGATCACACACACCTTGGCCCCCCAGGCTCTTCAGAGAACATAGTCTATAGGGTCTTGCCCTCCTGCCTCCAAGCACTACTGGCATCCTGTCAGGGGTGCCAGGCAGTCACACAAGGGCCAGAGCACTATATGCTTTAAAAGACACTGGTGATTAACTCCCACCCCAAAGCAGCAACCCCCCCCCCCACCTCACTGGCAAACAACCAGTCCCCTGCTGCTACATTCCCAGCAAACAGCGGAGCGCTCCACCACCCTGCCGGTGACCGAGGCGGGACGGGAGGGGGAACGTGAGAACAACCTGCCCCTCGGCGAGTGGCGTCCAGATCCGCAGCTGGAGCCGGGGGCCGGTTACACTCTCGACAGAGAAAGTTGATAGCTGCAAAATTTGGATCCCGACCCAGCTGTGGATCTGAACTTCGCCACAGTCTGCAGGACTTGGGAGGGCTGAGGTGAGAGCCCCTTCCTGCTACAAACAGCGGAAGGGGTCAGACATCAGGGAGAGGAGGGATAGTTTAATTCTGGTAAAGGGAGGCATCTCTGGGGACCAGCCGACGGACGCAAGGGACCTTTGATGGTGAGAACTGGCTGGAGAATAGTCTCCCAAAGAAAGAGATGGGGGCCCTATGGGTTGAGCCATTTAAAACTAGACTTGGCCAACTCCAAGCCATTGTACCAGCCCGCGCTGGCCCATTGCCATCACTTGTCATGCAGGGATCTCAAAGCAATTTAACCAGGGGAAGGGAGTAGCACCGTCCCCATTTCACAGATGGAGGGAAGGGGTTTCCCCAAGCCGACACAGTCCGAGCTAGGAACAGAACCCAGGAATCCTTCCTGCCACCCCCCACCCCACCCCACCCCACCAGCTCCCCCAGCCAGTAGGAAACCCAGGGCAGACATGACACAGATGCCATGATGGGCTCTGGTGACATCACAAACCATGTGATGAGCAGCTGAGTATTTCCAGCTGGGGGGGCCTATCTGGAGCCACTGTTCTGGGCCCCTGCGAGTTCCAGTTCTAGAGCACAGTCCTCCTCTCCCCCAGTGGGTTCTTGACGTTTCCCTCTGATGCCACCAGGCAGCGAGGCAAGACGATGGAGTACTTAGAGATGTGCACCCGTAAAAACATGCTTAGCGTGGCCACGGGAGCCGGGGCCATCTACCTGCTCTACAAGACCATCCGAGCGGGACTGAACAGCCCCCCCTTCAGCCTAGAGCCTGTCAGCATAGCCAGTGAGTAGTGGGAACTGCCGCTTGGTTCCAGGAGATCTCAGTGCAGCGCCTTTCACTGGTGCTGCTCACAGCAGCTCGCCCCGGCAGGAGGAATCAGCCCATTGGGCTAGCAGAAGGGATCAGGCCCTCAAAGACAAGCGACTCCTGTCGCTGATCCCCTGGGAGCCTCCTGTCGTGGTTGCTGGTGTGGACTCGAGGGGAACTTGAGCAAACAGGCTCCCCCGTGTTCTAATCCCAGCCCTGCTGCTGGCTGCCCGTGGGCAAGTCACGTCACCGCTACTGCTGTGTGCCTCAGTTTCCCCATCTATTGGAGATGAGTCCAAGCCAAAATCCTGGATTCAAACAACCTCTGGGGGGGGTTGGATCCAGAGCTAACTTTGCAGCCCAGGCTCCTCTCTCGTACTGATGTTTGCCCCCTCTCATCAGTGGAGCCTGAGGCCCTTAGTGTTAGCTTGCTAACATCAGGAGGGCGAATGGAAGTTTCAAAGGGTCAGGTATTGGCATGATTATGTACGATCACCTGATGGCAGGTGCAGTGGGAGTGTTGATGCAGTGTGGGGTGGAGAGAGTTCATGCGGAATTAAGCCTAGGTTGCCTGAAAGGTCCATGAACCATGGCAAAGCTTCTGGCAAACCAGACCCCTTGGCCTTGTCTGGGTTTGGGCTTTGTCACACATGGCCCAAGGGCTGAGCAAGGAAATGGCTCTTTATGTGTCTCGTAATAGTAACACCCTCCTCCGCTGATCTCACAGTGATCGCCTTACAAAGGAGGACAGTATCATTATCCCCATTTTACAGATGGGGAAACTGAGGCACAGATAAACAAAATGACTTGCCCCAGGTCACCCAGCAGCAGAACTAGGAATAGAACACAGGTCTCCTGAGTCCCTAGCCAGTGCTTTAACCACTAGGCAACATTGCTTTATGGTATTAAAAGCCTCCCCTGGCTGCTCTTGGAGCTCCGCTTGCAGGATAGGTGGCTTCACGCCAGCTGCCAGGGACTCTGCCCTCTCCTCCACACTGGTGACTTATTGCTGGGTGATTGTTCCTAGGACTCGCCATAGAGCCTGGGAATCTTGGCATGAAGGATTCTGGAGAGCTGCGGAAGCTCCTGGTTTCCCTGAGCCAGAAGCAGGACGATTACACCAAGAGCATGATCTTACACAGCATCACCCGCTGCGTTTACCTGCTGGAGTCAGAGGTGAGCGCAATCAGAACTCCTTCCAAACCTGCTGGGGGTGGGGGGAGAGAGATTCTAGGGCGGGGGGAAGATGGAAGGCCGAAAGCAGGAATGGAGGGCAATTCCTGAGCCAGGCTCGCATCTCAGCTAGCATCACAGCTCAGTGAGTTTTATGGGGACCCTGCCTGCTGTTCCATGATGCCAAAGACTCTCGCCCTGCTGGGGCCAAGGCGGAAGAGATGCTGTTTACCAAGAGATGGGCCTGGCACTAACTGCGTGAGTTTGAAGGGACTGAGGATTTGGTTAGAGCCCCGCTCTCATGTCTATGAAGAGGGCGAGGCCAGTTTCTTATCAGGTCATTTCTCCACGTCTGGGAAGACCCGGTTGGAAACCAGTGGCAACTCTGGTCTGTGGTCAGAATTCCCTCAGCTTCAACCACCTTGTGTCTGTGCCTGTACAGAGCCTCCTCACAATTCCCAGCTCAGGGAAAAGCCAGGGGCACCTTCAGATATCTCACTTCCTGCAGCAGGCCACAGACAGCAGGTTGAGGTTGGCCTAGGCCTCCCATCACACCTAGCAGGTTGGCCTAGGCCTCTTATTCTAACACAAGCCCCACAGCAAAGCAGAGGGGAATGGGAGACGCTGGTGGGGTTGGGCTAAAACTTGCTAGGTCTGTTGTACAAAATTAAATACACCAAGTGCCCCAGGAGGGTGCTGTGGGGGCAGAGGCGGGGAGGGATCACTGGGTCCTTGCTGATGTGGTTCAGTGGGATAGATGGGGTGGAACAGACGCAGAGACAGAGTTAATCCTGTTCTTGTCCCTCACCCCAGTAAATGGTGGCCCTCACAGGGCAGAGTTAGTTCCCTGGCTGGCACATGGCCAGCTTTAAGAGACAGCCACAGGGCTCCAGCCCTGGGCCTGGTGCGGCTCTGCCCGGCCTCCACAGGTCACTGCCTGTTCACCCCATTGGCAGACTGACTGGAAAGGAAGCTCCGCTGGTTCCCCCCCATCTCCCACCCCCAGATATCTAAAGGGCTCCCGGCCCCCCAGTACCTCCATTAATGGGCACAGGTAATGACTCAGAAGTGAGATGTCCCTACATGTGTTTTAATTCAACTCTACCCACGTCTGTGTCTTACTTCTCCAGGCCTCAGCCTGTACCTATGAGGACATCAGACTGGTGGCCTCAGCCTTGGATGACAAAGACAAGGGCATCAAAATCCAGGCGTTAAACGCCCTCAAGGCGTTTGCGGGGATCCGGAAGTTTAGAATTAAAATCCAGGTATTTGCTCCCCTCTCTGCCTCTTGCTCAGTCTGTCTACACTCCTTTGGTTCCAATGTTACCCCTCAGCCCGTTGCCTCTGGGGTCGGCGGCATCGGTTCCCAGCCTGCGCTGGTCTTTCTGGCTGGAGGGAAATGTGGGGGGTCCTTCTTTAGAGTCGCATGAAATCCAGGAGCAGGCACCCTTGAAGGATGTTGCTAGGGGGCTGCACTTGGCCCAGGCTTTTGCAGTCGGGTGAATAGCCGTGGGGCCCGTCCTGTCTTCCCCTTCAGGAGTTCGTCCCCAAGATCCTGGAGTTGGTCACCACCATCTGGGACACGGAGCTGCACATTGCGGGGCTGAGGTTGCTGAATGGCTTGCCCTTGCCGGATCACACCCACCCGCTCCTGAGACGGATGTTACCGTCCTTCATGGAGATCCTGCAGACGGGGAGCACTTTGACCCAGGTAGAGAAATGAGGGCATTCCTTCTCCAGCCAGCCAGGAGCTCCACACCGTGACGGATGGGGAGTCCCCGTCTGGGACTGGAGTCAGTGTGAGCTCTTTCCTCAAGGGGGCCACCGGGCGACTCTGCCATGCCCCCAGTAGTGCACAGGACTGGTCCTCCATTGCTTTACAAGCACTGGCTAAATAACTCCACCCGTCTCGCCCCTCAGACCGGATTTACAGATGGGAAACTGAGACTGGTCTAAACCCACACCATGAGTCCCTGTCCCAGCTCAGCTTGGAATGCAGGCAACACGGGCTCCCAGTCCTGAGCTCAGATCTACAGCCAGCGCTCCAGCCCCGTGCCCTACAGCGCCCCCTGCTGGGCGAGGCTGGAGTAGCCAGGAGCATCCCATAGTCAGTGCTCCTGCCCCATGCCTTACAGCGCCCCCTGCTGGAGCGAGCAGCTGCGAGTTCTCCCAACTCATTCCCTTCAGTGGCTCCAGCTGGACACTGACCTTTGCTGCTGCAGCACTGGGGCCTGGCCTGGTGTCCCTGGCCCCGGAGCCATGCGCTCAGACATCCTGCCCTGTTTCCTTAGGTGCAGGTCCTCAAGCTGCTGAGCAACCTGGCCCAGAAAGAGGACCTGCTGTATGACATCATGAACTGCCAGGTAAGGGCCGGCCCACGAGCAGGGCCGGAAAAGTCTTGAAGAGCCAGGCCCGGGGCAGAGGGGAACAGGGAGCACAGAGCAGCAAGGCCGGGAGGGTGGGTCTGGGGTCTTCTATTATAGCTGGCACAAAGAGTGCCCGGCGTTTTCCCCTTATAAGACCCAGTTGCTTGTGACGTTGCCAAATGCCAGCTGCCTGGGCCGGGCTCCAGGCTTGGAAGTTCTGATTCTAATGAGCCCTGGTTTGGACAAAAACCCAACCCAGCAAAAGAAAACACGCTCTCTCTGCCGCCCCACACCTGCAAACGCTGAGTGTTAACATGGGGGCGAGGCAGCAGAGCCCCCACACACCCGACCTGCTCCCCCCACTCTCTGCTCCAGGCCCCAGAACTGACCCGCTTCCCTTTGCTCACCCTCCCTCTCACATTCCCACCTGGCAGAGCCATGGGGAGCAGGGGTCCGGGACCATAAACTCAGCCCATAGCAGCACCTTCCCTGGGCCCCCAGGTGCACCCCGAGTTCCTGAACCTCTTCCACGCCTCGTTGCCCGGCAACCTGCTCTATGAGATGCTGGTCTTGGTGGAGAAGCTGAGCGAGGGCCGCCTGACCCCGCAGTACCAGTCGGTGCACTGGGAGTACAACGAGCTGTCCCTCCACGAGGCGCTCTTCGGGGAGGACTCCCGCCTGGCCGACCGCCTGCTCTCCCTCATCATCCACCCCGAGGAGGAGGTGCAGATCCAGGCCTGCAAGGTCATCCTGAGCCTCCAGCTCTGCAAGGAGGAGGAGACCAAAGGCTGCAGGCAGCGCGTGGACAGCTCCTACTTCGACGACGACGACAACCCCTGAGCCGGTGGGCGGCGGGGATGGGGTAGAACCAGGTCAGAGCAGAGGAGTCACCAGAGGCTAATAAATGAGTTCAGGAGTGAGGGGCTGTTGCCTTCTGTCTCCGTCTTTCCCCAGGCAGCACCCAGTACCACCGGGGGTCTCCCGGGAGCCCGGCACCTGGCTTAGCCATGCAGCTCCTGGGAAACATCCCAGTGCCCTTTCTTGGGCAGCCCTTTCTGATTCCAGCCCTCCCAATGCAGACAGGCAGAGCTGCTATTCACGCTGGGGTGGGGTGGGGGCCCTCACCCCTGCTTGAAACGGGGTTTAGTGTAAACTGTAGCTAGAATCGGGGCAAACGTTCAGGGCAGACAAGGCCTCTAAGCCCAGAGCGGTGGGATTGGAGCTCGGGGAGATGACATTTCCAAGCCCACGCTTTATCATCCACACTGCCTTGTAAATCCGGACGGAGCCGGGTCTCACGGCTTTGCCCACAAGGCTGCACCACGCAGACCTTCTGACCCGGGTCTGGAGTTCGAGCTGCATCCACGCTGCAGAGGGGCTTGGTCCTGAGTCCTGGGGCGACTTGGGTTCTGACTCGCCCCCTCGCTGGGTCCGAGGCTCCAAACCCAGCGTGCTGGCTGGCCCAAGTCAGAGTGATTGGCGCCTGGACGGAAGCAGAGCATGGGCTCAAAGCTGGATCACAGCATGGGCTTCGTATGGGGTGTGAACATACGCTGGCCCGAACGCTGAGCAAGTGGGGCTGGGAGAGGCTGTTCTGCCCGTGTTCCATGCTGCCTGCCCCACAGCTCCTGGGGCAAGCGCAAGGTGCTAGGTCCCACCAGCAAAGCTCTAACTGGCCTAGAGCCCAGCCGCTTCCTGGGCACCTTCTCCCCATATTCCCGGCCAAAGAAAGAGGCGTGGGGGAGGAGGGTCCCCCCAGAGCCAGCTCTGGCTCTGGGCTGCACCCCTCTGTCCCGGTTGCTTGGCACGGACCCCACTGGCCAATGACAAGTGCCACTGATGCGTCAGGAAGGGCAAAGATGGTCACACGCAGGGCTGTAACTGACAGGAGACCCCCGGCCAGTCTGTGGCCCCTGGAGCCTGCAGCATTGCCATAACCTTCCAAGGCAGGTGTGCCCTCACATGCGGTCTGACCACTCATGCAGCAGGTACGGTCAGACAGAATAAAATCCACCTGCTGTAAGAAACGTGGCTCCCAGGATACATGACACAAGCTGCCTGCACCTCTGGGCCACACGGCTGGGTCCAACCAGGCCTCGAATAGGAACAATCCACCGAAAGGAAACCTCTGTCCACCACATGACTAGTGAAACCGTTAGTGCCAAGGGGAAATGCTTTCCCCCACAGATCCCTCTTCCAGCTTCAAACCCTTTGTCTGCCCGGGGACGCCGGGCACGGTCACCTCAGGAAGTCCCAGCCTGGATGCCCAGGTTCTGAGGATAAACTACAGACTAGCAGCCCGCTCCTGTGAAAGGAATGAGATTTCACAAATGACTGGTCAGTTCCAGGACACCTGGTCAGCTACAGCAGAGCAAATACAGGCTGAGCTCCCATTACAGCAGTGCAACTAAATAAGCCACAAAAGGAAGGATAGTTCAGTGGTTAGCGCTAACAGGGAGTCAGGAGAGTGGGGCTCTGGGTTCATGGCTCTGACATGGACATGCTGGGTGCCCTTGAACACGTCCCTTTTAACCTTTTGGTGCCTCAGTTTCCCCCGTGTCTCTCTCTTTACACAGTAAACGACATGAAAGAACCACAGGGCCTGGTGGGATCCAAATAACCATGTTTACTGAGGAGAACACACAACATGCAAAGCCTAGCTACACAGACACATCACTGCTGTGCTTGGGCTTTGGAGCCTCCTGAAACATCAGACACGATGAGTGGCCCTAGAGAGCAGACCGCCTATTTAAATTTGTATACATTCCTCCCTTTCTAAAAAAATAAATCAGGCAAAGCTCCAGTGTACACAGAAGTGTGCAGCAGGGGGTGAATGCTGCTCACGGTCATTGCCAGTGTGACACAACAGAGGAACAAACAGCTCTCACTTCTGACACCAGATTAACAGCGATAGTGAAGCTCTTGTACTAAGAAAGCCATTGGCAATGCACAATGCTAACAAGTCTTATTTATCCTGCAAAACCCAGGAACTCTGCCTGCTATTGACACCTTATCTATTAGCTATTTACACATAATTACGGATTATATACACATACCTAGAGGTGTCTGGTAACACCACATTACCAGAGGTGGTGTGAATAGAGCTGGTCAGAAAATGGACTTTTGGAGAGAAAGAAAAATCAAAGTCTGAAGTATTTTGGCTGAAAATCAAAATGGTTCAATTCCGAAAGGCTGCTGCGGTGGCTCATGGGAATTGTAGTTTGGGTGCCTCATGCTCCCATTCACCTCTGTACACCAGGCTCCCTGATTGGACTCAGTCTTCCACAATGCACCCTGATCTCCTCTCAGGGGAGGAGAGGCAGTGCATTGTGGTAGTTGCATGCCCATGGTGCATCCTGGGAGATGAGGTCTGGCTGGAGAGCAAAGAAAGCTGCTAGTGGAATGATGGACTCAGTCTGAGAAAATTGCAATCTGTCCTGCATAGTCCACAGTGAGAATGACTGGCTGAGCTAACCACAGTACTGATCACAGTTATATGCCCAGCGCTAATACTATGCAAGCATCATTCACTCCAGACCAGGGATTTTGCACCAGCTGAAGTTCCCAATGTGCAGGGGTGGATTTCACCCAGAGAGAGGAAATCCCTCTCTAGCCTTGTTCTGCCCAAGGCATAAGCCTCCTTTGAGTGGGTTTGAAGTCCCATCTACTCTGCCTCCCATCGCGCCTCTCCCTTCCCACCTGCTACAGGCCCCTTGCTCCCTCTGTCTTGTCCTTGGGATGCTACCTCTGCATTAACTGGAGGAGGTGGGGAACGATGCCGGATCTCACATTCCCCCAGGAGATGAAACATTTGACTGTACAGCCCAACAAGAGCTCCCCCCGTCCCATTCCCAGCTGGATCCAGTTAGGGTGACATGGACGGGCACAAGAATCGCTGCAGCGCCATGGAGAAGCCAGTCAATTATTGCAGAAAGAAAGACAATGATGTATTCAGCGGGAAGTCAGGGCCAAGGCTGGGTGAGGTCAGCACGGCTTACGAACAACGGGAGGGGGCACCAGGAAGGGGACTGCAGCCCCTTTCGCAAAGTGTCAGACGAAGATAGAGTGCAATAGAGGCATGCACGGGAAGGGGGGACAGCTGTGGGGTGCATGCGTAGGAAGGGGGTAACGGCTGTGGGGCATGTGCGTGGGAAGTGGGGGACGGCAGGGGTGTGTGTGGGAAGGGGTACATTTCCTACGCTGTTACTCCACTTTTACTTGGACGAGCTCCCAGGATCCAGGCAGATGCCGTAGTTGGTGTTGGTGATGGATCCCACGATGCTCTTATCGGCCTCGCAGGTTAAGCCATTCTCACAGGGGCACTTGTAGTAAACCCCGTAGATGCTCTGCAGGGGACACAAAGCTCCGGGTAAGAGTACGGTCCATTGCAGCCTGCCCAGCACCTCCTCTGGTCGACCAGCAAGGCCTCGGCAAGCCAGTCTGCTTCTCCTACAACTTGCTCTCTGCTGCGGGACAGCCTTCCTGAGCACATCCACAAACCCCGCCCTGCATTCAAATCCTTCCTCCGCCATGTGCCTGCAAGCAACCGGCCAGCTCATACCAGTGAGGGGAGGGGCCAGTGGGGCGAGACGGTGCGTAGTAACGCACCTCATGCCGCGTGAGGCTTTGTCACCTGCTAGTGGCTGGGCTGTGTCAGAGATCCAGGTAGGAAACTTGGCCCTGGCGCCCAAGCAGCCAAGTGTCATGATTTTAGCTGCGAGGGTCCCAGGTTCTAAGCCCGCTGCTGCCAGCGGGCCTGGTTACTCTGATACCGCCCTGTATGGACCCGGAGGTGATATCACCTGGCCCGTACTCTTTGTCCATCCCGCCTGAGCTCCCTGGGCAGGGATCAGGCCTTCCTGTGCGATCGGACAGCATAGTCTGGAAACAAATCATCAGCCACACCTGGGGCAAGGACACCCCTGCCAGAGGGGTGAATGGGAAGCCCTAGTGTTGCCCAGTCTTTGAGTGGGGCCTTAGGAAGGGGCTGCTGGGCTCCATCACCAGGTGAGCTCCTGCCAAGAGGGCAAGGAGCAAGTGAGCCATGCAGCCTTCCTTCAGAAAGCAGCTGCTACTAGAGGGGCAATGGGGGCTACCTTGGAGAGGAGGCATCCCCAGAGTGGGAGGGACTTGCCTTGGAAATCCAGCCCTGGCTGCGTGGAAGGTGTTGAGGGCAGCCAGGATCTTTCGGGGGTGGTGGCACAAGGAGGAAGAGGACCGGGGACTATCGGCCAGGGACCAGAATGGTTCAAGGGTTTGGACCGGGATCCCCAAGCTGACGGAGCTTTGCCCCTCCCCATTGTTGTTACCCACAAACAATTGGCAGCCATGGGTCTCTTATCAGCTGCCTGGACATCTGGATCTCAGCTGCTTTACCCGCTGCCTAAGGAGGAAGGCCAAGGCCCCTCTGTCAGGGTATGATCCAGCGTAAGCGTGCCACTCACCTTGGGGGAACACTCCTGATTCTCGGCGGCTCGGTTGGCACAACGAGCCAGGCTCAACCCGTCAGCCCTCTGGCAACAGCTGCTTTTGCACTGCAGACTTTGCAGACACAGCTCCCCATTGTCCTGGAAGGAAAGCACAGTGAGAGCTGACACACGGGCTCCCAAGAGCCAAGGTCCGTCTCCCTGTGTCTCTTCCTACCACAGATGGGGAGCCACGCCCTGAAGCGAGTCTCCGCCGGTGGAGAACATAAGTCCCACTGGGAATGAAATGATCCTGAAAATGTTTTTTCTCTGGGTGGTTTCTTATGCGGGGCGTGTATTTATAGGCACGCACACACCGAGTGGAACTTGTCACGTACAGTGTGTGGGCATGTACACACACACACAGGCCCAGCGTCTAAATAAAGTTTTATGCACTATAGGCCAAATCCTGAAGTTTTTCTTCAGTTCTGACATGAGACTCCCAGGGACACCAAGAGGAGTTTGCCCTGAATACATCAGGAGTAAGGATGGCAGAATCTGCCCCCAAAAGTGAGTGGCTGTGGTTTCTGGAGCTTGGTTCGGGTTACATATTCTGGCTCCATCACCTTGAATTGGCTTGCGGTTCAGGCAATGTGTGGCAACTGCCATATGGCAAAAGTCCTGGACCGGGACACCGGAAACCTCCGTTCTGGCTCTGCCATAAACTTCCTTTTTGGTCGTGACACTTAGTAATGACCTGATTTTCAGAGATGCTGAGCTCTGCCCCCTCCCATTGGCTTCAATGGGAGATGGGGTTGCTTGACACTGCTGCAAAGCAAGCCGTTAATCGCACAGTGCCTCAGTTTCCCCATCTTTAAAATGAGGAGAATGATCATTTCCTGCCCCATGGGGAGGAAGGTGGTTAGAATTAATCCATATGGGGGTCGTGAGTCACTCCCAAATGAGCATGGGGAGGGGCCACAGAAATGCCCATAAAGTCATTAGAATGAAGGAAATAAATTGAAATGAAGAACAAAGCGTCAGCAGAGGCCTTTGAAAACCTCTCACCTCTCGCACAGGAAATTCTCAAGGAATCTGACTGAACGCTGAAAGGAAGCAGGGGGATATTTCTGAGCCACGACCTGCAAATCCGCAGGGCAGCTATTTCCCCTCCGCTCCAAAAGACCTTCCCTCCCTGGGGAGCACATGGGATCAGGCCCAGGCAAACTCTGCACTTCCCGGCCTCCTCTTACCAAATTGAAGATGAGGCCAAACTCCTGAGAAAATGACCTGGCTGAGATGAGGGAGAGCAGCAGCAGCAGGAGCAGGGCACTCGCCATCTGGCCTTAGGGCAGCCGAAGAACCCGTCTGGGGCTTTCAGGGCAGGAACAGGTAGGCAGCAGGTGTTCCAGGGCTATAAAACAGGTCTGCCCTCACGTCACTAGCCCTCTCCCAATCCTGTAAGCACAAGTCTCTCTGCTGATAAGGCCAACCCAGCCCATGAATTGTCTGAAATTGCGAAGGTGGAAACAGAGGAGAATTAAGAGCATGTCCCAGTCCTGCAGTCTTTACGCAGGCAACCTTAACTCAAATTTCCCTGTGTAGTTCACTGCCTCTTATACTGTACAAGGACTTAAAGCCTGTTACTGAAGTTTGGGCACAACACTCACTAAAGTGAATGGGAGATTTGCCTGAGTGAGGAGTGCAGGATCAGAGCATTTCTCTGCTGCTATCTCCTCCTTGAGGGTCCGTACCAGCAAAGAAGCACCTGGTTTGTTCTGCGGGTTTTCTGATCATTCTCAAAGGCTCTGGAGATTATGCCACAGGCTATGTCTGCAAGCAAAAGAACCATCAGTACAGACAGGGAGCCGCCCCATGAAAACACCTTTTGGACAATGAACAAAGGGAAGTAAGAGAAAAAGATTTTGCTAGGGAATTCAGTTGCCTCTTCCTAGTTAAACTCACCATTGTAACTATTTTTGTTTGAATTTGAGCAAGGACTTTCTGCTCTTGCCATGATCCAAATATCGGACTATTTGAGGGACATTTGGCAATTTTTTCCTATGACAAAGGGGAAATCTTTCATTAACAGACTCAGAAGCTGGTTGTATCTCAGTCAAACTGATCTCTGTACAGCTGTTTTGGGGTTCTTTTAACAGAGAGATCAAGAAATTAAATCTACTCCATGGACCCACCCTGTTATCTTTAACCTGGTTCTTGCCTACCTATTTATACTTGCCCCTGGATACTTCCACTGCATGCATCCGACGAAGTGGGTATTAGCCCACGAAAGCTTACGCTCTAATACTTTAGTTAGTCTTTAAGGTGTCACAGGACTCTTTGTCACTTCTGCAATTCCAGACTAACATGGCTACCTCACTGATTCTCCATGGAACTAGGAAATCAGATTTTCCAGGATTAGCACCCAAGATCTCCAAAGCCCAAGCTTTTGGGGGAGTCGTGGCTTTGATCCAGCCCTTGAGAGATATATGGATTTTGTACTCAGAGTTCAGATCAGGGCCCACTTCCATATATTTCCATTCTTTAGGTCATTCCACAGGGACCACTACATTTTCCAAACTTCCATGTTCATATTCACTGGCATGAGAAAGAAGCCAAGTGAGCAAAGCAAAATATACATATGAGCGATCAAGCCATGCTTGCTCCTCAGCCTGAAGAAACAGGCAAAGGACCCACATGAGCCAATACAAATAGAACCCAAAGGATTCACCACAAAAGAGACAATTTAACATCACAGAATAGTTTCCAGATACTACCATTGCTATCCAATGAGTCCTCTGCAAGGTGGGAATGCTGTCTAGTGGTTAGATCACTGGGAGTCATTGCTTGTGGGTTGTATTCCTGGACTCACTGAGTCACCTTGGGCCCATTGCTTAGGCTTAATTAATATTTGTAAAGTGCCCGGAGACTTACGAGATGGTCTGAGTAGTTTTGCTGCATTGACTCTAGTTTGCTCTGTGGTTCTATCACTCCTCTCTTCCAAGGACCTTAGCCCGCTTTGCCATCAGTAGAGAATTCGGGCCAGGGAGTTAGGGAAGCACTGTCACACCCTTTACAAAAGGGGAATCTGCGTCACAGACAGCTAAAGTGGCTTGTACAAGGTGACTTTGGTGGCCAAGCCGGGAATAGAATCCAGAACTCCACGTGCCCAGTCCCATGATCTAAGCACTGGACAATCCGCTAGCCCTTATTAGCTCATTTTAAAGGGACACGATAATAAGATGAAAGTTGATTCTGCTACTTTGCAAACCCATATCAGTAAATCTAGTCCACTTAACCATTTCAGTGCCAAACAATGTGCCACAAGTAGGGGGTAGGAAACTTATTTCTCCAGTATAGCCAGATGCAGCTAAAAGAGTGGGCGTTCCACTGAAATGAGCAAATAGTCTAATTAGAACTATTTAGTAGCATCTGACTATAAATCAGACAGGGCACTGAGACAAAAACCTGTAAACCTCCACCCCACCTTCTGCCCTCGGCGAGTCCAGTCGTACCTAGCAGTCCTGCAAAGTTCTGCTAGAGCGCCACAGCGTTACTGATAAACACGTGGCAGCACTGAACCTGGAGAAGGATCCAGCAAACAGCACCTATTCTTGGATATATTTGCTTTAAAATAGATTTCAGTGACTCGGGTTGCCTGGGTGATAAAAGGAACCAGTCTCTGGGAATGGCGCCGCTCTCACACTGTTACACTCCGTCCACTTTCAACAATGATTAACTGCAGCCTTTTTATTAGCCATCCTGAGCGATAACAGACAATCAGCAGCAGGTGAGCTTCTCAAGTCCTCCTTTTTATTGTCCTTACGGTTGAAACAGACCCCTTAATGGCCCACGGCTGGGCAGATTGTTACCAGTACCACTGAAAATTCAGATACGATTTGCTTAATGCACAGCAATTTATTTGAGAATGAATCACACAAGCAGTAAAAATCACACAATACATCTTCTCAATAAGCCTCAATTCCCCAAGTATAAGCCCACAGTAACTTCATTGGCCTGATGGGCAAACAAAGCAGGTATAGCTACCTGCCCTCGACGGAGATCCCTTCTTCTCTTCTCTTCTCAAGTACTTGGTCTGTCAAATGTCCCCCAGAGCAAGGTTTTGGCTACCCTGAGGCCCTCTGGTTCAAAAGTCCCACAAAAATCCCTCCTAGCAGGGTGTTGGCTACCCTGAGACCTCATCCTATAGGGTCCCAGCCTTCACAGGATATTAATTGGGGAACTTCAGCTGCACACATGATATTATTAGTATTTATACCCCTCACTCTCAAAGGAATTACATGCCCCTGAAATATGCCCTGTGGCTGGACAGCTTCTGGGCCAGCAACAGCAGGAGTTTGCGTGTTGGAGGGGGCTCAGGCCTGGGGCAAGGGTATGGGTGGTGCTTACCTTGGAGTGGGAGGGGGGCTCCTCAGAAGCGGCCAGCATGTCCCTGCAGCTCCTATTGGCTGTTGTTCCCGGCCAATGGGAGTGGTGGAGGGAGCAGCGCGTGGAGCCCCCCGTGGCATTCCCAACTGCTGGGAGCTGCAGGGACATGCTGGTTGGAACTGGGTTAGGAGCCTGCCAGTTCCACCAACCCTCCCATCCCATCATCATCAGTGCTCCCAGACTGTGCACTGCCGTCCCTACCCAGCACTGGCAGGGGTCCCAGGCCATGTGTCACTGACTACCTCCCTCCCAGCCCTGGCAGGGGTCCCGGGTCACCCCTCCAGCACCTGCAGTACCCCCAGACCCCTTCCCCAAGCATCTGCAGCCCTCCGGCCCAAGTTTTAGTCAGAGATAAATAGTACAAGTCATGGATGGATCACGGACCATGAATTTGTGTTTACTGCCTGTGATCTGCCCTTGACTTTTACTAAAAATACCCGTGACTAAAACATAGCCTTAACCGTGAACAAAGCGTCAGCTAAAATACACATACACAGAGCCTCTGGTTAACCGTTCATAATCCATAGTTTGATCAGCATTCCAGTGCAGCTGCAGCATATATCTGATGCTGAGAGAACCCTGCTCCCAGAATCCTTTAGCAAATTCAGATGTACCAAGCCTTACTACATTCCAAATCAATCAGTCATTCATAACAATTCAGCACCATCCCAACACTTACCTTGACCATCAGAGTCAAAATCATCCTGCTCCTGGTAGATGCAGGGCCCTTGGGAAACCAGAAAAGTGACCCCTGTGGGGTCAAACACGTTGCTGGTGTAACTCTCTTCCCCCGTCCTCTGAAAGCTTTGCAGATCAGTGCAATCTTCTCCAATAACAGTGAAATTATCCCTTCCAAACGATCTGGAGAGCCAAATAGTTCCTGCTGGTTCATGCTGGGCTGTCAATAAAGTTCTTTCTTTTAAAGGAGTTCAGACAATATTGAAAGCTAACACCTAGGTATCAATTAAATCCCTCCTCCCAGGAGAACAACAGCAAAGTTGAGCAATCTCACTGTGTGTTGCACTGCACTTAGATTGTAGGCCCCTTGGGGCATGGACTGTCCTTTTGGTTTGGGTTTGTACAGCAGCTGAGACAATGATTACGGCTCCTATGCCTATGGCAGTACAAATTAATAAATCAGCAGCAATGCTGCTCTGTCCCTGGTAGCAGCCGCAGAGATGGGGCTAACGTTGCTGTACCACTATGCCAGACCATAATATCCTGCCTCCACCATTTGCTGTGGCCAGGGAAGTGCTCACACTATTGAGGCTAGTGTAACGGGGTAAGATTTTCCTCCAAATTGCCAGCCTAAATACAGCTACGCAAGGAGCAGCTAGGCTGAGTAAGATGGAGAAAACTCACTGGTGTTGCCCGCATTGTATCTGATCTGCAAATAAACAGGCCTTCTCCAGCTGGGATGCTCAATCTATCATTTTCACCAGCCCTAAAACATAGGTGCTGGAATCAGGGGGGCTGCCGCACCCCTTGGCTGGAAATGGATTGACAGTTCGGTTCAATGGCTCTCAGCACCCCCATTATACACATGATTCCTGCCCCCCGCATTGTATCTACAGTCACTGCTCTGATTGCAGGGGCAGATCCTCAGCGGGGCTAAATGAACCATTAACTTGAATGGAGCTGCAGTCCCCCCCGCCCCACAGCTGAAGATCTGCTCACATTGTCCTTCCCCCGCGCCCCCCAACAAGCCCCGAGAGCTGGTTGGCTGGTTCCCCACCTTTCCTGTCCCTTGTTTTAGGCACCCCCCGCCCTCATTAAGGGACCAGTCCCTGATTGGTTGCTTGGAAAGGGGCGGGGCCCCAGCTGATGCGCAGTGGATGATGGACGGAGGAGATCGCCTGGGAGGTGGGGGCTTGGCTGGGGGGGGGGGGGCAGGCACCCGGCGGTGGGAGGGGGCAGAGACACGGGCCATGGCTCCTTGGCTTGTTCTCACCCTAGATCTCTCCATCCAACGCCCCACCCGCGGGCTCCCAAGGGCGCGATGGGGGGCGGGGAGGCAGAATGACGCGCAGGGCTCAAGGCTCCCCCCAGGGTAGCCCCCCACCCCAGGGCGAGGATCCGCCCCCCCACCCCCACCCCGCCCTTTGTCCCTGGCCGGGCGGCTCCCCGGCGGGCGCTGTCCGCGGTGCTGAATGCCGGAGCCAGCCGCAGCGCAGCGCGCAGGGGCCCCGGGGAGGAGCCGGAGGCCGGGCTGGGGGCCGAAGGGGCAGGAGGACGCGGGGGAGGAGGAGGCAGCGGCGCCGGCAGACACTGGGGCTGGGAGGGGCCGGGGCGAAGCGACGGGTCCCCCAGCAGCGCGGCTAGGAGCCCGGCAGCCCCATCCCGCTCCGGACACGGAGCCGGGCCCTGGGGCCAGAGCAGAGAAGCCGGACACAGGGCTTGATCGCGAGAGCTGGGCCTTGAACACGCGGCTTTCAGCCCAGAGCCGCCCCCTGGGTGGGGTGGGGGTGGGGGTGCAAGAGCGGGGCACCTGCCCCCCTCACTGACTTCAGTGGGAGCCCCCAGCCTGAGTCCAGGGCCCCCAAGGAGCCTGCCCCCAGCACCAGAGAGGCCCCAGGCCCCGGGGACCTGCATCCCCAGCCCCACCATGGGGAAGATGCTGCCAGCCCAGGAAGCGGCCCGGATCTACCACACCAACTACGTGCGGAACGCCCGGGCCATGGGGGTGCTGTGGGCGCTCTTCACCCTCTGCTTCGCCATCATCATGGTGGTGAGCTTCATCCAGCCCTACTGGATCGGCGACAGTATCGACACGCCCCAGGCCGGCTACTTTGGCCTCTTCTCCTACTGCATCGGCAATGCCCTGACCGGCGAGCTCATCTGCAAGGGCAGCCCCCTGGACTTTGGCACCATCCCCTCCAGTGCCTTCAAGACAGCCATGTTCTTTGTGGGCATCTCCACCTTCCTCATCATTGGCTGCATCCTCTGCTTCGGCCTCTTCTTCTTCTGCAATTCAGCCACTGTCTACAAAATCTGTGCCTGGATGCAACTAGCAGCAGGTGAGTCACTGGGGGGGGGGGACTGTACCACCAGACCCAGTCCTAAAAAATGCACCCAGGGCCTAGAGCCCACTTGTTACTGTTTGTATTACTACAGCGGCTGTAGGGTCCATCTCAGCTGAGAATATTCCCACAGCCAGAGAAGGAATATACGGGGCTGGCAACCACAGCCTGAACAGCGAAACGGACCCTGTATTTTTTCCCTACCATTTGGATCCTCCCCAGCCATAAAACAGGCCCATGCATCTAAGATTCCCCCCCCCCCCACACACACCCATTTACCCTTTGTGCCTTGCTCCTGCCCTGACAGGGGAACATCACACTGGAAGAAGATACTTATATAGCTCAGGAAGACCATGCTCAAGGGGGAGGGGGTGTCTCTGCTGAGACTGCCAACAACAAGACCTATTCAGGCACTTCTCATCAGTGGATCTCACAGTGCTACGCAAATGAGGGCAGTAGCATCACCTCTATTTTTCAGATGGAGAAACTTAGGCACAGACCTGTGATGTGACTTGCCTCACGTTACCCAATAGACCCATAGCAGATCCAGGTCTCCTGAGTCCCAGTTGAGTGCTCCACGTGCTAGGCCACATTCACAATAAAAATGCCATTGAGGGCCACGTATGAGAGGGGTTTTGCAACATGGACACCAGGCCCTAGAGAAGTGGGCTGAGACCGCTCACATTCATTGCACACCTTGCTGGTGCAGTAGCTGCACTTGCTGAAGCACGGAAGGGAGAACTGCTCAGGCCCAGCTTCTGTCTAAACATTTAGCTGAATATCGCTTAACATTAGCCCCATAGAAAAGGCCACATTCTAATACTTCGCTCATCCTAAGGAGCCCCCTTCTACATGAACTCTCCTATTGATTTCAGTAGGGCTGCTCCTGGAGCAGGGAAGTTTTCTGCTAACCACTTCTGCCCCAAGGTTGGTTGTGTAACATAGGAACCAGCTTGTGAGGCCAGTCCAATTCTGGACTGAAAGACGCTGGGTGAAGCAAACATGCATGCGTGCGGTTCTCCTGTGCTCCTTAGAGCAGAAAGACAAAATCCTTCCCTGTTAAACAAACAGGTGAGAAAGCCAGGAACGAATGTAGGCCCGAGGCAAACTCACCTCTCTCCCTGCCTCCTGAGCCGGTGGTTCGTAGTTTGCTGCCTCTAACACTCCTACCCTGTAATTCTTTCCTGACTTGCAGAGGACAAAAGAAGAGCAGGAGATAAAATGGGACAGGAGGTCAAGATTTGCCATATTAGCTCATATTAGTTCCCTCTCCACTCACAGCAGAAGCTAATAGGGATGCTTTAGCCAGAGCCAGCCCACAAGATTTTGGCACCTGAGGCAGGAGTTCAAATGATACCCCCATTCCCTCTCGCTTCAGCCAAAACTTTGAAAGGTCTCTTGTGCCCTCCTTCCTCCAGCACCATCTCTGGGCATCTGGAGCAGAGAAAATACAGACTGAGCAGCAGCAGACAATTTTCTACACTCTGGCTCCTAGTGGCTTCCCCAAGGCCAGCCCTGGCTATAGAGGAACAGGAAGCAAAGCCCTTAGGCACCCAGCAAGAGGTGCGATTCGGTGCATGGGGGGGGAGGTGGAAATTCCCTCCCAATTTCTATGGCAATGAGGACTTGGTTGGCTTGCAATAAGAGAAGCATTATTGGACACAAAATTATCCACCTCACCAACTCAGTTTGGAGTGACCACAGCTGCCAGGTCAGGAAGCAGATAAGCGTGAGCAGATTAATATGACAAGGCAATATACAGCCACGGTTGGTCAGTGCTCCTTTTGTTTACCCAGCACAAAGTAGGGCATACATCTTACCACAATGCTTGGGAGAGCAGGATAGTAACTTTCCAGGCTACCCAAGCCACTCAACCTAGCTGGGGGTTTACTGGGTGGAATTACCATTAATTAAACCCTGCCAGCAGCGCTAGCCCTCAGAGGCAGGGGGCACGGTGCAGGCTGTGTGCTTTCCCTATCGCAGCGAGAAGGTGCTGACATCCAATCCTATTGGCCCCAGCCTCCTCAAATATTGATGTCAAAGAAGGAGGCTGCATCCTGTTACAGTTCCTGCTTGGCTCAGCAGGCAGGGAGCCTGGCCGGTAGGGAAAATGCCACAGAGATAGAGAAAGTTGGGCCAACTTCAGCACTGGTGGAAAACCCCTGCAGGCCATAGAATTGCAGCAGGGCTGACTTCAGCCCTTTCAGTATCAGCTAATTCCAACTGGCCTAAAGGAAACAAACTCAAAGATTAAGATAAGAGGCTTGGAAGCCATTCAAAAGTCCAAGGAACCTGAACACCCAAAGGTTTGCTGCCCCTCAGAGGATTTCATCTTTGCTTCTGCTGTTAACATGACACACGGGGAAACAATGCAGCATAGGGGAAGCAGTTTGGTTTTCTCCAGAAAGCAGCAAAGTCTTAGTCCCTTCTCACCATTTTTTCCCTTCGGAGGCAGACAGATCGGAGAGGGAAGAGTTAGGAGCTGTGCTGTGTTCAGGTGACACATGGCTTTTAAACAGATTAATAATAGAGAGAAACAGATTAATAATAGAGAGAAACA
>ML677412.1:5402944-5449514 GCA_007922305.1 Dermatemys mawii | reverse complement strand
AAACAGATTAATAATAGAGAGAAACAGATTAATAATAGAGAGAAACAGATTAATAATAGAGAGAAACAGCCAGCGACTTCAATCTCCTTAATAAAATAAAGCATTTATCTGATTAGGGTAAAGGGGGGTTGGGATGTGACTAACAGCCAGCCACCTTCCTCTGACAAACAATCAAAGATGAAATATGGAGGCTAAAAGCTATTACCTTCCCATCCCAGTTAACATATAACAAATAGACCGAGGACAGCCAGGCTGGGATGCCTTGGCTTTTGTCTCCCTCCAGGATGTGCTAGCGCATTAGTGTGCTAGAGCTGGGGCTACTGACGGAGGATTTGGGTTTGGACATTGTAAATCCCACAGTGAAGAAAGAATTTCAGGCTGTGCCTAACTTGACTTCTAGCAAATAGACAATGCAACCAGCCCTAGAGAGGCAGTGGCCCTGCTGCCAGACCTGTGCTGTCCTAAGGAACACGTTTCAAACACACCACCACATTTCCTTCCTGGGAGCAGTGGGGAGGAGTCTTTAGACAGATGCAACCAAACTCAGCCATGACATTGTCCAGTCCAACCCACACCACCCTCTCCTTGGCCTGGGCTGAACTGTTCTTCAAAGTTGATATGCTTAGGGCTTTGCCCACTCTAGTTTTAAATACTGCAAACCATGCACCTTCCACCAAGTCCCATGTGGACTGTTCCACAGCCTCAAAGACTCATCTATTCCTTGTGTAAAAGTAGGTCACAGAGGCCCCAGCCTACTATCCCCATTTTACAGACAGCAAACTGAGGCACACAGAGATTAAGGCCAAGATTTTCAAAAGGGATGAGTGGTTTTGGGTGCCCACCATGACATATTTTTAAGGGATCTGGTTGCCAGATGGTGGGTGGTTCTGCACTCACTGAAAACCAGAGGCTTTTTGACATGTCTCAGGTTAAGCACCCAAATGCACTGGGCCGTTATGAAAATCTTGGCCTAAGTGATTTGCCCAAGGTGCACAGACAATGTTTGGGCAGGATGGGAATTGAACTGAGATTGCTTGAGCACTTTAACCGCACAGCAATCCTTCCACTCCTAACAGCTCACACACTCTTAGTCTTCTTGAGATACACACCTGCCTCCAAGCCCCCTCAGCCTTTGCTGTTGCTGTTGACTGAGTCACAATCTAGTCTAGCCGTCAAGTAGCCGCCAGTCTAACCTGCAGTCCTAGTTCAGCTGATCAGCTCTCGAGGCATTGGTGGCTGGCCTCGTCCTACCTGCAGAAGGGTAAGGCAGATTGCGTTAGCACCATGGACAGAGCTTGTAGCTTCTGTCCTATTTCCCTATCACATCTCTAAGCTGGTGGGGGTTGTGGAAGAGACACCAGCTGAGATAAAAGGCTCCAGTGGCCACTGATGGGCTGAGAGGAAGGATTGTCTGGGGTTAAGGCTGATACGCAGGTGATCCGGGTTCAATTCTGTGACCCTGCCGCAGGCTCTAAGTGATTTGTTGTGATACTGTGGGGTTCAGCCAGGCCAGTAAGGGGCTGCGTCTCCCTTGCCCTGCAACTCTGGGTGCCTTAAATGGTATTCTGCTGTGACTCACAGCCCTGAAACAGTCAACGAGCCTAGAAACATGATCACCCCCTGACTTTTCACAGAGTGACCCCAACACGTCCCCACTCCCAAATTTCCCCCAGACCATTTTCTCTGTTGCATCTGATCCTCTAGACATTAAATTCATGGCTCCTTTAATGAGCAGCTGTTTACTGTCTCTTTAACTGAGGTTTGCCAAAGACTCACTGCCATCCCAGCTCTGTGGTGGCGATTATTAGAAGTAAAGCAAGTTCACTAATCCAAAAGGCATACATTGAAGTGATGCCGAGTATAAGGAATAGAGAGAACAAGGTTATAAGCAAACCAAAGTAAATATGTTTCTAAACACTAAAAACTATTTCAGCAAGTTACAATCTTTGCCTAAACACATTTCTCTCCTACTCTTGGTTCCCAGAGACTTCAACCCCGTGGTTGAAGTATCCAATGTTCCATGATTTCAAGAATCCCCAAGGGATGAATGCCAGTATGGACTTTTTCTCTCTCCATAAATCTTCCTAAAGTTCACTGACCTAGCTTCAAGAGGCAGGAAGGTATCCCAAGGGTGAAGTCTCCATCCCCCAGTGAGACTGTTAAGTCATTATCTTTCCCTACTTGCTCTCCCAATGGCTTTGTTTACCTGGCATGTAAATGGCCTTTTCTTTGCCTTCCATCACACCTAGCTTAATTTACATTGGAGACATTCAGGTAGGCGAAAACCATGTGCCTCTGTCTGGAACAGGCATGACAATCTGTATTAAGAATGCATTTGCTGCCCAGCTCCAGAAAGTCCTTCGCGGGTTTACCATACGTGCATCACGCGAGAATGTTAATGATCAGAGAGTTTGGAGTTCCAATGATACGTTACATGCCACCTTTTGGATAAGCATTAGGATAACAATGAGGAGGAGTGCAGTGAGTACATCAGTGCTGACAGAAATTGCTGACAGGGTTGCATTCTCTGGCCTAGGGCATTCCCCAGGACAGGGGAAAATGGTGGCTGCAGGGAAGGGGGTTCAGGGAAATCACAGCATCTTCACACCATTGAATAGCAAGTGGGATGGATGCTGCTATTGCTAACCTGTCACCAGATGCATCAGAATTTAAACAATATCTCAAAGTCCAACCACCCTGAGTGTGCAGCGACTTCAGGGAACCATGAGCCGTGTGTCACTGGCGAGAAAATTTCTCATTCCAGAGCTCTCGGTAACGTTTCTGTAGTGTACGAGGGAAGTACATGTTTCTGGCAGGCGGATGTGCATTGAAGTTCTACAGGATGGGGATTTGCGATCCATGCAAGACTTGCACTGTAGGCTCTCTGCCCCCTTGTGCTAGACATTGTACAAACATAATGTTGGCCCTGACCTAGAGAGCTGGGGGCAGGAGCATGTAAATAGCAGTGAAGTCTCTCAATTTCCGCAGGAAGTTGCTTTGGTGGGAGCCATATGTGGGCATTCTGAAGAATTCACTGAAGCAGTATTTGTATTGGGGTAGCTTAGGAGCTCCAAATCAATCATTGTGCTAGGCATGGGGCACATACATAGGAAAGAGAATTCCTGCTTGGAAGCTGAAATGCTTACAATGCCTATTGGTTAATTTAGCCATGGCAAGGCCCTCAGTATGTCCTCATATGGGCAACTGGCCAATACCTTTTGGCCAAACATGACAGCCCCTGACTCTCAGAATAGTAATGAGTCTTTGCCCTTTGTCAGGCCACACTGGCGTGGCCCTCTTGATTCAGTAGCATTTCCTGGTTTGTCTATGCAAAGCCTGTGGAGCAGAGGAGGGAAGGGAAGACAGTTGTGTGGGATGGGGACATAGGGGACAAAGAGAGCCCCCAGCATAGGGAATTGCAGGGAGCCACTGAACTAGACAGATGGGAGGGTGGCAGCCAAGGAGCTTGTGGGGAGGAATACACGGAGTCCTTCATGTCATCCCTGGAGGTCAGCCTCCCCACTGCTCTGCTGTAGAACATGATTCATCTCAAACTATTCATTGCTTGATGCCAGAAACCCACTCCCTTTGCTAGGTGCCACACAAACATCAGTATGAAAAATTAAACTCCTCCTGAACACTTCTTCACAATCAGCCAGTGGCAAACAGGGACTAGGACCCAGCATCCTCCTCTGAGGGCTAGCACCCAAGAGTCACCCATCATGACTCTTCAGACAGTACTTAGCAGACAAAGCACCTTTGGCACTTTGGAAGACAAGCTAGCCGGCCAAAAAGGAAAAACTTTCAACCACTGCTGCATTTGCTTTAGTTAGCAGCAGGAAAGTGGTCACGTGATGCAGACCTGGCACATGAGTGAAAGCAGCTGCGGATCAGACAAGGGGGTTGTGTGCAGTCCCAGCGGTACGCGATCTAGAGGTTTACAAAAGGAGTCGACCACATGAGATTCCAATTCACGTGGGTGTCAATCCCTTGGGCTGCAATAACACACACCTAGGTGGAGATTAGCCCAATGCTAAGGGTAATACAAGTTCCCCCATTTCAAACAAGTCCACTAAAAATCTCTTTTTAAGCCATTAGGATGAGACAGTTCCTAGGGATGGAGATGGTGCCTTTGACAAGATGCTGTTGCATATTCATGCAGGGATGGAAGGGTGTTGCCAAGGCGACCCAGTTAATGGGAAATTTTGCAGCAGCATTTCCTCTCTCAAAGAGCATTGTGCTCCTGGAAATACAGCTTCTTTCCACAATGATTAGACAGCACAGCCAGGGGGGTTACGAACTCCCTCCTACTCATTTCTGGCAACGATGGCAGCTGAAAGAAGCTAGGTGTGTAAGTGAATAATCAAAGGTTAACCAATGAGAGTAGGCCTGGGCTAAGGCCCTGCCTATACTAGGAACACTTTGCTGACACAGACTATACCAGCAAAATGCTCCTAGGATGGATACAGCTTATAGCAACAAAGCCAAGCTTCTGATACCATCGCTTATTCCAGCCTCCACGCGTTAAACAAAACCATCTCAGGGAAAGCAGTTTTGCTTGAACAACAAACAATCTAGCCAGGTGATTCTGCTGGCACAGTGCACCAATCCCCCAGTGCGCCGCACCCCCCTGCTCAGCAGAGCTATGCTGGCAATTTGCAGGGCAGACCTGGCCTCTCAGTTTTGGTACCAGTATGGCCGTGTTGGCGACAGGTGCAATTTTAACCAAAATCATTATACTGGTACAACCCCAACTGCAGATAGTTACACTGCTAGGAAAGTAAGTTATGCTACTGTAGCTTATTCACCTCCCACTGTGGAAATAAACTACACTGGTATAAGGCACCCTTATACTGCTGTAACTCCATCAATAGGGTGTGGGGTGGACATTGTACCCCCTTAACTGTACTGTTCGAGAGTGGTAGCTGTGTTAGTCTGGACCTGCAGAAAGAACGAAGAATCCTTGTAGCACCCTAGGGACTCCCCATCTTTTCATGTTCTCGGTATCTTGCATTCTCTCCCTCACTGTATATTCCACTCTGTGCATCTGATGAAGTGGGTTCTAGCCCATGACAGCTTACGCCCAAATAAATGTGTTAGTCTTTAAGGTGCCACAAGTGTGCCTCATTCTTTGTACTGTTCTAGTAGAGCACTGAGATTCACAATAGAAACGTGCAATGATTATTTTTGGAAGATGGTTTGTCTTGAGGAACTGATCAGACTGGTCAGTAAGTCTGAACTACCGCCAGCTGCGTGATCTGGAAACCGGAGTGAAACCCTTTTAACACACATTTAGCACAATGCAGCCTTTGAGCGTAGTTCTGGTATTGATGCCAGGATGCAGAAACAGCAGTGTAGGGTAGTTTTCAGTCAAGAAACAGCTTTACAGCAGCATCTTTCCTCTCCATTTCACCAGCCACAGAGAACTAAGGTACAGAGCAGTTGAAACGGATGTTCTGTTGTTTATTGGTCAGCCTGTGAGTTGTTTTGGGATTTTCACTTAGTCCACAGCTTGCTCTTTGAGCGGGTGGTTCGTAGTGATGGGCACATAACAGACAGTGCTGGTTCTAGTCCGAGGCAGGTGCTGCACGGTCAGTGGCAATAGCTCTGCCGTCAGCTTCCAGGAGCAGTGTCTCAGGCGCTGCATGATGCTAACTGATCATCAGGGGTCCAGAAGATGCTCACAGAAAATCCACTTGGAGCTGTGAAAGGTCCCACTCCATTTTGCACAAGCACTTACAGAACCTTTGTGGAAAGGGGAGTGGGGATGACTTCATTAAAGAGAGAAATTCGGATACAGGAGTCTGTGCATGTGACACTTTCCACCCAGCTCAAGGTGGCAGTGCACTACCCTCGTGCAACCGGTGCCTACGTCTGTTTTTTCCCTCTGCAGCGGCTGGCCTAATGATAGGTTGCCTGATCTATCCTGATGGTTGGGATTCCAATGAAGTGAAGCGCATGTGCGGGGACAAAACTGACAAATACACACTAGGGGCGTGCACCGTGCGCTGGGCCTTCATCCTCTGCATCATTGGGATCCTCGACGCCCTCATCCTCTCCTTCCTGGCCTTCGTCCTAGGGAACCGGCAAGATAATCTCCTCCCAGACGATTTCAAAGTAGAAAATAAAGGTAATGGCCTCCCCTTATTCTCTCTCCCTGCAACCCCCACTTGCCTGTTAGAAGGTACATCAAAACCCCTGATAGGTGGTCACTGCCACCTATAAAGCTTGGAGCCATGGCCCTTGGGCCCAGATACCACAATAGGTGTGAATTATAGTGATCTGCACAGTTCTAGGGATGGGAAATAAATGGGCAGGTATATTAGAGAATTAGATCAGGTAGTTCCTGCAAGACAGGTGAGGCTTCTGCTCACTCATTGTGGCTACCTGGCTAATTGCTTTCTAGAAATTAGTACTTTCCCACCATTAACAGGCTCCACGCAGCAGAAGGCAGACATTAACCAGGGAGCTACCCAGAGCAATCACCACCCAGACATGGCAATCGACACCACCAAAGAGACTAGACCAGGGATGGCAGAGAAAGTCAGTCCATTTTATCCAAGAAAGAAATTGGTTACAAGGATCTTGTATTTCATCTCCTTAGTGGTAAGATTGCTCACACCACCTGGTGTGAGTTAAAAGGTCTTGGTAATGGATTAGTATCCAGTACTACCCATCATGCAAACAGCATTTGATTTCTGAAGCACATGGGCATCGTGAATTAATTACACAAACGTTAAGGCAAACCTCAGGCAGGGGCTAGGCCATTTCCACACTTATTAAATGAATGCAGGGACATTGCATCAGTACATACACACTGTAAGAGGTTAGTTCATGATCAGCATGCAGCAGGTCACAAGACACGGCCTTTTCGCTCATCACCCACCTCAGTGAGGTCACCTTTTCCCTTAACATGGGAAACCGAGGCAACTTTTGAAGACAGTTGCTCCTGTTCTTTCTGTTACACTGCCATTCATTCGAGTATAAAGACAGTTCTTTGTTTTACAGAGGAGGGCCATGAATGAAGAAGCTGAACACCACAGTAAGTAATCCTATTAGAAATTACTTCTAAACTTGTTCCAAGTATATACAACCCAAGTACATTTGGGGGGATTCCTGAAAGATCACTGGCAATGTTTGGATTTCAGTACCCTGTATTCCCATTGCTTTTAGTTATATCATCTTCGTTTTTAGCTAATGCCTCAAAAGGAGCAATAACTTATTGTACAGAATGGGATTAAAAAAAATCTTATGTTGATGTATTTTAAATTCGTTTTGTCACATTCTAATCTTTTCTTCTTTCCAGGGACATCTAGAGTCCCTCCAGGCAACTACCAGAAAATTGATGCTTTTCTTGTAGGTCATTTTGAAGGAATTCTATTCTCCCTACAAACTTTCTTGGAAAGATTTCATGCAAGGTGCTGCTGGAAACCTGACCCCCTCATGGAGTTTATTTGGATGGAGGGACCTAATCAGTTATAGATGGGGCTGTGGGGGCAATACATGCTTTAGCTATTCACAGTCATATTTTGTACTGGCTTGTTTCAAGAAAAAAATTGCTGAATAAAAGGCAAAGTTGCAGTGTTTTGATGATGTGCTCGTGTCCTCAGAAAAACTTTCTTCTTACCTGGCTTCCTCTCTTGTGATCTTGAGTAGTGTTCTACAAGAGAAACCATTCAACACAAATTCCAACAAAGCTCTATGGGCTTTTTCTATAAAGCTGCCCCTTGAAATCACGCATAAGAGGCAAGACAAACAAAGCCATAGTCCAGTTAGTAAAATAATTCAGCAAGAAACTGGATTAATGTGCAGTGAAAAATCAGCCTTTGGACTCAACAGGCTCCACAATTCCTCTCTCACCATAATGAGCAATATTAAAGGCAAAGCATGATGAAGCCTCTTTCCTGGCACAATCTGCTGGGCTCCAGCATAACACAGCAGGCAATTAAGATAATATTCACTAGAGCAGATAGTGTCACTCTCAATCAGGGTATGCAGGTGATTCCAACAACACAGTGCTAGTATAAATTAAGCTGATTTTGTTACCAGTTCACATCATCCTATAAACACCCACCTGCAGCAGTCTTCTACATATTCACATTCTGCAGGTTGCCTGGGGGGTATGATCTCTTCTGATCCGGGGATCTTAAAAGAGAGCACTCAGTCCAAAATTTACATAGAAAAGTAGAACTTAAGGTTTCCTTATAGCTGCTAGAAATCAGGGCAGTTCCAGCAAGTCTGTACCCTGATCTTCCAATGTCATGCTTTTTCTACAGCAGGGGCTCTCAATGGGTCATGACCCATTCTTTGAGAGCCCCCAAAGCCTGAGCCTCACTGCCCAGGGCTAAAGCCCAATGGCCTGAGCTGTGGGTGGCAGGGCTCAGGTTACAGGCCCCCCTCTGAGGGCTGAAGCCCTCGGGCTTTAAGATCCCCCTGCCCCACCCTGGGCCATGGGGCTCAGATTTCGGTCCCTGCTTCCTGGAGTCATGTAGTAATTTTTTTGTCAAAGCGGGTCACAGTACAATGAAGTCTGAGAACCTGTTGTACAGTGAGGAAAGCTCTAGAAGCCTCAGTTAAGGTTCCCTATTAGGGACCGATAAAGGAAAGGACTATTAAATGGAAAACTGTGGCAAAGTTTGGCACATGGCTATTTCAAGGGGACAACTATTATAGCAACGTCTTCATGCTTCCAATTTTAGAAGCTAGCAAAATAAAGATTCTACTACTAATTTTGTGATTTTTATCTACCTGTATCACACAATACTGCATGCGAATGGGGTCTCAAGATTAAATGCATTAACCCTGGCTTCCTGCTCTAGCAGCAAAAAGTTAACGAACAGACAATGGCTCTGAATGAACAAGGGAACATATCAGGAATAGAATAGGTGCGGGTTATTAAATAATCTGTTTTATTGTACGGCATTTACAAAGAAAAGACAATGCACTCAAGTAGAAAGAATAAAAATGTATTTTCCTTCAGGTTTTAGACGAACACAGCAAGTACAAATCCTTTAGTGAGCACTTTATGGCAATTTGGAAGTTTAGTAAACCCAAGTGAGTGAGCACAAGGGACAAGACTGAATCCTGACAGCCGCCTCTGTGTGTCTTCAACCCACAACCTGGCTCTTTTACCGAGACAGAGGGAAAAAAATCCTCTTCTGGCGGTGATGGGGCAATGGATCCCTCAGAACCCAATGTGCAGACCCCTCTATGTGTATCTCATTCCTTTAGGTCAGCCAGGTTACGGAAGTGCACAGGGCGGGGTGAGCTCTAGTGATGCCACTAGAAGTTCCATTCACCCTGCCAAAGAGTCTTCACAGTATTAAAACACAAGGTAAGTAATACACAGTCCAGTCCCGTCTGTAATCCCTTTGCAACAGAAAAAAGAAGTGACTCTTGGAGCTGGGGAAGGAATTCCAGATTCCAGGAAAATCATTCAGCAGTTTTAAACTGTTTTGGTATATTTATTTCCTTTAATCTTAGATTATGCATAGAGAACCTGACTTAAGAACCCCTAAATGGACATGCAGCATGGATTTCATCACTGGCCCAAGTGACGTTAGACTGGACAAGCAAGAAAATATAGGACAAGATGGTTATACCTCTAAAGTGGATTAAATAAGGACACCAGCTTTTGTGGATGAAAGGTTGTGATAAACTGAGATTTCAAACATACACACATGAGTGACATGTAACAGCCTCACTGGCAGCTTTGGTGTTACTGTCTCAAATAGTGCCTTCTTGGCCTTCTGGGAGTTCCAGAGTCCTGAGGCAGCTTCTTTCCTCTGAGAACTTCTTGATCCCAAAGGCCTGTTTGGTCCATGGTGAGGAAGGGTTGTTCCAGTCCCTACCCTGCCAAAACCTTGCTTTAGAGTAGGACGCAATGAATCTGTAATCACTTAGGAAAGCCGAGGAGACGTGCATCGTAAAACTAGCAAACACTACAATGCTTTAACTCTGAATTAAAATAACTGCCCCCACAAACCTCTGTTACACCCGTCCCCCTCTGAGAAGTTTAAAACCTTATTTAATATTCTACTGGGGCCAACATAGTTGGGGTGATTCTAGGAAACAGAAGCTGACCCTGTGTCTACAGGAAAAAGCCAAACCACATAATTCAGCTGTCCTTGTGTTAATTCCCAAGCACTCAATTGTCTCAGAAAATAAAAGGCAATCCCATTTGGGGAAGTTACTTCTAAAGCCAGCACCTAAGGCAAGCTAACACAGTAGAAATCTTTACATTAAGCTTTGGAAATGTGGTGTTTCAAAGTCAGGGAACACAGATACCACCTGCCCTTTTTCGTAACTGAATGGTCAAAATAAGAGAAAGTACATTCCGTCTTTCCAGACTGAATACCAACTGCTCACTGGTGCAATGACGACTTCAGGCAAGGCAAAGGAAGTGCCAGTATGGGCAAACCAAAAAAAACTTACAGCTCACTCAAATGTCTAAGAAGAGTCGCCTGCAGCCCAATTACCACTGCCAACAAAGCATGCACACATCTATTCTGAAGATGGTGCGTTTAACCAGTTCCAGCTTTTTGTAATTGTCCATGTGAAGTTTTAGTCCAAGGGCTCAGGCATTTGAGGGAGCATAGCAGGTTTCACTGAATTCAGAAACTAATCTGAACACTGGGAAAAAATAATGGTATTAAAAATAGTTTTTAAATACAGGTTTTCATAGGCTTCAGCAGCTAAGAGAAATTATTTGACTGGAAAGAATGTGAGAAGTCACCCAAGAAACAGACACCTAGGGATGGGTGGAGGATTATCAAGTTATCTGTTCCACATGGAGTTATCACCCAGGTACCAATCTGCCATTTCTCATCCTCCTGCTAGCAACTGGACGTGCAGTGGAAAATTGACTCCTGGAGTCAGTGAGCCAAGGAAGGAGAGACCGATCTTCATATCCCCTTCAAGGGTGTAATTTAGATAAGGGCACATACACTAATGCAGATCAATTCACACCTACACTAACAGGTAAGAGACTCAGGGGCAACTTTGTATTCCAGTCAGTCAATTAATCTTTGGCAAAGCCCAATCAAGGCAAAGCTCACAGGATGCCCACTGGCTAAGAAGAGTCTCTGCTTAATCAAATAAGCAAACTCAACTGAACAGGTTAAATTTATCTAAAATCTTGGAAGCCTTGAGGAAGAGCTTCACGCTGAAAAGGAACAAGGGGGGAAAAATGCATCTGGGGAGGGGCAGTTGGAACAGCTGGGTGTACATATGCTGTGCTGTAAGCCAGAGTGTAGGGCTGCAATGTTGGGGTGAAGCCCTAGGAGTTAAGCCAGGGGTGCCTGAGACACTCAGCTGCTGTAGCCCGTTTCTCTGGGATCAGCTCCAACATAGGCAATAAGAAGTCTGTGAACGCAGCTGCCTCATCTTGGGACCACTCGTATTTCTCCACCAGAACTTCAAAAAGGCCCCAGGGCTTCAGTTTGGTGATGTGTTTCAGATCCCCTGAAAACGAAGACAGACATCAACAGTAAGTCACCAATGGTACCAGTGTGGCTTACCAAGCTACTCCGGGTAGGTATTGGGGCTCCAGTGTTTCTTTGGTAAATGCTGTCTAGGGGCATAAAGGGTTGAATTTTAACAACCCAAGTTTCCCTTTTTATAAAGCTGCCCTTGGAGGACAGCCAGTTTTAGAAGAGGTACTCGCAAGAAGGTTCCATCTCTCTCCTCCTTCTGCCCCACGGTTTCAGTGTAACAGGATTCGTCACTATAACTGAAAAATACACACACTAACACAAGGCCACTCATTACTTGTATGGACTTGCAGACATTCAGAACCAGTCTCAAGGGGAGAGGTTCTGCATGTAGCAGACATGTGTTCCCTGTTCAGATTGCAAAATGTGAAAGCTGCTCAACAGCACAGAGAACAAGAACACTTCAGTCCTCATGCTCTGCCCAAAGGAGAGAAGACTGATGCATTTTAACCAGTAAGTAGCTTTAAGAAGTCCTCATCATGCCAGAAAAGTATTATCCTCTTTAAGAGAGTTTCTGCCTGGCTAAAATACAATTCTGCCAGCTTCCTATTACTCAGAGTATCGCTTCCTCAAATAGTGTTGTATCGTTTCAGAAATCCATGGAAGAACAAATCTTTGGGGTTTGAAACAGCACTTCCATATTAATATTCTAAAACTAATATTAATAAGCCAGGAGCTGAGCAAAGCTGTCTAGACAAAGGAACTCAAAAGCATGTTAGAGCCATTAGTTGATAAAACTGACTGTACGATGCCGAATCAGCCCACAAAGCTGACAAGCTGACCACAGCAGTGCTCTCCAACCTGCTTCTGGCTGGGGAGTGTTGAGATGAGGAGCGCTGGTACACACTCAGTAGCCAGATAAGAACACATACACAGAGCAGCACCGTGGTCCTGTAGGAATCTTTGGTGAAGCAGCCAGAAGATTTAAGATTATGGCTTTGCTGTGGTCTAGAGTTACCTGGTAATTCCGGTAACAGGCATTAGGGGACTCCTAGAAAAGACTTGCTGTTTCCTTTTACCTTTTTTGGTGAAAAACTCCTTGGAATATTTTCCTGCCACAATGAGCTTGCGAGGTATTTTCCCCAGAAGTTCTATGATCAATGCAATGTGATCTGCGTGTTCCAAAACATTTCAGAAAGAAGAGAGACATACATAACAGATATCAATACAAGGCACTCCATACAGAGCAACAGCTCTGGACACCGACAGAGAGAGCAGCATGCACACCTCCATTTGGAACACTTATTCTTGTTTTCTTCCCTAACTGGGAGGGAATGAGTGAAGTCCAGAGTTCAATTCCTTCACTAGGAGAATCCTTAGATTGTAGTTCCCAACACTCTAGGAACACACGGACCTGAGGAACCCTATTCTCCATTGATAGGTGGACTGGTGTGGAACAAAAAACTGGTGTGGATGCTCCGTCTCCTGATTGTCTGCATCCCTGGTGCCTGGAGGAGGAAAGGGTCGGGGGGAAATACTACCTCTGTGATCGAAGAGCTCCTGTGAATATTTCCCACAGAGGGCAAAGTGCCTTGGAATTCTGCCTAGCAGCTCTACAATATGCGCAATGTGGTCTAAAACAGAAGGGGAAGAAGAATAAAATAAAAAGGGACAGAAAGAAGGGAGAAAGGACAAGTGGCTGTAAAAGGCTTATTTCAACAGAGTAGCTGTTTAGAGGTGATCTGCTGAACGGGAAGGAATTTTAACTTGATGAGGTGTAAAGGGTAAGTGTTTTACACTTTAGAAATATCAGGAATACCAAGTTTGGTGTCTCAGTTATGCTGGACGATTCCTCAGAGTCCAAAGAACTAGGCTGGAGGCACTCACCCCTCAAGTGAAGAGACATGGGTGCCTGAAAGGCTGGGAGCTTTTCTTCACTGTTTGAAATTTGAGTTAAAACCAATTTTAAACAGAGACTAAAACACCTTCAGTTCACTCCGCTCTGATTTCAGTCCTGTGATGTACAGCAGCGTGAGCTAGGACAAGGCACTAGGCTGAAACTCTGAGAATTAAGTTTGCTCTCAGTTCTGTCACTGAACTGCTCTACCAATGTCAGAGTTTAAGGCCAGAAGAGCTCTAGTCTGGCCTCCTGCGTATCACAGGCTACCTACACCACCCACTACACCCAACAACGCAATTTAGACCGAAGTATTACAGCCCACAGGACACAAGACAATTGTGCCACAGGCAAGTCACTTCACATTTCTTCACTTCCTCTTCCTCCCCCATCCTCGTCTATTCAGGTTCTAAGTACTTCAGGGACTCTCACCATGCATGCTATGTACATTACGCAGTAGCACAATGAGGCATGACCTTTTTTGGAGCCTCTACACAGAGTGGAGTTAATAAAGTAAACGTAATCTCACTAGCCTTCCATTTGCCTAAAAAGTCCAGCAGCAAATGAAATACCCTAACCAATCAAACAGGGTAGATAGGACCTACTATTTATAACGTAAAACAAGCGGAACATTTCTAAATACCTTTGAGGCCTTTATACATTATAAAGAATAAAAGATCAACAAGTTTCCCTTTGCAGGTGATTTTTAAACATTCAGGGTGGGAAAAAAAGGACAAGGAGCAGATATAAACTGATCACTTTATGAACTGCAGTTATGGGAGAACTAACAAACCTGCAGTCCAGGTAAAAAAAGAGTGTGTGTGTATGTTTATTTTTATATTATATATAAGATTATAAATAATGCAGTGTCATTTGTGTTTGTGGAGGTACTATTAGGTCTTTAATCCATGTCTAGTGTGGACGCAGAGAATCAATAGCTTAATTAAGCACATTTGGAATATGGAATCTTATATACATAATTTCTGATTTATTCTACATCAAGCAAGGTGCAGACCAGTAGCAGAGGCAAATGATTAAAGCGGTTTAGATCATATTCATTTTGTGCAGGAAGGTAACAGATATAAAAGAGGCAGGAGTAAGGACAAGGGAGTGTTTGTTAGGTATCAAGTAACAGAAACCAAACCTTTACTGCGTTAGTGCCTGAAATTAAAGCCTCAAGTTTCCCTCCAATACAATTAACCTGGGGTTCTTTACTCAAGTAAGCAGACATGCATCCAAGCAAGGAGCCTCTGCTTAAGTGACTCATAACAGAAAGCGCTCTCCCATCCAGGGAACACCCAACAACCCCTTTGCTGATATTCGGTTTGAAAAGGGTAGACACCTAGACACACACTCACCTTCATCCCGGGAGTAGTCTTCTCCAGAGTGGGGCTCAAACAGGTAGTCTCCTGTGGCTAGTTCAAAGGCCTAAACAAGAAAAATTAATGTGTTGAATCACTGTACATAAATCTAACAGTGACAACTTGACGAGTACTGCAGAGTAGATGTGGCAGTTTAGATACGAGGGGGAAATAATTCCTTGTAAAACCTAGAAAGACATTAAGATCTATTCTGAACTTTCGTGATGAAGGCACAGCACATTGCCATATATTACAACAGATCCATTAGTGTATCTCATAAGATCATCTCACTAAGCGAATCTGGATCATGGCAAAATGAAGTGTCAATAAGATGAAGTTCAACTATTAAGATACTGTACATAACCAAGAATTCACTAGCTTGACTCCCAGACTATGCTTTGGTAGTTGGCTATTGAGAGTATGTAGGATACTTGAGCTCAAAAGCTGTTTTCATTAAGCTTCCTCAAAAGAGGCCATTTTTCCCCAAGTTCAAGGATCTTCTCAATCACCTTCCAAGCACATTTTCTCCAATTCTCTACTTCTAGATTTTAAGACACAGAATTATGCAGCATTGTAACTCCTAAATCTTCCCTGAGCCAGTACCAGACAGTGGTTCCTGGCTGTCCTGATCACAAATTCTATTTGTTTTACACTGCTTCCAAAAACTTGAGATTTTCGATGTGCTGCAGATTTTTGCTCATTCAGAATGAAGCTGCATTTTCTACAGTGTTCATATTTTAAGAGCTTGTTTAGTGTTTTTAGGTAACTGTACAAAGGGCCTTCTATATTCTGATTATGAAACATACTGCAAAATCCCTTCTTGACAGAGACTGTGCTCTGCCATTTTAGCTTTTATTTACAAATAAAATAAGTTTGTAGTTCTGATCGCTGTAAAGATGCCCAAACCATTTTCTTCCAGACTCGGCAGAAAGCCTGAAACAATAGGCTTATTGAACTAAAAATTGGGTGTTAAATCTGGAATGTGATAATTTAACACGTCAACAATGGCTTTAAAAGGGGCATATATATATATTATATATATATATATATATATATATTATACACACATACACACACACACACACCCCGTCTCAACAACCTCAAACTGCTTCACATATTCTCTCAATTGCCAAGACCCTAAAGTCCCCTTAGCAAGCTGTCTGTCTTCAGCTTCTCTTCAACTACATTTGTTGTGTATTATGCCTCAGTACCCGAAACTCTGAAATCTGAAGGAAGTGTAAAATAGAAATCAAAACACCCAGGAGACACCATACTCAACTGGCTTAGGTTGTGGGCTGTCTAGGGAAAATTTAAATGGGTACCTCCGCAAATTCTGAGGTTCCCGCTACATTTAGGTCTAACCTGCTGCACAGAACATGGGGACTTGGCTATAAACCTTTACCTTTAAATAGCATGTTGAAAATACAACAGGGGAGTTCTCTCTAGAGATGTCAGATCAGTGTCCCCATGAGGAATGAAATCAGATACCAACCAAAATCCCACAGTGCCTGGCCAATGTACGAAGAAGAGAAGAAAATATTCTTTCAAGTGCCATTATACCTAGAGACTGACTCACATCCGTATTGTTTTATTGACCACAAGTACTGTACAGTGAACACATGGCATTCTGTTCTGCTTCATTCATCAGAAGCACAGCTTGATTTACAGAAGGCAGGGATGAGCTCATGAAATTGTATTTGCTAAGCTTACCAATCAAAACCAAGCTCTGAATGAAAATAAAATACTTAAGGGAACTAAAAAGATCAAGGAGACACTTGTAGTCAATAGTTAGACCTCAAAGTGAGGGGTTTTTTTGGCCTCCTCCCGCCATTTTTTTAAAAAAGTGCTATATTCAACATTCACCAGTCATAAGAACAGTCTTTGTGTCACCTCAACCTTACTCACAGAAGGTGAGACAATTCATAACAAGACTTAGGACATATGAGAGCCTCAAATATACAAAATATTGACTGTTAAAGCCAGATGTATTAGAAGAACTTGGAGGCTGAGAAAGGCAGCTTTAAAAGTAGGGTGGGGAGAGAAAACACTAGGTTCTCTTCCAGAATTATGCATATACATTTGTATGTCATGCAGCACAATCACAAATTAGAGGCAGCAGATGCAACACGCCTTTGGTCTATCACAGCTACAGAAATGCTGGCTTCCAAAGGGCAACGACTATGCTGTGCACAACATAAACATAAACAGAAGCAGAGTCGCATAAGCCGCACTACTCCGAGGTGGCTTAAGGAGGTTTACCCGAGGTATGGGCCCGTGGGATTTACCAACCCTAAAAACTGGCTGGATGCTTTGCTTTAAGCCCTGGCTATTTTTGCTGGTGCCAGCAAAAATGATTCTGTGGTCCACAGAGTACACAGCATGCTGGAATCTCCCAGCATTCTCAACATTCAGTGGCTGTGGAAGGTCCACCCTGCATGATCAAACTCACCATACAGGCTGTGCTCCAAATATCAGCAGGAGTGTTATACCCAGATCCTATCAGGACCTCCAGGGACCGGTACTGCCTTGTCTGGATGTCCTCAGTGAAGTGCTTATGCTAAAAAACACAAAAAGGAATGCTTTATTAAGTGGTTGAAATCTCTAAAGAAGAGATTCTTCCACTAAGAACCTAGAGGTATTTACAGAGATCTCGCAGCTGAAACATGACAGACTGTTTCCTCCTCAATTAAGCAGTTTCTTAAATTTCCAACAAATGATTCAAATGCCCTAACCAGAGGCACTTCTCCTTAGATAAAATAGCCTGACAATTCAGATGACAGCAAACAGTAGCAACAGCAGGGGAGTGCGCCAGTGTTCAAGTTTAACTACAAGTGACTTGTGACAGGTAGCCTATTTCACATCTGACACCGACAGCTTCTGTCAGACATCAAGACGTGCTGCCTAAACATTAGGAACCATGTTTAAAAATGGGATGCACTTCACAGCTATCAGTTTGTGCGCTAATGCTAGCAGGTCAAGGGTTCAAGCTGACACTAAATCATGATCATGTAAAGTTAAGGTGAATGACAAAGCTTTTGTAAACAAGTTTTAAATAAGGTTAATAACCTACAGTAATATACCCAGACAGATACATTTCTATTTTAATCACTACTGAGAAGCAGTGGTTAGTTATTTCAGAAGTCCGACCTTCCCCCTTACTAGAGGGTGTGTGGCAGCTCCTACTTAAGCAGAGCAGCAAAGCTCTTCTAGGATATTGTCTCATTAAAAGCTGTAATTCAAAACAAAGAATCCTGAATTTAGGACTTTACTTCCTTAAAGACAGTTTCAAATTGTTTTGCTATTTAAAAGAATTTAAGTAGACATTCTTTGCTGTTTGAGATTTCAAACAGATTCAGAAGCACTGCTGTATAGCCTTTAAAGGCCAAAACTGTTTACAGTTTCTTACATGCTCAGGAATCACAAATGAAATGGTTTCTTCAGAGCATATGACTGGACAGGCTGCAAAACTAGCTGCAACAAGGCACAATAGAGGAACATGAAGAGGACTGTTTAAAAACTTAATAAAAAGGATTAAGTTAGCCTTCATGACACTGTGGGTGAGCTGTAACGTTTTGCACCTTTTAAGTAAGCTTTTTCGATAATGCTTTCTTTATTATAGATCATTTTCTTCAGCTCCCCCCTTACACACAGTCAACTGGAAACAGATTAGTAGCTTTGGTCACTCAACACTGAAAAGTTTACACTTACCACCCAGCAGGCATTTCCTAGGTCAGCTATCTTCACTTTGAGCTTATCTGCATTCCTGGGCTCAAGAGGATTAAGGAGGAAATTCCCAGCAGTAAATTTCCCTAAATGCAATACGCACAAACAGCTGATTAAATCCACATGGATAGAGCCACCATCTGCCACCCAAACCTCACAGGCATCATTCTACACAAGAAGGATATGGGTCAATGAGAACTATCCCCCATGCAGTCTAGCTACTAACCATCAACTCTAGTCAATATCTTAACATCACAGGCACTCCAGAAGAGTATTAAGATAGTAACTTGATATAACTAGCACATTCTGCCCAGTTACATTTGCAAAAGCACCTCCCCCTGCATTACACAATAAAGACACAAACACTAGCATAACAGAGCATGTGCAAATGCAGGCAGACGGCTGTTTCTCTGAGCTCTGCTAGCTTGGCTTTTTTAAATAGCTTGTTTTCATTAAGACTGGCTCTTTGACAGTGCTGACACCAGCAGAATTTAGAATGCTTTCTGCAGCATTGGTAGGTTCTGACCACGTCTAAATGAGCCTCAACCCTACGGAAGCCTTCTTTGACATTACAAGGGTTAAATTCCAAGGATGGCAGCACTGTTTCCCATTGTAGCAATTGCAGCCAATGGCTGCAAAGCTTAAAGTGTACAGTTAGAATGAGGCAGGATGGACATACTGGAGAAATAAAAGGAGAAAAAAGTCAAACTACATCTAATAAGAATTCCTAAATGCACTGGGAAAGGCAGTTCTGAGAAATGAGGTGTGTCTAGTAATACAGAGAGGCATCAAAAGACTCAGTACCAGGCTGTTTTGATACCTTGTTAAATTTCTTTTTTTAACTCTTACATTCACTTACATTTTCCTGGCAGCATTTTCCTGGGGTAATGCTACAAGACAATTTAGTAGAGAAGTACAGGGATTGTTCTCATTTTCCTATTTTGGGCTGAGATGTTTGACATTACCCTGACTCAAAGGAGCAATGGTTTCATTGAGCGACCTATGTAATTTAAATTATACTAGTATACTTTTAGGTATGTCAAACGAATTTTGTTTCTCCCTTACACTAGTCAAACTAGTTTTATAGTAGGTTGTCTGTTATAACTGATAGACTTGAAGTCTTTCCTCCTTACAAGTTTAGCAAAACTATCCCTCCCCACTTGCACTTTCTTTAAAACACATTTATCGTTCTGCAAGGGATGACTACTTAAGGAATTTATGCTAGAAAAGTAATGCTCAGCTATTTTTAATACCTTGCAAGGAAAGTTAATTTTGGGCCCTGTCACAGCAAACACATATCAATACACGCTTTTCTATGTGTTCTATGTTCTGTCAGCCCTCTCTTCTCTCACTCTAGTTCAGTTATCTCATGCAACCTTGGGTTGAACCATAGCCTTTGTGGTTTTGAATTCCAGAGTGTGTAAACTGTAACCCTGTACTCTTACCCAACTCTTTATGTACAGATATTTAAAAAAGATCTCTGAACAAAAGAGTGAGGGAGCAGAGGGAATGCTCCCATTTAAGGCGTGACTACGCTCATAAACATACTTGGAGAAGGTAACTGGGTGTTTTTTAAAGCGGGAAAAGACAGAATGAATCAGATGAGAGTCCAGGGTCGCAGTTTACACAGTCTGGAATCCATCATATCAAAAGGCCTAACTGCCCATCATCTCAAAGTTGCGAAAGTGGAACCTCTGCAAAGGCAGATCAGAGTGGAGAGTGCTGTCAGGACTGGGCTCAAAGAGACGGCCTCAGGCAGAGTAAAAAGATTCCAATTAATGCCACATTACAGACTTCAAAGGACAGCTCTCCTAAAAGGGAGGGTTTCTCTCTTGCACACGTGTCCTCTGATACCTTTGTTCTCAGATGGGCCATTATTCTCATCCTCTGAGGGGATCTCTGCCCGTATACTCTCTTGCAATTGGCTGATTTCCTGCTCACTGAACGATTGCTCTTCACTTGAAGTTGGCTGATATACCATGGAATCTAGCACCTCAGAAATTAAGGGCACACATGAGTCCGACATTACTTCTCGCGACCTGTTCTCCAAGTCTCCATTACGCTGGCTGTAATTACAGCTATGGAAGCTGTCCTCTTCCTGTGCCACAGAGTGCTCATCACAGTCATTGGCATTATGAAGGTCCTCCTCAAGCCTCCCAGACCCTTGGTTGCTGGAGTCTGAGAAGGCAGTCATTTGTACCACTCCGTTGCAGTTGATTTCTGGCATGCATTTTTCCATGCTGCCTTCCATTAGGATAGTTGGCTCTTGTACGTGGGCAACTTCATCTAAGGAAAGGGAATAGAAAAAGAATCAGAAGACTCTTAACACACGGATTGAGTAACAGGTATAACACGACCTTAAGCCAGCCCCAAAAAACCTTAGCACATTTGCACAGAACAGCTGAATGCAATGCTGCTTTAACCCACTTTTACCAGCACAACACTTCCCGATCCCTGCTCAGACTCAGGCGTGGTCTACACTTACGTTAGGTGGACATAGCTACGTCCATCAGGGGTGTGAGAAAACTCAACTCCTGAGTGATGTAGCTACAATGAGTCAGGTCAGTATAGCTAACTATACGTTATTGTGGCATGGCTGCACTGACAGAGCTATGCTGGAATAGCCTCCGCCTGGTCTGCACCTAAACACTTCGGTAAACCTAGCTACATTGCTGCGAAAAATGTCATGTGACATGTGGTGTAGTTAGGTTGACCTAACCCCATTGTTGAATGGAAGATCAACTGATCTTGCTACAGTCTTGGGGTGGAGTGGGGGGGAATCGCCTAGATTTACTAGGACACAGAAAAATGCTTTCCCTCACTGTAAGCATCTATACTACAGCACCTACAATATAGACTACTATCCATAGACTAGCTAGAGCATTAGAGGAATGTGATGACAATTCGATTGCAGATCAGTGGCCAGCATTCACAAGGTTGATGTGCAGCATTAGAGGCCTGACTGTGTGCTGTAGAGATGTACACCACAATTCTACAGTGTGGTGGAAGGAATGTTACTGTGTTTCTGTTTACACACACACACACACACACACACACACACACACACACACACACACACACTTGCATGCAGACCCATGTGATGCTCTGGATCCATACCCAGCTTTTCTGGTACCCCTTCATCAGGTGGGCTCTCTTTTAAGAGCATCTCAAGAGGGTTCTGAGCTTCCTCCTGCTCTTCAGGTAGTGTTTGTACAGGGCTTGCCTCCTTTTCCATCTCCTCTATCTCCTGCATTCGCTTCTCCAGTAGCTCCGCCTGACGTTTCTGCTTTTTCTTCAATTTCTTTTTCTTATTCTTTGACATTTTGTCAGCCTGCAGGGAAATGGCAGACAACCCTCTCACACATCTGGCTTGGTATTTATTCCAATAAAACCCCAACATACAGTCAGGTTTTAATTTTCAGTAAATTCTTTTAGAGCTTGTGTGAAGTCTTCACCTGACAATCCTGGAGACTGAAAAGTCCTGTCCCACCCACAGAACAGCTCTCGCAGCTAGGAAGACCTTCACCTACTGCCAAGCCAATGGGCTTTAGCCCTGACCTGAAAAGGCCATCCTCACAGGAGTGAAGGGAGTTCAGTCTCCATAACTCATGCAATCCTGGGATCATCCACTGTGAATGCCATGACAGGTGTCAATCCTCGTGGCATTTTTGAGATGTAGACTCTAAGGATACAACCTGTCTCTCTCAGGCCATTAGATAGCAACAGCTTTGTACATGGAACAGATTCAAATCTGCAAAATAGCTGACTTTCACAGTATCATAAAGTATCAGGGTTGGAAGGTACCTCAGGAGATCATCTAGTCCAACCCGCTGCACAAAGCAGGACCAATCAAATCATCCAATAGATTTTTGCCCCATATCCCTAAATGGCCCCCTCAAGGATTGAACTCACAGCCCTGAGTTTAGCAGGCCAATGCTCAAACCACTGAGCTACACCTACTGAAAGTCACTGATTTTTAAAAGCTCCACCACTTGGGCCACTTTAATAGCATACCACCTTATTAAGCAATTAATGATTGATGATGCTTTAGGAACACTGAACTATAGAAAATGCTAGTGATCTTGGGAAGCTGGTCTTCTACAACTACTGTTATTGGACATCATTTTGTGACTAGCGGTACCTGTAGTGCAGGAATTTAAACACTCAGTGTGTTCTAAAAACAGCCATACATTGAACTTGTTCACACTTTAAGCTCTTCTACTCTTTTGTTAGGGTCTCAAAGCAGAATTCCCTACCACTTATTATGGAACGAAAGCACAGAACAATTCTAAACAAGTTGTACACCTGAATGTATGTAGACAGCACATATTTACACTTACTTATAAAGGAAGAAAAAAGTTACCATACTTACTGGTTTGGGCTGGGGTGCAGTACTCACTGGAAGAGAAAGAAATAAAGTTAATATGCTTGTATTATAGATTGCAATTACATTGCAGTAAAAGTATCACAGGAGCAAAAATACAAAAGAATTACTGGAAGCCAGGAATGTCTTCTATAGAGCCCACTTGGTTTTCCTGTGGATACCAGTACTGTTGAAATGTAAAGCTCCACTGAAAGAATAAACTGTGATTGCTTCCTTCTCTCCTTATGTATACAGGGAACCTATCAGTGTCTTATTTCTATATAGACTAGTAACAAAACTCAAGTGCATCCTCCAATTCTGAAAGCCTCAATTCTCAAAAGAGGGATAGCACCAACCTACCAGAAAGAATACACTGAAGAACATTTCCATTCAGTGAAACTTGACTCCTCTAATCAGACTGGACAGCAAATTCACTTAAGTGGTGACCAGAAAAAGGGGATGTAAAGCATGTAACAGCATGACAGGATATTTACTTCATGTGTTGTGCACCTTGCTTAAGCCAAGATGTCAACTGGGACCTTGGCAGTCAGAATACCAAAACTGAGAGGGAGCCTATTAGCCTAGCCAGCCCAAGCTGTACTGTGTTGACCTGAGTCAGAGGCTGCACTTTGCATATCAGAGAGACTGCCAGCGACCAACAGTTCCTGTAGACTGCACACAGGGACATGTGAAGATGCCAAGGAGGAGTGTTGAGAATGTATGTGGAGACTTCAAACAAGAATGAAGCCTGTCCTCTGCCATAAACTAGATATTGCATTCACTCAACAGGGAAACCACTTCTGTTTAATCCCATTTCAGGCCTACCCCGCAAGATGGTAAATGGGTAGTGCACATTATTTCATGAAGAGTCTGCCAAAATACATCCACAGAATTGTATAAGGAAGAGAAGTTTCCGCTTTCTAGAGCGCTCAAGGAGGAAAGCTTTTATAGAGCACATCCGAGCACTGACCCACGGTATGTACTCAAAACAGCGATTAAGAAAACACTTGACATTTATATAGTGCTATCTGTAGACCTTAAGAATGCTTTACAAATGACTATTTTACCACCTAATTTGTGTCAGACCAACATTAAAAGCAGATGGTAATAATCACATATGCTGTTTTTACACTGGCAAGCTTCTTGTGGGAACACATGACTACTATTGTAGTTTACGACTGGCTTTACGGAAATGATTTGCAATGCTGTTCCTTTGATTCGCAATGCTGAGACAAGAACTAGAGAATTTTCCCTTGTCAGATCAATTACAATCTCTTTGAACTCTGCGAGTTTTCCGCAGAAAAGGCACCTGCAGAGCCAGAAGGAGGCGGCGCCCCAGATCTCTGCCATTCTGTTGCTTCTGCAGCCAGCCTGCGGATGTACTGTTCATTAACGCACAGCAGAATGTTCTCGGGTTTAATATCAGTATGGATGATCCGACACTTTGTGTGCAAGTAATCCAGTCCCTGCAGAACCTAAACACAAAAGAGAAGAAAACAGATATTCAAGAGATGCACACAATAAGCAAACCAGATGTGAAAAGGGTGAGAAAATAATCAAAGTTCTATAGTTATCTAAGCAAACAGGAAGTTCTTTTACATTAAACCTCAAGGCTATTATCCTGAATCCTGGAGTACAGTTTCTATTGAGTTAAAAGGAAGTTTGCATACAACTTTAACTAGGCAATTATTATAAAATGCCATCTTTGCCTCTATTCCTCAATCTACAGGTACTTAAGTATTAAGCCCCTTGAATTTTAATACTCTAAGCCTTCTCCCTTCCACCTAACCCCCCCAGAAACCTTTCCCCTTTAGTTATTTACAAGGGTAAGGTTAAGAGTACATGGTGGCTCTCCCCCATAAACATGTGCTGCAGTCAGCGAAGAGTGATCTTATAGAAGTATAAAGGGAGCTACTCATTGTGGGAAAGGGGAAGGGATTTACCTCCTCTCCCCCCCCATCCCAGGGGCAACAAGACTTGGAGTGGAAGAGGGGGTGAAAAGCCAAGCCAGCCAATTTTGCACTGTTAAGTTTAAATGGTTATAGCTAGCATACAGGGATTTATGTTATGCACACTCACTGTTCAAAGCAGACCTCCTCACCTAAACAGAATGCAGGTACTGACCACTGAAACCACTTATTTTAGTTATTGCATGAGAACATGTACCACTATGAATCTGTCTCATTGCCTGCATTTGATGGAAAAGCAATTATAGTCACAAAAGAGTTCTCACTGGAGTCAGGGTATTAATTCAGTGAGAGCTGGAACGTGCCTGTTGGATGATTCTTTTGACACAGGGGAGTGGAAGGCCCTGGTAATTTGACTTGATGATCCACTTCAGGAGATGATGCCCTAGAACTTCAAACACCATACAGATATCTGCAGTAGAGTCAAGGAGAAAGAGGGACATCCTGACCCAAAGAGCCTCCAGGATTATTACAGTGCTGAAAATAAATCTAACCCCCAAGAAACCACCTCTGCCACCTGATGTTGCAGCTACCACCAGCTCCATTTCCTTCCCAGCACAGGCAGCTGTATAGGTATTTGGAGCACCAAATGTGTGAGAAAACAATAAGTGGCACCATCAGTGGCAATGTAACACTTAAAATAGCTAAGAACACAGCGCGTTTGGAGCAGTGGTGTTATTACAGCAGTAATACCAAATTCTGGGAAGAGGCCATCTGTACAATGGACTATGTCTGAACTGCTGCTAGCATTTAAACACACTGCCTAGCTGAGCAGACAAATTCCCAAATGACCTTGGCTCTCATCCCAGATCTCTTTATAACAAAATTTGAACTCTGACCAAAGAGCTGAATTCTCAATCCATAGATCAAGCCATGTTATTTCTCTCCCAGCTTTTTTCCTAAAGCTACTTTCACTTTTCACAGACCCAAACTTCAATACTGTTTGTATTTCTTAGGTGGAAATGGTATAAACTGATGAGGCTGCTTCTGTGACAGGTTCAATATTAAGCATTTGCTGTTCAAAAGCCTAGCTCTTAAAATTCATGACTTTTTTCATCTCATATGTAGCGTGTATATGCTTTCTTCTTGCCTGAATTTAAAGCAACACTGAAGGAGCAGCGTCAAGTCAAAATTAGACTCAAACTCTTCTTTTTACACAAGAAAAGATTAACGGGAATATTTCCATCACTTTCTTTGAAGCAGTGGACTGAGCTGCTCTGATTTTGTGCTCTCTAGAGAATATCCTTTCCCACTGCAGCTAAGCAGCAGAGCTGAACTTTATTCATAGTGCTGTCCTGCATTCCCCTTTAGGTATCAACATTAGAAAGCTTACCATCTAGGGTCCGATTCTCCCTCTGCAATATACTACTGACTCCCAGTGAAGTAAATGAAAGTCACTCATTCTGCAAAGGAGGGAGGTAGGGTACAAAGGAAAGTCTTGGGGCTAGAATTCTACAACACTCTTTATGAAGAGCCCCAGTAAAGTGCTTCACATCACACAAAACACTTGAGAGCCTGCCTTTTTCTTGATGCTACAAACATACACAGGATCTTTGACAATCCAGTATTAAGAGTTCCCAAGCAGGTCATAAGGTTACGCTTTAGAAACTTTCAGGCCTGTAAGGCTGCCAAAGCAAACCCTCTTAGTTAGAAGCTCACCTATGCTGCTAAATTATAAGCCTACAGTTCGCACTCGACAGGAGCAGATAAATCTGATATTGTGCAATGCTTTATTTTTTAGTCAGGGATTTTAATAAAAGGCTGCATGTGGCCTAGTCAAGGATGAAAGAGAAAAATCCCAAGAAACTGTGCAGTCAGCTCTCATCAAGCGCAGTCATGCTGTCTTGCATATTAAATCATGACTCAACAGCACAGTCCTTCACAACTTACATGGTGATGGATTATTGTAGACCTATGCTCTGCAGGGAGCTATAAGGCCCCCTAGGAGAGGACTGTTTTATTGGAGATTTGCTTTGGCCAGTGAAATGGCTGCCTAGACATTGTTCACCTCTCAGTGGCAAGAGAGCCGCACAAGAAACTCCCACACTAATTCATTTCTGTGTTCTGTCATTTGTTGTATAAAAGGATACGGGAGCCATTCACTCCTGAGATCTTGAAGTCATCTAATAACTGAACCACCATCTCTCTATTTGGATCATTGGGGTCAGTGTTGCGAACCTGGAACACAAGATAAATCATTTCATAGAATTCCTGGGCTGGACATCACTGGGTGTGTAACATGTTTGCCCCTCTCTTCAGTGGCCCTCAGGAAAGGGGAAAAGCATTGTGCTAAGCAGTGCTGGTGGAGTCCAGAATGGTGCATACATCTTCCTTCAACCTTCCCTACAATCCATTAAACAGCATACAACATGAATATTTTATCTGACCGATGAACTTAAATGAAAAGCAAAGCTACCAGCTCTGGGAAGTGCAAAGTGGAGATTAGGAGGCAAGCAGTTTCAATGATTGTATGACCATCAGGGACCACCATAAGTCTTGGTTCTGACCAGTTCCCATGGAGGAGATAAAGTCCCAACACGGAAAAAAGGAGTTCAAGCTTGGATAGTGCTCTGTAACAAAACGTCAGCTTTGCTTACTTTTACCCCTTTATGGATCAAAAAAAAAAAAAATAGGACCCAGCCAGACACTACACGAGTCAGTTCTGTCTGTCACATACCCCTCCCATATACTGTGAAATCAAGAGATGATCCCTGAGTACAGGATCCATTTTCCAAACTCCGTGGGGTATTAACTCTGAAAATGGACAAAGTGGAACACAGCTTTCTACCTTCCAACACTCACCGATTTCAGCAGTTTGATTTCATCCAGTGCTGTTTCTGTGTAGTGCTCAGCACTCTTCACTACTTTCATCGCCACAAACCTTTTCCCCCTTAAACACAGACACAGCACGTTAGTGATAACTGGTCTGCTATTCAAAGAGGCAGTCTCCAGAATGGTCTTAATTCACTTGCATCCAAGACCCAGTTACAGGTTGCTTCCTTAGTAACACAGGAAGATAAGTTCCAATTCACTCATATGAAAACTGTCTCTAGGTCTCTTACAAAACCCAGTTAATTTTCCTTGCCTTATACATATAAGGCAAACTATACCTTAATTGGCCTGAAGTATTGGAACACAAACAGCTGAACACTCAAGCATTCTCTCTTTATATGTGCATGCAATAAAAATATTAATACCTGTACATATGTAAACACAATCATCTTTTCTGACACTGTACGCACAGCACAAGATAATAGAAGTCTGCTAATCTTATCTGTGCAAAGATTATCTACTCTGGATTCTTGGCAGAAATGCCAGCAAAAGAACAAAAACCTTACTGAATGTCCCAAGATAGCCACACTGTGGAAAAGTGCCCCCATCCTAGTTTCCGGATCACATGGTATCGCCCATTGAATAGATCTCCTATTTTCACAAGATGATAGCCACCTGGAAGAAGTAAATGGGAAGTGATCAGTTCAAACCATAATATGGATGTCAAAAAACAGACAGGTGGAGCAAGAACCAAGGCTCCGGAACAAGTCATTCAACATTTTGATAGGCTAGAGAAATGTAATGGGCATACGAGGGTTTTCTCCATGTGAATGCTACTGGAGTAGCCTCACCGCTTCCTCCTTGGCATTTTGTTTAAAAAAACAACCCACTACGTTTAAATGAAAATAAATATGCTCTAAAGCTGAACTAGAATGATCATGAAGGTGCTTTTATAGGCAAAGGTGGTCATGCTCTGCCTCATTCAGTGCACAAAATGCATGTTGCTCAGGGATAAAATCCCAACTGTCTAGTGAATGAGTCTGATGTGTGTAGAACCCCTACCTCATTTTGTTGCAGAATTGGACTAAGTGTCGTGAAGGAGGCAGGACACTGGAGGAAGAGAAAGGATGCCTAAGGAAGCTGAATGCCGCTTTGGAGAAGTGAAATCTCTCTCGGCTTCTGCTGTAAAGTTTCAACATACTGGGCAAGTCACTTAAAAATGAAATTTGTTCTTCATTTTCTGAACAGACAATTGGAGATACCTGGGGCTTGAGCTGCAGAAGTGCTGAGCACTCTTTGCTGCAACTGAAGGCAATGGAGATTATTCTAAACAGATCCAGTGCTATCAACCCACTAAGCACTCTGGGAGGAAAAATAAGTAAATCAGACTTTAGTGATCTCAAATTAGGCACTCAAATTAGCAGATACTTTTGGCCTTAATTCTGTGCCTCAGTTCTTCATCCATAATATGTGGGTACCACCTCTTATCTCAAAAGATGTTATGATATATTATTTGGAAACACTCATTGTATGGTGATGAGTGTCATTAAAAAGCCCACAAGGAAATAAATTCTGTATTCAGAACAGGGTCTGAAGGGTGTGCAGTAAATAAGATGACACCACTGAATAGTAAAGATAAGACAAAATATTCAATAACTATCCATAGTGAGCAACATCCAATCCCATATACTGAATGAGACATGGACCAGTGAAAAAAAAAAGTGTGACCATAATTGAAGACTGTCAATACACACACGGGGGCTCAGTTAACGTTGCATGGACCACCTTATTTCTGGCATTTCTTAACTTCTGAAAGCTTGACTTTTCAAACCTCACATTCTTTTTAGTACAGGTGTTTGTAATTAAGCCTATTTAACAGTTTGTCCATGTTTCTACTGTTTACATAGCAAAACTCAGCCAGGGCTGTAACTTTTCTTGTTACCATTTGTGCAATCAACACCAAAAGCAACACTTTTTCCTGCACTGTTAAGTGCTATACTGACTTGCACCATTGTGATGGACCCAGGACAGTACATCTACCCCATGTATTTGTTTTTGGTGTATAGTATCTATACATAGCACACTCTGCTGGTGTCTAGAGCCTATGGATTATTACACCGATTCCAAAATGGGAGGGACAGCCCCGTGGACAAAGTATAAAATATCTACAGTGTAGACGTAACACTTTCGTTCCCTTTTTTGCCTTCTCTCGTTTCCTGAATTGAATGGTTCTGACCTGCATGAAGCTATTTGTTGGCCCAGAGGTCCAGAATATGCTACAGGAGGGAAGAAGTTTTATTCTTTTCATTCATTCCTTGGATAGTTTTCCCCTTTTATTTTTATTTTACTTTTTAGCTGAATTAAGTTTTTCACAAGTTTCCCTCAGGATCCAATGACAGGAATGTTCTGGGTCTCTGTGAAGGCCCAAGCTCTTCCTATTCCCTTAACTACTCCAGAGGTGATTGGCAAAGAGAGCATGGTAAAGAAGTGGGTTTACTTGCACAAGAATGGTGGGCATAACTGACTCCATTCAATTTTCAGAAATGTGCATGCATTTCCTCTTATCTTTTCAGGAGAATCTCAAGGGAAAAGAAAATCGGGAAAAACCGAAAACAAAGTTGTTCTCAAAATTAGAAGCTGCTTTTTTGTTATATTTGTGTCTTGTTGCTCTGGGCAGTTTTCATGTAGCCATCCTGACAGAGGACACAATCAGTGCCCTGAGCTGTCAGAGAAGTTATCACAGAGTGGGCAGTAGCATTCAGGGATTGCACTGGAAGAACCAAATGCCCTGGATCAGTTATTAGGCAAGTGTTTGCTGTCTACATTAGCACTTCACCAGTGCAGGCTATCACAGAAGCAGCAAGCACAGCCATCCTTCGAGCATAGTTTCAAAAGCCTGTGAATTATTGCTACCAGTTGTGTGTGTGAATCTTCGGTATGTTACAAGCATGTTAGAGGGATGCAGAGCTTAGGTGGAGTCCTAAAAGGCAAAAATAGGAGGTAGATGCCCAATTCCCATTGAAAGTCAAAGAGCTGGACACCTAGGTGTGCTCTTACATTCATTCACAAACAAATTTATGGGTATATTTTCTGAGCACTGGTGACATCCTTAAATGATGTATTAAAAACAGAACCCTCAGCTCAGGTCTTAAGTAAAAAGACTTTCAGCTGACCTTTTAAGAAGAGGGGAAAGGAGAACAGAATAGGTAGTTGCAGCTGCATGGCTTTACCATCTTAGAGACTCTAAAAAATGCTGCCATAAGCAGAGATTGAAGTCTCAGTACCTAGACTCTTCTCCCTTCGACAGCGACAAATGCACCTTCCAGGGAGGGCTTAGCTAATTCTTTTCTCCTCAAGGCAGATGGGTAATGGTTTTGTCAAGCGTCTAAATGTTAACTTGCATACTTTGCAATGTGATCTCAGAACAGTGAGTACCAAACTTATTCCCACATCTTAGAGGAAAAATTTCAAGATGATCCTGGCTTGGGTTGATAGTCAAAGCAACCTCTTCCTGAGTGAGAAGAGACCTCATTAACGAGTAGAAAGGTTTAAGAATCTTATCAACCGACAATTTAATATCCACATCACCCTAGTCACAAGTTAAGCTTCCCACTTTGACAGCCTCTATTTCCTTAGTGGATAAAGAGAATGTATCTCCTGCTCTGCGTATCTCTTAGGAGGTAAGCGACAGGGTCTGCACTAACTGTATCAGCACAGCTGTGCTGCTGTACTGCTCATGTGAAGACGTGCCTATGTCTACTGGAGAAGAGCTTCTCTCGTCAGTGTAGCTAATCCACCTCCATGGTAGCTATGTCAATGGGAGAAGCTCTCTGGGGGAGACAGTGCTGTCTACTCCCAGGGATTAAATCGGTATAATTATGTCAGACTTGTAATCGGCATAAACCCATAATGTTTTCTTGGCCAGAGCTCCAAAATCATATTAGCCTTAATGCCCACAGGGGAGAAAACGATACCAAACTGTATTTAGCATGAGTCTAAAGAAGCAACCTCTCACCTTTACAGTAATCATTTGGATCCTCCTGTTCATCATCATCTGATCCCAGGATTTCTTCCTCTTGTTCTGGGAGATCATTCTCTGAATGAGTAGCTGGGCCTCGATGCTGAGTTTCAGGCCTGAGAGAGCATGAACATAAGGTGCAGACACATTAGGTTTCCATTCAACAACTTTCACTTTCTTCCATGTGGAAGATTGGATAGAGAGGAGAAGAGAACGACAGTAAGTGGCCTTCAGAAAACCTACTCTCACATTTAAAAGCTTTTACTTCCAGGACTGTTCTCTAGAGAAATTTTTTATAGTCAGAACAAGTGCATACAATTTTTACAATGAGTTAAAACTTAGCTGATCCCACTGAGATAAGTTACTGCCCTCAGGAGTTCTTCCAGTCTCTTTTCACACTAAAGATTTCAAGTCAGTGACGTTTCTTAGCAATTTATATTTTAAGGCTCTATTTATATAGAATTTGAGGACCATAAATGAGTAAAAAGTGTTAATTAGTTTAAGACTGATGTCATGCTCATTACATGAAACTATCCCAGATTAAGAGGATTCAGTGACATTTCTTGGATACTGCAGTCCCTTCTCAGTGAAGTAGACTTTCACCATCTGCTTCGAGTCAGGGTCGGTATAAAACAGCTCTTATGATCTGAAAAGATATTACGGAATTAGGATGAATTAAAAACTTGTTCTTTAAGAATTAGGTGGCTGCCATTTTAAAACCTGTGCCTTTTGTACTCCAATTCAGAAGATGAAAGACATTCAAAAGATGCCTCTTTTCTCTAAGACCTGAGTTGTCTACAGATGAAAATTTCAGAGGCTAGTTAGCTTTTCATCATATATGCTGTACTAGGGTGATTGCAGGAACAAAGTTAAGTTGGTCAGTGTCACTTTCTGGTTCTCATGCATTAGCACAATATTTTGGTTTCCAATACTGTAAGGGAGTGTTTAAATCCCAAAACACATTAAGGTAAAATTTGAGTCTATCACAGTTTCAAAGCCACTCACTGATACTAGCTGTTAGTGTCCCTTTAAGGGATGATGCCTACTAAATCCAGAAATACTCAAAGAAACTATGGAAACTGGTTCAGAGTAACATTTTCTCCCCACTTCTCCATTAGTTGCTAGCTGTCAGTGTTCAGTTTATGCTTATTAACAGAGGGCTGGAAGAAAATCATCATCCCACCATGATAAAGTACTGGGAAATGCAGAGACTAGATACTTTCAGTTGCATTAATTGTGCCATTAGCAACGGACAGTCAAAGCCCTGATAAAAGGAAAGTCTTCCATCTGTTTTAAAGCAAATAAAACACACCTTTATTAGACATAAAACCTAACAGAGCTAATCGATCCCCTTCACAGCATTAGCCTACTGATCTTACATAAAGCACAAGTATGCAGTCTCTGTATCAATCATGTTTATTACGGTAGTACTAATAGGCTAACCAAGAACACCCCATTGTGCTAGGCACTGTATAAGCACTGTAGTAATAGATATACATCATCACTAAGACTACATTTTTAGAAGTATAAAACAAGACTACAGTTGACAAAATACACATCAACCCATCATCTTGTCTTTATAGCATGACATACCAACACAAGATCCAGTAATTTACATGATCTTCTAGTCAGTATGAACTAGTTAAAGCTCTACTATATTACAACTATTGTTTTCATAAGTTAGTAATTGATGCCTCCCATCCACCATGATTAAAATTCTATTCCAACATTGCTCAAACCCCTCCACAATGATTACTGAGTGCACGTACACTAGAAATGTTAGGCTAACTTACAGCCACCACACTGGTTCATGTCCACGCTACCCTCCTTTTGCCAGTGGTGTACATCCTTATTTGGAGTACTTCCACCAGCTTAAGGGGGCCCTGTGAGGGACAGAGCACACCTGGCTCCCTGCTCTAGGATGGAGCCATGAAATTGACAAGAATGACAGTCAACAGCTAGAGTAACAGTTTCTACAAGACAATGTATGGCCCTAGTTACATGACATCGTGGAGATAAGAGTTATGATGTCGGTGTAGTAGGGCACTTACATCAGCAGGAACAAGGCTGCAATATGTACACTAACGTAATTATGTCAATGTAAATTGCCTTATATTGACCTAAGTCTGGAGTATAGACTAAGCCTGAAGAAAGTGCTGGTTATGTCAGTCACAGTATTAGATGTGGCCTGCAGTTTTAGTTGCTCAGAACTGAACTACAGGAGTCACATTAGTCACCTTACGGCAGCATAGAGCATACTATACAATTTACATTTGTACAAGTGACCTGTTCGGTTTTAATGGAAGGCCACAAGACATGGAGGCAAATTTCACTGAACCTTTTCCCATGTGCATGCTGCACTACTCAGGAGGATTTCAACCCTTTTTTATAAGCTGAACAAGGCAACTAATCTTAGGAGCCTATTAAGACTTATGTAACTGCTATCAGTATTGCTGCTCTCCAAAGAATCTGACAGTTGCCCTTGTATATTCTAGGGCCTCATGATTCCCTGTGCTTTAAGAATTCAGCATTTCACAAGTCATGCTGATCACTGGTCCTGAACTGTACCACACGAACATTTCCAGGAGATCATCACAGTACAGTGATGCATCTATCTGTATTCAAACACGAATGATTTCCAATACTGCAGTTTGACCTAGTTCAAGACTAAACTAAAAATAAACAGAAAACCCAAGCAGTTATCTGCACCCTGCACAGCCAGTTCAAGTCTGTCATTTTATTTGGTGAAAATTAGAGAGGGAGCAAGTTTGGATGCTAATCCAAACCTAGGACAGGGAGCAAGTGCAAGAGGACAGAACCAAATTGCAAAAGAAACATTGTGTGGCTAGGGCACCGTTATTTGTATTGTCATAGAACCTGGCAATACTCGTTGTGCATCAGGAGCTCACTGGGCTAGGCATTGTGCAAGTATAAAACGAAAAAGGTGGTCCTGCCCTCAGACAAGACATGGACGGATACAGACATATGAGGGAGTACAAGGAAACAGTATTTGTCAGCATGATAGCCAGCTGTATCAGCACACCCGACTACCTGTTGTCCGATTTTTTTGTAGCCACAGCAAAGTGGAGTTTTAAGGATGGATCTGGAGAGAAACAATGAAGTGGCTTTACAGATGTTGCTCCTTTCAATGACCAGTTTGAACATTTAGCAAGTGGATGATGGAGGCTGGCATCCTGCTGACCTCTCGATACAGAAGGATAAATGATGGGTAGGAAGGGGATAGGCCTTGAAGAGGCTTCAAGGTGAAGACAAGTTGCTTATATTTGATGTGCTAAAGATGGGGGAGCCAGTGGAGGGTTACAAAGAGGGGTGAGATAGTCAAAACAAGAGTAGGAAAACTCTATCCAACAGCATTCCAAATGGATCTGACTGGGGCAAGATTGCCCAGTCAAGGCCAGAGGATAAGAGGTTTCAGTAATCCTGATGTGCTACAATGGATGAGAGCCCTGGGAGCTGCAGCAGTGAGAAGAGTTTGGGTGCTTATAAATATCCAGTTTACACTCAGGGAGAGGAAAACCAGCAGATTAGGGAACTTAAATCCAGCAGCCACACCCAACACATTCAGTCTCCTCAATACTGCCCTAAGATTTTTTTCCTTTATGTAACCAAGTACTACATAGTTGCTTCAGGGAAGGTGTGGGATAGAGATGAGAACATGGAGCCACAAGAAGATTCATCTTAAGTGGTCCACAATGGAATGTTTGAAAACCACTGATGTACTTTGCAGCGCTCTTCCTGCATCAAGTTATCAGAAACCACTCAGGCCATTCTGCTGGAAATTTATGAAACCCCCTCCCCTGTCCTAAATGAAACCAACATGTCACAGCTATTGACCATTTGGTGTCTGATGCACTCTACCATTTGCACCTGGCACTGTCCCACAGCTGAGTGTCAGTCTTACCAGATATGACAGTTCTACACTAATTATTCCCCTATTAGCTACATAACAGACAGATCTTCTTAATACCACTGATTTTTTTTTTTTTTTTTTTTTTAAAAACTCTCCTCCAAATAGTCTTTGCTATTATTCAATAGCATTAGGAGGCACTGGACTCTCCATAATAGCCTGACTTCTAAAATGACAACTGCAGGACCAGATCAAAAGGGAACACTAGTATGGTCGAAGTAACAAGATTAAACTCTCGACTAATGAGCCAACAAGAATTCACTCAAACCAAACCCCCGAACAGTCACACACAAAAAGCTCATAACATCCACCATGTCTGCATCCTTCACTCAGACAGCTTAGCCTACAAAAAGGCAGAAAGGGCTGCTGGAGAAAGCAAGAGCACCATTGCCTGTATTTAAAAAGGGAGTAATCAGTAGATAGCTGTCAGTACAGCAAAAATGATAAAAGTCTCAAAAGAAACCACACTTGGGTGATATATAGAGAGATTATAAATTTGTGTAACTATCATACTCAATGCTACATTAAAATGCACCCCGATTTGAATTTTTATATTTTTTCCCCTCTACCTCCTAATTAATCTCAAGAATTAACTAGATTTGCAGCCTGCCTCTGCAATCACATGATCAGATAATATTTTAAGGAAGAAGAAAAGATGACGTCAAGCTGCAGTATTCTAAGGCAAGCATGAAAGCTTTCATGGAATCCACAAAAGTCTTCATCTAGAAACACAAGTCCTTTTTGTCCCCGCCTATGGAAGCTCTTAAGAAGACCAGCTCACATGAGACAAAAGAAAAGCCTACCTGCATGAAGCACGGACTCCCATTGATACAGATACCCCTGAAGATGAACCAACAGTTTTCGAAAGAGCCATTAAAAAAGAATCACTAGCAGACTGTTCAGGCAGCAGAGGTGTACACACCCCTGGTAGAGTACTGGCTCTCTCTGAAAGCAGCAAAGCTTTGTGCAAGAGGGAGGGAGAAAAAAAGATCTCTTCACCACCTAGCTGCAGATGCATAGCACTGCATTGCAGGTAAAGGGCCTTGCAGCAACACTGAGGGGGTTGCTCTCAGCTGATTTTTCTGCAAATTTAGTCATACTCCAGGCTGAATGTAAATCAATTCACCACATTTCCTTGATGTTTACCTGGTTCTACAGTCTTCCCCTGAGCAAATGCTGGAATCAGTCAGATTTTCAGTTTTATCTTCCTGAACTGATTTTATCTGCCTATTTAACAGCCTTTTATGGGACCAACTTCTGCTGGAGAGCACCATGCTTTTGAGCTTACAGAGAGAGCTGAAGAAGAGCTCTGTGGAAGCTTAAAAGCTTGTCTCTCTCTCTCTGACAGAAGTTGGTCCAATCAAAGATATCATCTCACCCACCTTGTGGGTCTATCATCCTGGGAAGGACATAGCTACAACACCACGTGCATATTCAACAGTCCACTAGATTCACAGCTTCTGATAAACATGAGTGTCATTAACTGCTGATAGTCCATCCCTTTTGATGTAGAAACCCTAGGGCAATAAAGCCAGAAATGCAGGGTGTTCCAGGTAAGAAACATTTTCTGAAGTAATTCCAAACTCCAACAGTTGTGGTTACAAAAAGAACTCATCCTTTGTTAAATCACTCATAAATGTGAGAATGTTCTAAATCGTTTAAAAATATTAACTGGACATAGCTGTCTAATGCCATGTGTCCAGCACCTTTCTTGGATGTCACTGTGACAGGCTAGATCACAGCAAACCCCTTGAGAAGTGCCGACTGATATGCTTAGAGGTAGTCCCAGCATGTTTTTCCTGGCAACTTGGGACTTTGGAACCCTGCCTGGTCATGCCAGACACACCTAGCCTGCTACACACACAGACCCAGCTCTGAACCAGGTCCCCTAAAAGCTGCAAGCTTAACTGAAAACCGCTTAAGAAGTGTTCCTGTTTCCAACACTCAGGTACCTAGCTCCCAGCAGGGTCCAAATTCCCAATATATCAGTTTTACCTTGTATAAAGCTTATACTAAAGCTTGACTAGGCTCTTAAACCTTGAACACCCATCCCACCTTTGCTTTTGACTTTAGTACATCAGGTCAAGTTCTCCCTAAGAGAACTAAGTCTGCCTAATTGCTGTTTCTTAGAGCACCTGCAATGAGAGAGGAAGGTTTTATCAATGCACATCCAGTCAAAGGAATGCCTGCTTCTTTTCCTAGTCCCCACGCTTTTCTTATCTACAAGGTTTGCAGAGCAACAACATTGAGATCTCTGCATAAATTTGACAAGTCATTCTTTGGACTCAGCATTGTAGTACAAATTCAGCCATGGCATTACAGAACTTGTTTTCAGGTTAGGTGGATAGCACCGCAGCCAAGCTATTTTTCATGATTTTTCTAGTTTAACTATTTTGAGGACTCATTGAATACACACAAGTTTGTGACACTTGTACTCTACCATTTTGCTACCTTGAAAGCTGCATATGTATCTTTTTTTAAAGAACTTATTGCTAGTCTGTTTCACCCACATCCTTGAAGCTTTTTAATTTGAAGGAGCTGGGGGACCATATATAATTCATGCTTTATGAAGCAAAGTTACCATCCTGTAGTTCTTGTTCTTAAATATTTTGTGAGTATAGGACATCCACCCACACTCCTACAAATTCAGCATAAGTTTTTATTCTCCCTCTGTTTTGTTGAAACAGAACTGGCAGTTACAACCAACAAAAGCAGGTCTGTGGCATCTGCTGATGTAGTTCAACAGTTTCAGAACTATAAAGCCATAGGAGTTCTATTGTCAGGAGACGAACTCACAGGTGGGGAGATATTCTAATAGTTCAGTTTTAAAAAGCTACATTTCGCGTAACAGCCAATGCATGAGTACTTTTGTTTAGTGAGAGTTCAACGTGAAGATTAAAACTACTGAATTCCACACTAAGATTGTGCTAATGTACACAAGTGAAATGATTACGTTTCTTGTTCTCACTCCCACTCCCCGCACAAGCATTTAATAGTTCTACAAAACAGAACTGTCTGCCAGATCAGCTGCACAAGTTGTGAAGGGCTTCCATGGAAACCAGCAGAGTTTAATTTATGTTTTGTCATGTGCAGTTTGATAATCACTTTTGTATTTGAATGAAAAATCTTGTGGGCAAGTCACCAACTTTTGACGTGTTCTGAATGCTTCTGGAAGGTTTTGCATTGGTATTAACTGCAGAGAGCAATAGGAAGAACCTAATCCAAAGCCCTGAGAGAGGGCAAAGACTTCAAGGAAGAAACCAAGGACAAACTTGAGAAGGTCGGGATCAGAAGATATTCCAAGGGAAATAGAAAAGAGATGCTGAAGAGATGTAATACAGCGAAGTGAGAAGCCACCATAATTACCATTCTCCTGTGCCCTTTATTTCAGTGAACTCACTGCTTACCCGGGTGCAAAGGTGGTGAGAGGGAAACTGACCAACTTGCATCATGTGAGCCCTCAATTACGTATCCTTTATTTTGGAAGCAAAAGTGACTGATCAGACCCCAGTGCATCCCAAGAGCCTTAACTGCAGGACTATTGGTAATTGCACACCACTACTTTGGATTAAATAAATGAGAGATTATTTTATATCACAAATGCCATGCTTGTTTACACTAATTGAGATGTTTCCTCATCCCTGTACTACCACCTCTGCATCTCCACTGACGGTGGTAATGGTGCGAGTGCTAGGGTGACAGGACACTAGCACCCCATTTCTATCCCCAATCTGCTCTCTCACACCTCCATTCCAACCACTCAGAGCAGACGCTCACACTTGGCCACTCTCTGCCCACTGACCCTCCCTGAGCAATCCCCCTTTCCTACTTCTCTGAATTCCAGTGTGGCTGCTTCCTCCATCTCCTCCCCGTGTCAGTAACTGGGTGGGGGAAGGGTTAGGAGAGAGAGTTGGTGAAATCTAATGGCTTTAGTTAGTAATAAGTCAGATTCTAGACTAATATAAATGCATTTGTGGATTAAACAGCAAGATAGCTGAAGTTTTACCTAGATAACCGATGCAGATCAAAGTAATGGAATTCTGTCATTACAGTGATTGGCTCTCAACTGACAGAAACCTCTAAAGAGTCGTCATTGGCTCAAACGAACGTGTGTCTCTACTGCAAATGCCTTTAGAACACCGACAAAAGTGCTTGGGCATTCTAAGAAAGACTGAAAATATAGAAGAATATTTTGCTTTGATAACATCCTGTCAGAAGATCTCAAAGGGCTTCACATGGAAAATTCCCCTTATTTTACAGATGAGTGAACTGAGGCACAGAGATTAGTGATTTTTTGAAGTCCATGTGAACCACAAGAATCAGGAAAAGAATTCAGAGAACTCCATTTCTGTTTTAGCCACTTAGTCACGTGACCCCTGGCATACACTACAGTCCAAGTACTGAATTTTAGTCCCTGTATTTTAGAGTAGGGACCATCCTTTCTTCTGTGTTGTACAGTGACCACCACAATGGGGCCCTCCTGATCCATCACTGCAGCTCCCAAGCACTACCCCAAACCAATGCTAAAAATTTCACATACCAAGCAATTTTGGGTGCCCATCTTGACACCTTAAATGGCCCATTTTCCAGCAAGGGAAGAATGCCCATCCTCTGGGAGTCGGGTCCCTTTAGGTATCCTCAGTAGGCATTCAAAATTAGTCACTTTTGAAAATACAGGCTACAGTCAATATAATGAAGTACAGAGAGGGCAGATGGCCTTCATAAAATGAGACTTCAAAACCTAGGATCATTTAGCTTGGAAGGGAAAAATAACTAGGTAGAGGGAACTTAAGGTATTAAGCTATGAATGCAATAAGTGAAAAAAGTCAACCTCTCATTCACCATGTGTCCCATGACAAAAAGATCACTCAATTAATCAGCACATTCAGAAATCAAAAGGAAATATTGCAGAGGATAATCTACAGAAAGACAAGGCAAATACTATAACTATATAGTCACCATTGTTAAATTTGTTGTTATTCATGCTAACAGCAATAAAATGTCATGCTTCACGGTTGGATTGCTCACTTTCACTCCCTGCATACACACCACTAGGGAACTATAATGCAAAGTACTCACTTTTTTCTGAAGCACCAGATATAAACCACTGCAGGAAGCAGGCTATGAGATCTGATGAGCCAGTAATCTTATCTCGCATGGGAAAGCCTGTATGCTAGTCAGTATCTGGACATACACCCATATAGTCAGGTGCAAGTTTGTTCCAACAGTCTGACATGAAGAAAACTAGCCATCAGGGTGAAAAAAAAAAAATCTTGTCTGCTTACTGTGCTGTGGTTCAAGGAATTTAACAGGGAACAAATTCTTTCTACAACGGCTTTGAAATTCAGTGCATTTTTAGTCATTTTTAACCGAGTTTTAAGTTCAGCAACATCACACAACAGATCTTTCCTCACAGCAGATGGAAGAGACCAGTTTGATCTTGTAAATGCTTGCAATATAAACTGCACTGGATAAAAATATGAAATTTCCCAAGCAACGGACTACTAGAGACCTCAAATATCTAGTTCTAACTATTGTGATTTACAGGAAACACACAATGCTCAAAGACTACACACACAGGATGACAATTACAAATGTAACCTACACTTCAGAGAATATACAAGCCCAGAAAATTTCAATTAAAATTGGCTCCCTGTTTAATTTATTTTACAATTGGACTTTTGACAGCAACAAACTGACAATAGCTAACGTCTGCTGGCTGATATCACGTTGACACCCACCAATTATAATTCTAAGGGCTGGTCTACACTGGTGGTCAACCCAAGATGCACAACTTTAGCTACGCGAATAACATAGCTGAAGTCAAAGTATCTTAGGTCGACTTACCTGGCCATCCTCACAGCAGCGAGTCGACTGCTGCCGCTCACCTGTCGTCTCCGCTCCCTCCTCTTGTGGAGATGGAGTTCCGAAGTCAACAGGGCGTGCGTTCGGGGATCAAATTTATCGTGTCTAGACGAGACTCGATAAATCGATCCCCGATACATTGCACATGATCTGGCAGGTAGTACAGACGTACCCTAAGTCACAGCAGCTAATCTGATCCAGAACAGAGTACCAGCACTCCTACAACAAAAGCAGGACATAGTCCAATATAAACAACAGGATACACATTGTAACAACTTAACCTTGTAACATACTCAAAGGATGCTATTGCCTTAGACATGTTATATACCACTATTATAGCTAAAATTAAAGCTACTCGTGATTAGCAGAGCAAAAATTAGATTTTCCCATTGTATTTTGATTCACGGGAATTCAGTCGCACAGATATATGCTGATTTTGCAGTGTTTCCACTTAGTCTGCTCTGTTTCACATGACCCAGCAGGCTAGTGACAAAACTATTTCTTGCTGAAGCAAAGAGCTTTTTCAAGTTTCAATGCACTAAGGAATCACAAACACTAAGCTTAGCAGGTGTAATGTCAGAACCTGAATGCCCTTGCTCCAGATAAAAGTATTGGCAATTCATATTCATTTTTAACAAGTGTTCTATTGATTATAGAAAAATACATATAGAATTTTACTGGAAATATATTGTAAAGTTCTCTGAACAATCATTACTAAGGATAAAAATACACTTTGTAAAACTGCTGTTGCACAGAAGGTGCCTTGTAACAATGGAGGGAAAACACTGAGTGCCAGATTCTACTAATAAATTTCAGCGCGATTTCTCATGGAGTAAAGTACTCAGTGGAAGTAAGAGGATTGGGGGAGGGAAGTGGCAGGCAGAATTTGACTGGGTGATAGTTTTTCCCCAGTGAGTTATTTTTTCCCCATTGAATCCTAAGTCAAACAAATGCCAGAACTTTCTATAGTCATCAGTTATGGAACTGACTCTGACTAAAGATATTATATACAGTCAAACATTTAGAATACCCTCAGATACTCTAGTGACTTTCCTGTTTGGTCACCAGTTACTATAAGACTCTTCTGTGTATTTGATTCCTTACTTCACTCTGTATCTGTTCCTTCATCCTAAAGTATATATTACATGGTTAATGTATCTAGCAGCCTTCTCAATTAAAAACCTTTCAAATAATAGCATCAGAAATTTAACATCTACTTGGACAGTTTTTGTTTCAGTTTATAACTAAGGGCTAGTAACTTGACTTGTTAAAATATACAGAGGTCTCCCTACCCATCCTTTATATATCCTAGTTCAGGGGTAGGCAACCTATGGCATGGGTGCCAAAGGTGGCAGGCAAGCTGATTTTCAGTGGCACTCACACTGCCTGGGTCCTGGCCACCGGTCGGGGGGGGGCTCTGCATTTTAATGTAATATTAAATGAAGCTTCTTAAAACATTTTAAAAACCTTATTTACTTTGCAAACAACAATAGTTCAGTTATATATTATAGACTTACAGAAAGAGACCTTCTAAAAACCTTAAAATGTATTATGGCATGTGAAACCTGAAATTAGCATGAATAAATGACTCAGCAACCACTTCTCAAAGGTTGCCGACCCCTGTAGTTCAAAAAGTTAAAAAGCAAGAAATGGCCACCTTCTGGACAATTATAATCTAAATGGCTCAAATAAGTTACCGCCTGCTCCACCCTGCGTACAACACTATCACTGGATCACACCCTCCCTCATCTCTTTCCCCTCTTAAACACTAGAAAATACCATAAAGTGGAAATAGTTTCTATTGTGTAACTTGAAGCAACAGGTAAAAGTTAGAGATGATAATGTGATGTCTGTGTGTCTTCTTGCAATATACAAAATTCATTGTTCCATTAAGTATAATCTGTTCCACCATTTGAGACATTATATACCAACAAAGTATTTGTGCTATTTCATTAACAGTCTATACCTACTATATTTTAGAGAATTATTTGCACTAAAAATTGGCTACACATGAGTGACAAACTAATTCATTAAACCATGTCAACCACTCTTTAGTTAAAGACCAAGTCCAGTCCACATGTTGATCAACTGTAGTAGGGAAAATGCTTTTAGAATTAAAGCTGCTTAGCCAGATGTTCAAAAGCTTGCTAATCAGACAAGAGCCACCATCCTCCCAGCATAAGGACAGGAATACACACACCATTAAGTTACAGGGTTTTATCATGAATCCCAATTTGTTCCTCCATTGCAGTGAGCAGCTGTCTCCTCAGAAGTAAAAATATTTTTGTTCAATTGCCCTTTCATCTCTCCTCCTTAAAGACCTGACCCTAGTGGATAGAAAGCCAAGAACCAATTTAAGTAATGGCCACTATATTTACACAAGGGAGGCTGATTAACATGGACACTGAACTGTTTTACAGCAAGTGATGCTCAAGCCACTCGACTAACATTTAACCTCAGAATAATGAGATTCTTCACTGTAGCAAGCCACACTTCTTCTGAGGAGATTAACAAGTTATCTACAAACTGGCAGCCATGGAGACAATATCCTAATGAACTCTCAAAGGCAATTTTTCTCACAAGGTATAGTAGGTACCAAGTTATATCCATCACGATCACTCACACATGAGCATTACTTAGAGAAAATCAATTACTTCATGCCAACTTATTGCAAATGTCCCATAGATATACATGGTGTCTACACATGCTCTAGAATAAAAGCATGCAACTAGTTCACGTTTCTGCCTCAACACTACATTTTCTAACTTCTTAGCAGCAAAATATTTTCTACCACTTCTATGTTCCCTTCATCCCACAAGTGGAACAGGTCTATGCAGAAAATCCTTTTGTGTGTGATGTCACGCCAAATAAAATATGGCAGGGAGGAAAGAAAGCATTAGAGAGCCTCATACATTACTAATGCCTCTTTGGACAGCCTATTTAAATCACTACATCCGTTAAGAATGCTGAACTTTATACAACAGATCTGAAGAAAAGGCCTTGGTATACAACTAAATTCAGTAAACAAGCCATGTGCCACAGCAGAAGATTTACAATGTATGTGCATAAGACATTTTATAATTCAGAGCAGTGAGCTTGCAGGAGACCTGGGTACTATTAATGACCATTACTGACTCACTAAGTGACTTTTAAAAAGTAATATTTGGCATTTAATTTTTCACTTGATCATCACAACACTTAATAAAAAGTAGGTATGATTGTTACCACTTGCCCACTGTCTGATCACGTGAGAGTCAGCACTAGAAATTGGGTTTAACGACTCAACCCTGCAAGCACCTCCTTTTCTTGGTCTGCAAGATCTGGATACAACTTACTCACCTTTGTAAAGTCCTTTGAAATCCTTGTATGAAAGGTGTTAAACAGCTAGAGAGTATTATAACAGAAAAAATTCCACTGGCACAAAAGCATGAGTTACTGAAAATCCCACCTCCTCCAAGAGCGAAAAAAAGTATATTTTTATTAATGGGCTAAAAGCCAAGTGGTCAGTTTCAAAACTATGAGAAATTCAGGACTAAGCAGTGACCTGATGGAGGCTTTCTGCATTTAAACCTTACCAATAAACCAGCAAATTGAAATGTATGTATTTTAACTTTTAGATACAAGCTATCCTTAAACCTTCACAACCTGTTAATGTACAATTTGCAGATCTGATTAAATGCTTGTAGAACTGAAGTCAATGCTCCAAAGAAAACAGTACTGTCCATAATTAAAGATGGTTACCCATGCAGCACCCTGATTTTATAACTCCCACATACAAATATGTATGTCTAACATACCCTGCTTCAGCAGGGAGGGCTAGATTGACCTCCATGTCTATTTCAGGCCTACACTTCTATGATATAATATTTGCTTTCTAGTGCTGGGCTCCAGATGGTTCAGTAATCCTTTTCAACAAGTGAGCTGCTGTCTGCTCCATTTCTGACAAGCAGACTCAAAAAATCCATCTCCAGATACCTTAACGAGCTCTGTACAGTTGAACAGATGTGGTTATGCCTTGAAATAAATTTATAATACACCATGGAGAAGTTTATATATGTGTACAAGTAGGAAGTTAGTACTTTGGTGGGCAGATTTTTCCAGTAAATTAGATAATTGTTTTGCTTAATTTATTTTCTCTATGAAACCTTGAAACCAAATGAAGAAAGGAAAGGAAAGTGAGATGCAGACTCAAGAGCTCCACAAACTAACTCCACAGCATAATGAAAGTGATACAGTTATTTTGTAGACACAAAGTGATCACAATCTTTATAGAGAACTTCCAGGTAATAACCCTCTGAGGAACCTCAGACTTTACCCTCCAGGGATTCCCCCAAAGAGGGAGGAAATTCATTGCCTTCAGAGACAAAAGGAGATCTCTTCAGCTGCCCACATGGAACCACCAGACCTTGCTCCTTCCTACCTAAGCTCAGAAAACCACAGGGGCTGTGTGTATGGAAGAGAAGCCCCAACCCGACACCCCACACTCGACACTAGTTTCCCGCTGGCTGGCAGTAGGGTTCGACTTACTTTTTCTGGGCCTTGTCCTTCTTGGCTTTGGTCCGTTTCTTCCGGGCTTGAAGCGCCAGAACTGAGGGAGAGAAATGTAGACTGATGAGATGGGGTAGGGTGGAAGAAATAGGAGTGCAGCCTGCAGTGAGAGGTTCATAGTAAATGAAAACAGAGGTTTGAGGGGACAGGGAACACGTACAGGGCTGGGGTGGCTGGGAAAGCAGACAGGAGGGAAGAGTGGACACAAGGCAGACAGATAGGGGGCAGAAAGCACATACATGCTTGGGGGGAAGCACTCAGGAGAAATAGGGGACAGACCCAGGAGGGCGAAGGCAGACAGGGGGTGCACTCTGGGTGGGGGGGTCAAAGCAGGCAGGCAGATGGAGAACAGAAAGCATATACATGGCGGAGGGAACAGGTCATCAGGGAGGTAGGGGGCATACCCGAGTGGGATGCAAGGCAGGTAGATGGGGCATGCTGGGGGCGGGGGGAATCAAGGCAGGCAGGCACACAGACAGGGAATCACCCACAGGGGGCACAACGCAGACAGTTGGGGGCACACTCTGGGGCGTGGGGTCATGGCAGACAAGGAAACAGAGAGCTGGGTCAAGGCAGGTGGTCAGGGGGTAGACTTAGGGAGGGGGGTCAAGGCAGGTAGATGCGGGGAAAGAAGACACACCCAGAAAGGAACAAGGCAGACATAAGAGGGGACAGGGGGGCACGCCCTGGGGGGGG
>ML677412.1:5295423-5402544 GCA_007922305.1 Dermatemys mawii | reverse complement strand
TGGGGGGGGGTCAAGGCAGGCAGACAGGGAGCGCGCCCTGGGGGGGGGGTCAAGGCAGACAGGCGGGGGGTGCATCCTGGGGGGGGGCAAGGGGCGCGCCCACGGTAAGAGAAACAGGGGACGGCCAGAGGACGCTGCCTACGAGGGACGAAGGGGCCTACGCCCACCCTTCGGTGCACGTGCAAGGGCCGGCGGCCCGCCAGGCCCGGCCCCGGAGAAGACGCCGCGCTCACCTTTTCGCTCCATGGCGGCCAGAGCCGGTAGCCCCCCCTTCGTTCCGCGCGTGCGCTCTAAAGAATTCGCCTGCTTCTGCGCCTGCGCCGAGCTGGGCCGCGCCGGGAGAGACATGCGCACTTTCGGTACCTTCGCGCGCCTCTGCACGCGCCACCAGATGTCCTCATCGCCCTCGCTACTGCCGCTCGAGCTCGAGGCCGAGCTCGCGAGAAAGCCTCCGCCCCCTGGCTCTTCCGAGCGCGTCCGGCAACGCCCCCTCCGAAGGAGAGGGAGGAGCAAGGGCCACGGGGTAGGCTCCACCCCCGCCTCCACCTTGTCCATGGTCCCGAGCGCATGCGCAACGCCCGGAAGGCGGGGAGAGTCCGACTGACTGAAGGGGTGGATGGCGGGACGGCGCAGGCAACGCGGAACACGCGCCGGCCTGTGAGCGAAGCGCTGAGTGTGACGCAAAGCTGGCATTGCCCCGCCCCCCGCCACGCCCAGTTTGAAGTCCCGCCGCCAGAGATAGTAGAGCGGGCGGTTGTGAGCAAGGCCCACAATGCAGTGCGTGTTGGGTCTGTCCAGCTACATCAATCCGGAGTATGGAAAAGTCATAACCGTGCCAGTGTAGTTATAGGTTCTGTACCAGGACCTCTCCCCTCATTCACCCGACCAGGGTGTGGATTTATCACCACATCTTCCTAGTCTAAACAATCATCCACAGCGGATTGTCCATACCCCAGAAAATGATGAAAGGGGCTATGAACCAACTGCTCCCAAATACAACTAATTTTTTAAAAAACTTGTTATAATAATCTGGTGTTGTGCTTATCACTGGAGTAGGTAAAAGAGTTTTCAGAGCAAATTATTTTTAATTTGACAGTAGCCCTTTAAATTAAAACAAACAATGCAGAGAGGTCACTATGACTAAGATAGACTAACACTTTCTTAGGTGTCCCTTATAGCAGGCAGGTGAGTTGGTGGCCATCTCTGCTCTAAATCCTTGTATTCTACTACATAGGCAAGGTGAGGGTTTGAATATCTAGTATTTAACAAGAAATTCACCCCCTCATCCTCACTTTTATAAATAAAGTTTCAGTTGTAGGTGATTTATATATATTCTTCATCCTTGAACAGATGTAGGCACCTATTGGTACAGTTGTTAATGTCACAGAACTAAATGGTGGTGTTTATTAGAGAAAAGTATAAAGTTTTATAAATGAAGTTTGTAGCTGATTAAATACTGTATTTAATCAGCTACAGAGTAAGCAATTTCAATGTCACTTAAAAACTTTAATATATTCACTCTTGGTGTAGGCATGTTGGTCCCTGGCTATTGGGTAGGCAAGGTGGGTGAGATATCTTTTATTAGACAAACTTTCAAAGCTCTTCTTCAAATCTAGGTAACATAGTCAGCCCATTACAGCTATACAATGATGCTCTATCACCACACCAGTTCCAGCAACACTGCTTGTTAGAAAGCTTTAGCCACATAGGGCCAGCAGAGGGCGTTCAAATCATTGGGTTGGTAAAATCAGTATATGAACAGTGGTTTGTTTTTCTTTCTAGACCGAGTTTTAAAAACAACTTAAACATAGAAGCCATTATAGAAGCAGAAGATTAGATCAGATTATGAACATTTCCAAAGTAAGGCAAGTTGAGAGCCCAAGCTATGCAACTTGCAAACAAAGTATTTTTCACTGCTTACACTTGTTCTTCTGTTGCACTTTACTACAAGCCCTTGGGATCCCAAATCTATTTCCTTACAAAAATTAAACTTCCCGTCTATTAATGTATGTACTGGTCTCTCTTTATGTACTGCTCTCTCTCACCTCTATAGTTTACTATATATTTGATGGCACACGAAGGCCCTGCTATTCCTGCATTTGTAACCAGCAACTGGCACTCTTGGTCTAAATAAGATGTGTGTTGACACACTTGATCAATACTCTGTTTGTAACCCTGGTAGCCTCCTTTCTTTCGTATTTCCAGCAGCTTAGGTGAAGATGGGGTTTTCTTCCTTGCCCAAGCTTGGCACTGATCTTTTTAAAGAGTGTAGATAGGCCTCTAGCTCTTCCCCTGTAATTAGTTTGACAAGTCTTCCTTCCTCCCAGCTCCCTGTGCCCTATGACATCCTAAAGTGCATTACTCCATGAGTTTCTGCTGTGCATTATGTACATCCCCTTAGTGTTGCAACGCCTCTGTAATACCTTTTCACTGATTAGTCATTTTTTCTACTTTATTCTGCTCTTGGGGCCTTTGACACCCTCTTTCCATTGGACTGAGTTACTATATTGTATAACACAAGGGAAATTCAGGACCTGAACCCCCTATTTGGGTGCTATAGAAGAGCTGCCCTGACTTCCCTAGCCCAATGATACAAACAGTTAAACAGTATGGTATCACACACAGTTCATAGTGGGGTGAAAAAAGTTGCATTGTAAACAAAACCACAATTTTTTTTCTACCTGGGCCTGTTGATACTGTCACAAGCTGGTTACAAGCATATGATTGTGTAGACAGACCTTTAGACCCTGACTTCCAGTACCCTGCCTAAGCGGTATAGGTGGAGTCTTGATACAAGGTACATGTTTTCTCCCAGTACAAAAAGCTCTACCACATGGTTCCTGTGTTTATTCAAGGCATGGGTCTTGTGCACCATTTTGGGATTACTGTTAAGGCACTGCAATGACTAGACAGGAAAGAGTCCAGGAAATAAGGAAATACCTGGACTCCCATGAGCTGTAACGTACAGGCCTTGCATAATTAACACATTTCAGAACTGTTTTAAAACTATGTTTATGTTTAACCTTAGTACATTAGTGCAGCAGTTGTAGAGTAGAAAGGGCATAGTCACACCATTGCTGCTGGTATTGTTTATTTTTTACAAGGGTGATTAACAGGCCAAGAGAACTCCTCCCAAATTTGCAATGGGAAGGCTCTCTGCAAAGAGCATCATTCATCTTAAGTCAAAGATCCCACAATACAACCCCTAGCTCTGAAAATTAAGGCCTTGCTTGTTGTAATTTTGTACTGCTGTTTTGCTTGGAGCTGCCACTCAGGAACAGACTTGGCTTGAAGCCACTGAACAGAAACACCACAAGGGGAAGCCTGTGTACTATGAGAGTTACTCACTGTTAGACAGGAGGAACTAAAAGCTCAGTTCACAAGTATCAGCTGTGAGCTTGAAAGCTTCTACTGAATGCACTTTTTTTTTTTTTTTTTTTTAAGAACTTTTACCATGTCACCTCACACAGATACAGTACCATGTCCTTCCTCTAGAAACTGACACTACAAACAAGTGACATTACAATTAAATACTAACATTTCTATTCCCCCACATATAGTTCAAACTTAACTGTCAGGAAGAGCCCAGCAGTGGAGGAGTCCTATATAGTCTCCCTGCTACTGCTCCACAAGGAAAAACCACACCATGCACACAGAGGCTGGAGAGGCTCAAAAGGAAATTCATGCTGGAGCACAGCACCAATACAGGAACCATGCATTGTTTAAATCTAATTTATGCATTCACAAAAGGACTTAACTGGTACACGGACCTTGTGCTGATGAATTTCACTCAGTCCTCACTGTAGGTACTGAGGCCAGGGAAGAACTCCCTGAATGTGCACATGGTAGGGTCTTGGGATATGCATCCGTGATAGAGCAAGACTGCTCCTGATCCAAATAAAACCTCCAGCATACACCATTATGATGATGTCAGTTTCACCCATCTATGGATTATGAAGCTGGTACTCAGTGAGAAGTTTTTTTCCCCACTTGCCACTTATATTTTATTCTAAAGCAGCCATTTTCTCAGCTCTTAATGCAACTGAACTATGTGTCTCCATTTGTTGCTGTCTCAGTAAATGTCTACCAAAAAGCAGCAAACAATTCACTGGCAGGCGGTTATATCAGGCCTGGGGAAAAAAGTCAACATATTGAGTTTTTACTGAATACACTAGGCAACTTTAGCGAAGTGATGAAATGTTTTCTTCTAGAGCAGTGTTTCTCAATGACCAAGTCCATGGGCCACAGCCACTCCCAGAGACCTCCCTGAGTTTAAGGCGGCAGCAAGACCTAGTATCTAAAAGGCTTAGAAACACTGCTCAAGAGGGTCACCTAATTTTGCATACATCTGAGGTTAATGAAATAGCATGTGTGCAATTTGCTAAGAACTGCAAACAAGATTTAGTCCCTAGAAAAATATGCAAAAGATGTGCCATGTTTGACAACATTTAAAAAAACTACAAAGAATTTCAAACCTGTAAAAATTCATTTAATGGCTCCAAGTGTTGTAGTGAATTCACTACAAAGGTTAAAACTGCTGCTGAATAATCCCTCTATTCCAAAGTCCTGAAGGGTAACTTCATAAACTGTGCTAGTTTCTTTAAACCAACAGAATCATTGGATGGACTGGCTAGTGGGTTATTTCAGTAACTTCAAAAGAGAAATGCAAAAACCCAAAACAAGAACTACCTGAACTATCAGCACCTTTCCCCATATAGGGGACTAGGATTCCCTGTCAGCTCTTGGACCTCTCAGGGATCTCTGGCATATTTCCACTTCTGCTCCCACTCCTCATCTCTGTCACCTGGCTCAGGAAGTGGAGCATCATACTCTTGGAATACCTTCATCTCAGTTTCACTCTGGAGAGAATATGTGCAGAACAGATCAGATATTGGCTCTTCATTTAAGAGTTCACTCCCAGTAGTCTTTAAAGAGGAAGTATCTTTGTTACCAGAGTGCAGACTTCTCTCCTGAAACACCCAAACAATACTGTTTAGTGAGTTGCACAATGCCCAAGATATTGGAATGAAAATCCCCCCTATTCCCTTGCACTTCCCTTGATAAAGCTGAAGTGATCCAGCAATAGTTTAGAAAAGAATAAAACTTCTGAATTGCCCTTACACGTCCTTGATCTAGTAGCCAAGTGGAGATGCATTAAAATTGTGTCACTAAAGACCATCTTCACCATAACTCGTATATGTTGGCAGGGGGTGAACCAATATATCATTTTTGTGTGTTGCACCCTAATATTGTCTTACACTTCCTTTGTACTTTTAATCCAACAGGATCCCAAGGTGGCATCACAAACTATACATACATAGTGGTAACTTTACAAACCAATGAAGTGCCATAACCTCAGTGAAATAAGTCAAAATTCTGAAGGCTTGCAGCAGGCAAAACTTCCATTGACTTCAGTGGGAGTTTTGCCCAAATCAAAAAGTCTTCAGGATTTGGCCCACAAGGAACCATTTTTTCCCAAATTTATCTTTGGTTTGAATTTAAGCAAAGTAAATTTAGTTTCTAAAGTAATTTTCCTAGAAAAAATACAAGGTATGAAAAATAGAGACTTCTAATATCCAAAATACCTCCCATCACCCTTAGCCACTATAAACGTTTAAGGACTATGAAACCTGTGCCCATGTGATCTGTAAAGACTACTACTTACCTAATTATCTCCCAGGGAAAATAGATAACCAATTGTCACAGGAATGATTTAATACTCAGCATTTGAGTATACTTTACAAATATTATTTGAAACCTGGTGAGAACCCAAGTGGAATCCCAGTTAGCCGGCTTCTTAGTTTCAGCATCAGCAGTTAGGTATGTAATGTGACAACACATGAAAATATATACTCCAGTTGATTGACCTTAATTCTGTAGATCATAGTATAAATATGAAGACTTTTCAGGCTAAGTCCCTCTCTGTCACCCAACACAGCGCACAGTCAAGGCATCATTTTTCCTCAATATATTTTCTAGCCATATGCTGCTGACAGAACTTATCACTAGGATCTGCTATTCATTCTAAAATTTATCTTTGCTTAATTTCATGCCATTACTCCTATGTGACCCTAAACAATTGGATCCAATTCTCTTCACTAACACCACTTCTACACTAGTGTAAAGCCATTCACTTCCATTCTAGCATGAAAGAATCAGGCCTTTCCTCTCACTCCTTGGGGTTTAATAATGCTAGCATACACATATAGCCTATTACAGGGTAGTAATGTTTAAGGAAACCAGCTATCCTTTGCTAACAGGTTTCGATCCTGCCTGGAATGGATTAAGTGGCTTCTGATGACTCAATACCATAAATGCTTCATTATGTCAACTGCAGATCAGAGAGCTAGCAGAGGTTTTTTAGAGGGAGAGAATTTAGGTTGTGGGCTAAGCAATCCTGAGGTAGGAATCCTAAGAGCAGCCAAACTTGGGAAAAGGTTTTAACAGAAATTTATCTTACTGTTAGTTTCTTTGTTAAAGCCAATCCTCAGGAAGGGGATATATTTGACTTTACACAAGGTGTAGAATTTGTTTTAAATCAAATTGCAAAAGGCGCGTGGGAACAATATACATCTTCAAAATTGCTCTACAAAAATTAACACAACAGGCTATAATATAGGGCTGTATTACCCTCATTTTACAGGTGAATAAACTGAGGGACAAACTGATTTAAGACTCCCAGCTCAGAGGGAGTCAAAGTAAGAGATAGGATTAGAACCAAGGAGTCCCTGGCTACCATATGCCCATACTCATTCCCCTAGCTCAGAGGTCAGCAACCTCTCAGAAGTGGTGTGCCGAGTCTCTTTATTCACTCTAGTTTAAGGTTTTGCGTCCCAGTAATACATTGTTTTTGGACGGTCGCTTACTACAAGTCTATAATAGAGAACTAAACTATTGTTGTACGTGAAGTAAATAAGATTTTAAAAGGTTTAAGAGCTTAATTTAAAATGCAGAGCCCCCCAGACCGGTGGCCAGGACCTGGGCAGCGAGTGCCACTGAAAAAAAAAAAAAAAAATCAGCTCGGGTGCTGCCTTCGGCATGCATGCCATAGGTTGCTACCCCTGCCCTAGCACAAACTGCCTTTGTGTTTACACCTTCAAATCCTCCTACTATTACTAGGCAGGCTCTAAATTGAAACCGAGCACCGTACCTTCTGTTCTTCTGCAAGCCCTTCACCTAACTCCCGTTCAGGTTCTCCAATGCCGAGTTCCACAGTCTCTGCCATTTTATTCTGTTCCAAAGCAGCCAGCACAGCATCATGCAGCGTTAGGAAGAACCGTGCTTTGGTGACGCATTCATCAAAGAAATCATTCTTCTCAAAGATTGCTATTACAGAGACTGTAAAAACACACCACCACCAGTGCAGACAGGGTCACAGTTAAAGCATTTCACTGAGATTTTTAAAATCATCTTTCTTACAAGAGTGGCTAAACACAGCATTATCCATACTATACTCACGGTGGCAGCTGGCTATCAGGACCGAAATGCCAATATTCTGAAACATGTGGAACATCTGTAGAGAGAATTCTCTATTAATTAGTGACTCATGCTCTATGTAGGAATGAGCACCAGAAGGCAGGACATACAAGGGGGAAAAAAATCTTAACTCTGCTTCTGGAAGACTTAGTGCGAGGTCTTAGTTCAGCGCAAGAGCAGCAGAACTCAGTTCAAAGAATTGACTCCAAAGAGCCAGGTCCCATATTGGACATCATTACCACAGTCTACTGAGAAGGCTGAATTTAAATCATGCATTCAGATCAGTTGCTTTGGTTGTACAGGAAGCACAGCTCCCATGACATTAAGCCAATTGGAAATGGCTCAGTGCCCACACATGTGGGTGCACACACAAAATATGCCCCAGAGTAAAGAATGGAACTAAGGACCTATATTTTCAAAAACACAACCAGTAATTGAGTGCCTCTGTTTGAGTGCCCATCTGGAGACCTTGCCTTTAAAATCAGGTTCTTTTAAAGTTAGGTGCTCAGCATACCCAGAAAAGCAGGTCCCTTTATAAATTAAGGTGCCTGAAGTTGGACATCTCAAAATGGAGGTCCTTAAAATCATTAGTTGCTTTTGAGAATCCAGGTCAAGTGTAAGCAGAGAAACTCCTTAAAAGATAATCTTTAATATTTGAGAGGAATCAAGTGAGAATTCTATTGACATGGTATCTTCAAAGAAGCACAGCTACAGGTAACTTATTTTCTCTAAAGATACTATCTGGCAGGATTCTCACTTAAACTCAGAAAAAGTGGATAAGGCTCCAATGAACAACCAACCAATGCCAGAGAGAACAGACATTTTTATATCTACTCTCTAGGACTAAAATAACTCTTAAATGTCCAAACCAAAAATGCTTACGTGTGCTAGAGACAGACTTCATGTAAGAACATGCTACCTTAAAATGTTGGGATATCCCTTATTTTAAATAAAATCTCAGGGAAAGAGAGTTTAGCTGCTCCTACTTTGGAAACAAGAATCAGCACTCAGTGTCCCAAACAGGATTTCCTCCTGGAGGCTGTAATGAAGTTCAAAGCACTGAAATCCCAAAACAGGCCCCCAGCACTACCTAAATATGCCAAAGCTTCCAGCTTGCTGGGTAAAAGGAAAACAGCAAAAATTAAATGAAATTCCAAAAGTGATTTGAGTTTAAATAATCTTAGATCTTATTAATGACTCAGGTAAGGGCATTTTTGCATATCTATTTTTTAGATCTACAGTGCACCTTTAAACAATAGCCAGGGAATATGTGGATCTCTGAAATTACACTTCTGTGAAAATACAAAGATCAGTCTTGCTCCCTTTAAAATCAATAGGTAACTTTAGGGTAATTGGAAGCATCTGATGTTGGGCAAACTTCCGTTTCTGCTTTACATGCATTCAAGTGACTTGCCTGTCTTAGTAAATCTGAAGCTTGCAAATCCACAAACTGCACCATGCTGAAGTCTAAAATAATAGTGTGGACTGGATATGTTGAAGACTCTGTGGACTGCAACTGTTCTGCTTCCTGGCACAACAGTGTTGTTGAAGTATCTACTCCAGAGTCTGAAGAATGCCATGTTCTCTTCCCTTCATCCTTCTTTCCAATCTCAGGTCTTGCTGCCCTGAGCCTGATGGCTGTGGACTGAGCATGATGTGTTTGCGACATTCTGGGTGTGAGAATCCCAGAACTGTGCTTGCTTTCAAACTTTGACCAACGTATCAAGTTCAGGGAAGACGATGAAGACTCATCATCCCCATGAAGTCGCCTCACCAGTTTCTCAGTATAGGGTATCTAGAATGGTAAAGTGGGGAGCAAAGAGAGTTAGGAGAATTGTGTCTAGAAGGTAGAATTTCTCGTTGCAGTTATGACAGCATAGTAAATCATTTGTGAGCTTTCCTCATGCTAGAAATATTTTTGAACTTATGCTAAATATAGCACTAAGTCACAACACTACATAAATTAGGAGATTGATGCAAGTCTTGGTTGTGGTCAGCAAAGTACCTTCAGCAACCCTGGAAGTGCTGTGTTAGCCTAGCCCCACACACCTTGAAGTTGCTTATTACCATTGGATTGTGGGCCACTAGTTTTTTTTAAACCACAAGCAGTTTTATGAGCATATTCTTCCCCTACGAAAAGTAGTTCCCAAGATAAAGTGGTGAGAAAAGAAAAGTTATCATTTTGCCTTAATAGTCTGAATATATGCTTTTGTTTAAGTTTTAAATCCAAACCCTTTTTGTGATGGTTCCTTGATCTGTCCACCCTGTCCCTTTTAAGTCTAGCTGCCCTTTCAGCAGTAGTTGAAATAACTTTTTAAAAACGGAATTGAAGTCAAGTTTGGAATAGTGAATAGCTGCATGTTTGGCTTTTACACTAGAAAAAGTTAAAGGCAGCTGAAAAGTTCACACTGCAGCTTGGCACTTCAGAAGATGTCAGTGATGGCTTTGAACTGACTTCTTCAGCAGCTCAGTCCTGCCCATCCTTCCAAAACTGCTTCCCTGCAGGCCTCTTCTGCATGAGGGGTCTTGTTATCTTTTATGAAGTACATTAGATAACCTAGAGAATTAATATTGCCCTAAAGCCGATTCCATCCATTTGCCTATAATGCTGTCTAATTCCAATTATGGGGCATGTGACTGGCTGAACAGAAGGCAGTCAGCAGCCAATGAGTTCATAAGGAAGAGAAATCCTCTGGTCCCTGAGGTTGTGACATATTTAGTGATCATGCATTTGTGGGTCTCTCATTAGGAGTGACTAGAATTCTTCAGGCAGCCAAGGACAGCCTGACTTGTGTGGAAGAAAGCAAGCAAATCCCTGTTAAGGCATCTGACAAAGTTAGTTCTTTCAGACCCAGAAAGGAAGATAAACATGTTGGGTTTTCCCACTGCTGGTCAATTCAACCAACAAGCAAAATTTCATTCGTCTACCATGGAAAATAAAAACAAATATAAGGGTTGAGAGCAAACTTAAGGGTTGTACTTGCTTATTTTTTGGTTTGCAAATATAGGCAAGTGTGTATGCAATTAGGTATGGCCTTCAGGCATGCTAGTGACATGGTCCTCAGTGTCAAAGTCTGGATGCCCTGGCTAGATACTTTTTTAAAAAAAAAAAAGTAACTGACCCTGGGTAATGGCTCAGGTGGATCACAAACACAGGCACACTTCAGATCCTTTGTCTCCATTCCAGTGCTAGACAGACTAACTGAGATTAAAGCTCTCATTTCATTTTCATCGAGGGGCACTGCTTTCACATCCATCTGAAAAAGAGAGAGTATTAGAGAGGGTTTTGTGCTTCCAGTGGTGGAGGTTAGAAGCTGATGATTGGAACCGTGGTGTTTACCTTATGCAACAAGTAGCCTTTGAAATGTCTCATATTTGCAAAGGAGATGGAGGAACAACACTGGAAGATTTTCACACCTTCAATCTCTGCTACCTGGAAGATAAAATTGGAGTCGGAGGTTTGTGCCTACTCTACAAAAATGATCCACGGCTGACATGGACAATGGGTCTCCTCTGGAGAAGACAAGTCACATTGTTTTCAAAACTAATGTAAACACCCTATACCTTGTCTACACCAAGGTCAAGTTCTTCCACCTTTGCAGCTCCATGAGTTTAGCAATAAGGGGAGTATTAATGTAAATATTGTGTTTACCACAGTATTATCCAAATCTGCACACAGTAGGGTCAACAACATTATGGTAAAAATACTAGTACCAGGCTCTTGCTACCACTGGTGGGAGAATTTAGGAAACTGTAGTAGGGACACAGCCATTCTTGAACGTCTATTGTGAAAAACAGGTCTTGTTTATGCTGGAAAGTGACCGGATTAAGGATAGCAGATCAGCAATACATTCTGTATAGTTCCAGCAATGACAGGGAGCAAGCCTTTATTACTGGGGGAGGTGGTATCAATAGAATGAGCTCTCAAAGTGAGAGGTCAGACTGATTTCCTTATCTTTGGGCAATTTGTATCACTCTTCACTGCCAGTATTCAGAGATTCTTTGGTTTTCAAGGCTTGAAGTGAATGCACACAGAGTCTGATGGATCACTCACAGGTGTCCAAGTGTAGAAGCTGGATTACAGAGAGGGCTTGAATAGTAGCTTTTTCCTCTTACCGCTTTGTAGTCAGAAACACTTCTGTACAGATCCGTGTTTGGAATCTGGCCCAGTATCACAATCTTCATTCTGAAACAAGACGTATATTAGGTTTTCTTGGAGTAGAGAAAAAACAGCACCACCCCATCTTTCCATTACCGTCCCTATCTTCTTTATTGGGTACACCAGCTGCAGCTTTATGGGTGACACACCCAAGCACCGGTGCACTTCACATCAAACCTTGAACCCTCTAGAAAGCTGTGTTTCAAGCCAGGGACCGCTCCTGGCAAGTGTATGCCAGAAGGCATGTAGTCTCTCCCCCAAATCCAATATATTATCCAAAGAAGTGAGGAAGGAGGATCTAGAGTGTGGTTAGTGTCAGTCTGTAGTGACCCTGTACTCAAAGAAAACCATTTCCTGGTAACTTCTCGTTCTTTAGGAGTATTGTCAATACACAGCCCCACTTTTGGGAAATTCACTAGCAGTAACAAACTGCCAACATGTTATGAATGGGGAGGATATTTAAATGAACAGTGATCAGAACTACTCTCCCAAAGTGCTCATTAGATGTCAAGACTAGGTCACAAAAATGATGCTGCACAGATGTAGGAGCTAAATTCCATGTCACAACTTGAAATATTTTCATAATTGTGACATTCTGAAGGAAGGCCTCAGAAGCCACCTTGGATCAATTCAACTGAGGGCTGTATTACTTTGGTCTAATTCTGCTTGTTAGCCTGTTATGGGGGTAGCTGGATGGTATGTGATATACAGAAGGTCAAACTTGAAGATCTGGTGGTCCTTTCTGGCCTCAAACTATGACTCAGTAAATGTGTTCTGATACTTAAGGACTAGGATACCTGCTAGTTCCTAGCATGTCTGTACAAAATTTCATGTCCTTTGATAATCACTGGGAAGAAATAACCTATCCCATAAGTCTATCAATGTAAACCTTAAATAATTGGGGCAGGGAGAGATTTTACAGAAGAGTTTTGTTCCCTTTAGGAGTAGAGAAGGGTCCATTTAATGTTCATCTTGAGTAAGCTGGCTTCCCCTGGCAGTGAATGCATTTAGTGAGAAGATAAATAAGTTGGACCAAGTCAGGTGAATATCAGTTACCACTTTTGGGATAATCTTGGAATGAGGACACAGTGTACCACCTTATTCTTATGGAAGACTGTGGATGGAGGTAAGGTGAAGGCAAGTGTGAAAAATGGGGATAGGTGGTGGGGGATAATACTGGGACTGTCCCTATAAAATTGTAACATCTGGTCACCCTAATATGGAGGGTAGATGATTAAGCAAGCAGCTCGCTGACTCTCCTGGCTGATGTTATCACCATAATAAATCTTCAGTCAGGTGACAGAGGCACCCTTTCCAGAAGCTCAAATGGATAGTCCATCAGCTAGGCTGGGGGTTAAATTCCCAAAAATGTACCAGTTCATGCACAGATGGGAAATCAGACCCGAGGAAAAAAGTGACCAAAGGGTTTATCCCACAAGCACAAAACCACTTCTGTACTGGACTGTGACATGCTGCTATTCCCAGAACAACTTTAGGTAAACTTAGTGCCCTGCTCTGAGGGTAACCACCCAGTACCTGTGTGACCTAACAGTGATGATGAAGAAGGTGAATCCCATTGCGATGGCCAAGCCGATATCCAGACCAAGACACAGAACGGCTGCAAAAGTTACAATCCAAATAACCTTTGAATAAGAGGCACGGAGGACAATATTAGTTTGAGCTGGTCAGCGGCAAGTAGAACACACCAACAGTGCACCCATGTAACCTGCTCCATCTCAGCCACCAAAGACAGTAGCATTCAGTCAGTCAAACTAATAATTCAGCTGTGTCCTGTGCTGATGAATGTACTTGGGATGGCTTCTCTTGGGTAGAGCCACTATAAACCTCAGAAAGGCCCTAATGACTTTTCAGTTGAACTCTTCTGGGTGGCATCAAGCTAGATTATTAGTAGTATCACAACAGCACCTATGAGCCCTAGTCATGGCCCGGGAACCCACTGTGCTAGGTGCTGCACAAACACAAGCAGAATGAACTGTGTGATGGCTGCAAACATGTTAATTCTGCAACATTTCTGAGGGGAGATTTGATGGGTTTACTTAGGAGGGAATTAGCTAAATGGAAAGAATGGAGAGAAAAGAAGGGAACAGGGCAGGGGAAAAGGTGTGAAGTGAAGCAGAGGTGAAGATACTGTGAGAAGGGAGTGGAGAGCTGGAGCAAAATCACCTATCAGCCATAGGGCAGAGAAAGTCAGAAAGCATTCTACAGTTGATTGGACTGTCCAAAGGCCAAAACATCCCTGCTTTGGATTCTGCTGATCCTACCACATGGCATCTCTGGCTGGCTTCTCTCTGCAACTCATTTGGTTGCTATACAAAAGTAGTTTAGAAATGGTAGCAGGTGAAGTGTCAACTTCACTCCTGGGACATTTCTAGCCCAGAAGTGGTGACAGAGCGATCGAAGTACAGGGCTTCAGAATCTCCACCACAGACTCAAGCTACAAATGATAGATTTACTCTCCCACTCCAAATATACAGGCACCATGCATTTGAGGATGCAGAATCCAAAGCCCATAATACACTAATGGCAATGTTATGTATAACAAGGGGATCCAAGTTTGCATACATAATTGTGGCCTACCCCAAGAGGACTAGAAGGATAAGGTGGCCTGACTGAGACAGGGTGCTGAGAATTCTCAGCACAGGCCTGGAGTGCCATCCTCAATGGGGGAGAAACTGTACTGAGTCCCTGGGTATCAAGACCCAGTCCCTCCCAGAAGGTGCTCATGTGCTAAATCCTGGAGCTGAGAAACAGGGGAAAGAACCCTGCTGTGGTCAACTGAAGACACAACCACTCATTGGAAATGGAGACACAAGTGACTCAGATACTCCATCCTTTCCAGTGGTCAAAGAACAGAGCCTAACATCAGTCTCCACCATCTGAGGAGAATGAAAAGCTGACCCTCAGTCAGAATCTCAAACCTTCTTAACCAGGTTTCAGTGATGGGAAGGTACCGAATGGTAATTGGGGTCATGCTCCTCTGAGCTCAAAATCCTGCATGAGGGGAGAGAGGAGTTTGTCCCCGCACATGGTGGGAAGACAGCACGGCTCCAATGGACACTGCCTTCTGTAGATTTAGTTCAATCAAGAGCACACTTTCACCTACAGTGCGGATATACTTTGCTAAAACTTTTTAAAAGCTGAACCTGCCTTTAAAGGGAGAGGTTGGCTATAGGCTACTTTGACACCAATATGTTTTTGAATAAATTACAGTTCAGCTAATTATTTTTGAAAAGTTAATAGGCTGTTTTAGTTCAGCTGGAAATGTTCTAGGTTCAGAGAATTTTAGAAAGTCTTGTTTCCAGCTATAAGCCTTGCCAAGGAGATTATATATAAACACTATAAAACTTGAGTAAACAGGCTTCTACAGTTATGGGCCTCTTGTCCCAGCTACCAAAACCACAGCACTGGCTGAGAGTAGTTAAAACAGGATGTATGATCTGGAAGCAAGCTTCCCCTCAGCTAAGTTTCCTTTCCTTAGCTTACAACACTAAAGGAGGTATCACACCTAGTTTATCAGTTAGGTATGAATACCATACTCATCCCTGTGGGATCTGAGCATTCATCATTTCTCTACTTCAAACAAAATGTGGAGATATTTTCTGATGTTTTCATTGCATGTATTTTATTTTGGGAGAAACTCTTACATCTGTCCTTTTAAAAAAGGTAGGATACACAGTCATCAATAGGTGAAAGAGGTTGTGGGCTGGCTTCAGTGCAGGTGAGAATTGTTTCCCTACAAACATCCAGCTCTGCCAGCCTGCAGTCACCCACATGGTATCTGAACAGTTTGCCTCCCCTAACATTGAGGCCATAAGCAATTTGGCCTATATTGAAATAATCACAAGTTAATTTGTAAAGCTATTTTCACTGCATCAGAAAGCCCCTTTTGGTAATTCAGCCCCCACTTTGCATCAGAGGACCATCTCTCCAAGAGCACCTGAATATTTTGCTCTGCATCCTTCCCTGAAAGCACATCCCCTGCCCCCAACCCAAATCCCTGTGCCAGTCTCCCCCACTTACAAAATGATACTTATCCTGTCTCCACAGAGTGGGGATGTCCATAAATTTTTCAAGAAATGGGAACATGTTCACCATTACAATAGAAGCTAGTATAGCCTATGGGAGTTAAAGAAAACATAGCATTTTCCTGTTAATTTGCTATGGGACTTTAAACATGGTAGGAAATAGATACATCTAGCCAATGTCTATAAACTGTTAAGTTAAGGTGTTAAAATAGCTACATTTCAGTAATTACATGTATACCTAGGACTAAATTTTCTTCTGATCTGTAAACCTATCTCCTCTAATCTAATTTCACAGGAATGTCTGCAAATATAATGGCATTGTCTGTTGAAATGTGTAAACTTCCACTGCAGTACTCTTCAGTAACAGTATTTCTGGAGGCAAAAGCATATTTGCACTAAGGGAGGGCCACATCACCACCACAAAAATATTTAATCTCTAAGGAGTCCTTTCAGCTAGCATGGACAACATACCAGACAGGGGAAGCCATCTGACACCATTTGTCAAAAAACCACTCCTTTTTCTTAATGGAGACAAGAATTGTGGGGGTGGGTAACATCCAATTTGTCAGCTAGTTCTGGGAAAAGGCTCCTTTTTCCCCATCTTAGGTCATATCTGCACTTACAAGCTTACAGCAACACAGCTATGCTCCTGTAAGAGCACTTGTGTAGGTGTGTTGTGCAGATGGGGGAGCTCTCCTGTCAACATAATAAAACCAGCTCAACGAGTCAGAGTAGCTGTGTTTGTGGGGAAGTGCCTCCCGCTGACAGTGCTGGGCACACAAGCGCTTATGCCAGGAACCTTTGTGTTGCTCAGGGGTGTTTTTTTCACACCCCTGAGCAACAAACATTTTGCTGGCACAATGTGCTCTGTAGACATAGCCTTAGAGAGGCCAGGGGACATTGGGGAATACTTGGTCTCAACAGTTCCCTAAGTAAAATTTAAAAGACGGAGAGCCAGAGGAAATATTAAGATAAAAGAAATAGGTCCCTGAAAACAATCTTTAGTCTCATATGGCAATGAAAGATCTGGGGTGGCAGTTTGGGAGACCATTTTGTTTTGGAGTAAATCTCAAAGTCCAAGCTGGCATCAGACATACTAAAACCAAATTCCAGAGGGAGGTTGTGTCCTTTAGTGAAGTCTAAGGCCTCAATTCTACAAACATGTACATATTTCTATCTAAGAGTACTTCATGGAAGTGTATAGCTCTGTTGAGTTCAATAGAACTACTCTGTGTAAGAGTTTGCAAGATAGGGGACTAAGGTAATAAGTGATACCTTTATTTTTAAATGATTCTAGCCCATAAGATCAAGCTCTTTTTAAACAACCAGAAATGGGCCCGAGATGCAAAATTTTCTATCTGAATCTTCAGCCCCATAAAGTTAAAGTGGAGTTTGAATCTGACTTCGGTTTGGTCCCCTCTAAAAACTGTTAACTGTAGTGTAATCCCCAATGCATTCTGGAAGACTTTGTATTATGCTTAGTTATGGGAGCAGCCTACTTGCATTTATTTCAAATTCACTTACATTAGGCAGGGACTGGAAAAAGTGTCCTAGTTTCATCACTACCGCTAGCATTATGGATGTTCCAATTAGTGCTGCAAACTGAACAGAAATTGTGTTAGATGCATTCCAGAGCTGACCATTTGCTGCTCCTCAGTTACCAAAGGCTGCACAGCCACCAGCAGTGCATTGTTATTGTGGTCAGAAACGAATGCAGGATTTAATGTTACAATGGGAAATGGTACAGCGAAAGTACTATTGCTTTGTCAAATCCTACACCTCCAAAGGTCCAGCTTTCACTGGGCTGCTCATCCCATTGGCCTAATCCTGCTTAGAATCCTCTGGTGACATTTTATACCAAACACTCTTCAGTTTAAGGACCATTTACCCACAGTGTACCTGGGGGATTTGAGACCACTCCAAGAAAGGGGCAAAGGAAATCTTGCACCTCAGATTGCAGGACCATCACTATTACGCCCTAACACAGGAGCTGCAGCAAAAGTAGATGACCCATCATGTTCTGCTACAGATATTGCAAAACTAGTAGTATGCGATCATGTAATTAAAGACTGCATGCTAATGCAGGAACATAAGGAGACAGAATTAACATTTCACAGGCATAATTGTGAAAAGTGGTATTTACAGAAGTCAATAAATTGCTTGGATGAAAACTAGACTAGTGGAATTATACTGATCCTAAAGGAGGGTCTGGAAGCTTGACCTCCTGACCAGGAGTCACAGCTCATAAAACCAACCCAACTCACCTGTGTTTTCCCACCTGTCTTCTCCTGAATGACAGTCCCAGAAATAGCACAGCTGACAGCAAAACTTTTGAAAAATGAACTGAAGATATTGCATAGCCCCACAGCCATCAGCTCCTAAAAAGGACAGGCAAAACAAGAAACACAACCCCAAAACTTAATCATAGTAACTGTAGTTTTCAAAAAAGTGACATTACTGTCTGTTCTCACTTACTGCATGCCTGGCTGTATTGCTAAGCTTTGGGGACCTTTGGAAAAGCAGTGCTTGCTAGGGCATGCCCTTTCATTGTACCACATGTTCACACCTGAAGCACTGACCTTCTGAAAAAAGTCCTTTGAGAGTGAACTCTAGCACCGTGAATGAATGACACCCAATTAACATGCACAGCATAATACTCCTATGCAAATGCTGGGTGCAAGTGACATGCCCTTTGTTTTCATTCCTGCAAAGCTAAAAGCGTCATGCTGACTTCCTTTCTGCCTTTGTTCCATCCTAATAATCTCAATGCCTTTGTAAGAAGCTAAATATGAAATGGCACAAGCTTGCTAGTTACCAACTATAGTACACTAGAAATAATGGAGTTTGGGGCCCAAAGACTTCCCATATCACCCTCCAAACAGAAGATTACAGAAAGGAAGGAAATGAGGCTATTCATCCCTTTTATAACCTTGACTATTAACATTCGGGTGCTGTGCAATAGGCGCCGCTCTGAACGGGTTCCAAGTTTCATTGGCATAGGCAGGGGGTGCATCCCACAATTGGGAATTGAGAGATCAGGTTGTAGAAGCAGTTTTAGCCTGGACACTCCAAACCCTCTACCAAATCCCAATGAATCTTTCTTATGCATGTGATTGGTTTTGGGCAGGGTGCTGGAGGTCTCTTGCTTTTTTTAGCCTCTCTCAACTCCAACACTCCTTCAGATATTATAGTTCAATGCTCTTCTTCCCATTGAGAAGGTAGCTGCGTTGCTGTAAAGCCACTGGGCTGCATTTCTGCTCTGCCCTTAAGACTCCCACCTCATTCTGAGCCAGTCATTGGCTTTGGTAAGTGACAGATCCATCGTCTAGGAAGCATGTGAGGTTTTGCTTTCACCTGGTTGCTGGAGATGTTGTAGTTGTGAATACACGCGTACTTCTTTCCCACAAAAACGAGAAGGAAGTAGCTTACAATAGCCAAGGAGAAGGCATGGGCTACAATCCTGCTCAAATTTGATAAGTCTGGCAGCGTAGGAGGCAGAAACCTGGAATAGCAGAGAATAAAAGGTCTTAATCTTGTTCTGTGCATTACATACAAGTCCTCCTGTTCAGGACCTCAGTGATGGCATTCAGTACTCTTCAGGAGATGCTCTGAATCTTGTTCCAGTGGTCACTGCCATCTGAGAATCCGGTCATTTATGTGTGCAGTAAATGCAAGTCAGTAACTTATGGAAAATACTGTTTAAGAGCAGCAGATGGAGGGTGGATCAAAGAGCATACAGGTAGCCTCTTTCCAACCAGCATATCCACCAGAGCTGGGCAGGATGCCAAGCATTACTTTCAAGAATCAGAGGGGTAGCCATGTTAATCTGGAATTGCAGAAGTGACAAAGTCCTGTGGCACCTTAAAGACTAACTACAGTATTAGAGCGTAAGCTTTCGTGGGCTAATAGCCACTTTGTGGGATGCATGCAGTGGAAGAGTCCAGGGGCAGGTATAAATAGGTAGGCAAGAGCCAAGTTAAAGGTAACAGGGTGGGTCCAATGAGGCTGAACCAGCTGTTCTCTAATCAGAGAGGGTGAGGTATTCCTCTAGCAGCTGAATTGGAGGTGTGAACAGCAAGAGAAGAGAAACTGCTCTTGTAGTTAGCTAGCCATTCAAGATCTGTTTGGGACTGAACAGAGATCTTGAATGGCTAGCTAACTACAAGATCTCTGTTCAGTCCCCAACAGAGATCTTGAATAGCTAGCTAACTACAAGAGCAGTTTCTCTTCTCTCGCTGTTCACACCTCCAATTCAGCTGCTAGAGGAATACCTCACCCTCCCTGATTAGAGAACAGCTGGTTCAGCCTCATTGGACCCACCCTGTTATCTTTAACCCAGCTCTTGCCTACCTATTTATACCTGCCCCTGGACTCTTCCACTGCATGCATCCCACAAAGTGGCTATTAGCCCACAAAAGCTTATGCTCTAATACCTAAGCATTACTTTAGCACTAGGCAGAGGCCTTGTGAACATACAGTAGCATTTCATGGCCTGACAGGAGAGTGCTACTGGTTAGGGTGTATCTACATGTTGCCTTTGGCAGCACACAAAGGGAGTACAGACTGCACCTATTTTCAGTAGCAATAAGGATCACTGCTGAATGCGTTTCACCCAGCACCCTCCTCTCCGAAAGATCCTGTACTACAATGCTTGGATGGCCCTTTCCACTTGGCTTCACCTGCTCATCTGTAACCTCTTGAAGCCTGAATTTCAACCTCTAAATTAAGATACTTAATATCTCGATTGCAGAGAGTGTGAGGTTCACTTCATTAATGTCTGTAAAATACTTTAAGTCCATTGCAAGAAAAGCCCAAATGTAGAGAAAAGTGACTGGGGGAAAAACAAACCACAAACAAGAACCTATCTGCAATTTAAAAGAAAATCTATATAAAATGTAAAGCAATAAAGTTTGTGGATGACACCAAGCTTGGTGGATGGTAAATAATGGAGAGGACATGGCAGACAAAGAACAATTTGGATTACTTGGTGAGATGGGCCCACTCAAACCAAATGTTTTCATAAAGCTAAATGCAGTCATACATTTAGGAACAAGGAATGCAGGCCATCTCATTCTCACATGCACTTTCATTTATAATTGGAAATTACCAACCTGTGTGGAACCATTTTGGCCACAAGCATAGTGGATTCGGCATGCAGATGCACATGATTAGCAATAATGGTGATTGTAATAATCTGAGAAAGGAAACAGGAGAATTATATCATGGATAGTAAATTCTTGGGGGCAGTGGCTTCTTTATACATGTTGTACAATACTTCCTTAAGAAATACACTAAGAAAAGCAGTTTCTAGTTGGTGATAATGGAAGATGAGAGCTAAACACTTTCTCACAAAATTCTATCATAACTTAACTACAGAATATTCAAAATTCCACAGAAATAAGTAAAGCAGCTACCTACAGATTCTTTCTGCAAGTGGAAATATCTGAGAACCTTGAAATAACTTGTAAAATGTTCTTTTCAATAAAATATATTACTGGCACTTCTGAGCTTCTTGCAGGTGACCATCATTGCAATGTGGCAGTATATTAGGAGATATTACAATCAACTTTATTATTGACAATTCTTGAACACTAGAGTTAAACTTTTTTCTCCAGTTAAATAAAGCAGGATGGAAATTAGTTTACAATCTCCAATCTTGGATTCTGACATGGCCATTGTGGAATAGGGCCCATGTGTGACAAAGTGCTGAGTGGCCTTAACTTCCACTCACAATGAGAGTTGGACCTTTGTGAAAAAGGTCCTCTGACCCACTAATTTTCAGACTCCTGGCTGAGCAAAATGGTCCATTTTCCTTTCAGCCTTTTCTGAACTCTATCAAAAAGATTAAATGTAAAAATGACTCCAGAGAAGAAAATGAAAAACAAAATCTGAATCCACAGCTGGAACCTGTCTCTAAAATAGGAGTCTGAACATCCTTAACATCTGGGAAAGTTCAGACTCAGACCCCAATTTAGAAACCCCAATGAGTGTCAGATGCAAGGTTCTAATTTTGCCCACAATAAAGATAGGTAAGTTCAAACTCTGATCCAGAGGGTGGACCTCTTGTTTTGGTTTGGGCCCATCTCTGAACACCACTTTGCATTTATATAGCACTTTACAGACATTAGTTACTCCTCACAGCATCCTCAGAAGGCAGGGATGCAGAGATTTAATAACTGTTCAAAGGCACACTGCAAGTAAGTGGCAGAGCACATAATGGGACTCAGGAATTCCTGGTTCACAGCCCCATCCTCTAACCACCAGACCAAGTTGCCTCTACATAGTGAAACTTTGATGGTTTGTTGTTAATTTTAGTTGTAGTGGACATATGGAGAAGACTTACCAGGAGAAGTTCCATAGGGAATGCAACAGGACTGTGCTTGTAAGTTATCTTGATACAATTGCTGACCCTCAGCATAACTAAGCCAACCAAAAATAGCAATATACTGGTGGCATTAGCCTTTGGGAGAGCCATGCAATAATGAAACAGGTTCTGAAAGGGAAACAGAGATAAGGGAATATTGCAGCTTTTTAATGTGAGCTGACATTTCACACTAATGGGCAGAACTGGCTCCAGGCACCAGCAGGGGAAGCACCTTCTTGGGGCAGCACACTTTAAATGGCGGCATTACAGCCATTCTTGAGGCAGCACATTCTGGCTACTACGGTTGAGACTTGCCTAATTTCTCCCCTTGTAATGTGCCTATATTGAAATTATCAATTTCCAAAGCTGTTCATCCCCTATCCCCACCCCAAAAGGGGCCAGCACTTCACTGAACTAAGTGTCTGGTTTACTCACGTAGAAAATGGCCAAGGGGCCCATATGGAAGTTGATCACGACTCCAAAGATGAAGGAGAACTGGGATACGATGACATGCAGCGCTGCTGCAGTGAGGTAAGCATCAATGAGGGTCTTTGGCAGATAAGTTGTGACAAACCCCAAGCAGAAGCAGCCTAAAAGCAACTGAAATGAAGGCAAGAGAGCAATGAGAAGTGGTGGCACAAAGGGACTGAGCCTGACACCAAGTGATCAGCTAGTTTGGAACCTAGTCATTAGCTCTCCAACCTCTTCTTGTCCTTTCACCAGTGAACTCATTTCTGCCTGTGGCATCCACTTTGCACTGAGTATCACACACTACCAAAGCAGCCTGATAGCATATTTCATCTGCTCTGTACAGGTATAAATGACTACATACAAGTGCAAGCACTGGAGAACCAGGCTGCAAACAATATTTAACTATACAGCATCACACAAAGATCCTCTGGCCCCCACTTTTGATCTGATGGATTAGGAATCATTCCAAGATAAAAACAAGGTTAAAGAAAAATTAAGAGTCAGTACAGAAATCAGGACATGTATGGGTAAATCCTTGCAAGAACATTGCAGTTAAGAAAAAACTATTCAAGGTAGGAAATTCAGATTTAAGGTTCAAAAAAACCCAAAACATTTGAAGGCATGGAAATCCATAGATAAATTATCAAAACTACCAGGCATCACTGGCAGGAGACAGACAAGTGGGGAGAGGCAGAGCAATAAAGAGTCTTAAAGGTGGAGTCAAAAAAGCTGAAATTTGATGCAGTAGAAAATGAAGAACCAGTGAAGAGATTCAATAGGTGTGTGTATAGGTGCTTTGGAGGGAATGAACAGAACAGAATCATTGAGTGATCCATCCCTGTTGTCTACTCTGAGCTTCCAACAGTTCCTCCTGTGTGGACAGAAAAAAATCCTGATTCAGGAAATATTATGTAGGAAGATGAACCAGGACTTGGAAATGAATTGAATGTGTGCATTAAAGGGTAGAGGCATCTTGACATATCTTGGTTGGAAGTCATAAGAGGAAAACTAGAGCCCTACGTTCAATGCACTGCAAAAAAATATATACAGATGCTCCCCGACTTACACAAGTGTTCCAGAACATCTTATGCAAGTCCAAAACATATCTGACCATTATACAAAAAACCCTGCCTATTTTTAGCTTACAGAATTTTCCATAAATACAAATTGGCGTAAGTCAGGTCTTCTGTAACCTAGGGAGCATCTGTAGTCAAACATGTGTGCTGAGAAAGTTTAACCTCTTGGTAATTCTTGTTCCCTGGTTTGTTCAATGTCCATCAAAGCCACATCCATAGGGAACTAAAAGGAATGCAACTTCTACCTGGATGATCCCAGTCAGAAATGTCGTTGATGCAGTAAGTGTCAAGGCTTCCATGTAACTCTTCATATAATTTGCATCTGAGAAATTGGCAAAGGTTCCATTAGCAGTCAATATAGGGCTGAAATTCAGAGTCTTCAGAACATCTGCCACCATTGCATTCAGAATGCTGAATGAACCTGTGACCCAAAGCAGCAGAGAACACAGAAGGTTGCATGATTCCCCACAACCACAAGTCCATCTTTCACTCCCACCCATGCACTAGGTCTATTTTCACAATCTTGTGTGCGCATATGTACATTCACACACACTTTTAATAGCTATATAAAAATCAAGTCTCAACATGGGTTCTCACTCCCAAATATATGAAATTCCTGATATCCAAAAGCAGTGTACATCTACAACCTCAAACATGATGTATGACCAAATATTTCAACGCTAAACAAACTTTTACCCCACTGTCAAATGGACTAGAGAGTCCATGTGAAAGAAGTTAGCAGAAGAAGTCTAGCTCTGGCTCTAAGACTAGAGTGCACCCTATACTCACTTATTGTGATACAGTAGCCAACCTTCTCACCTGAAAGGGAGGAAAAACAAAGGTGGTGGTCTAGGATCAGAACCATTGCCAAAAATACTGCTAGGATTCTGTTCAGATTTATGTCTCCAATCCATTTGTTTGTTGATGACTTTGTACAAATCTCTTGTGTTTATGTAAATATAGGATTAGGATGAGTGCAGAACCATTAAGGATGCAATAGTGGCGAGCAGCTATGACCCCCACGAGAAGACCAGAAGCCAAACTGTGACTCAGTCTGGTTCCCCTCTTGCTCTTTGGATGATGGGGGAGAAAAAAGGAAGAGTATTCTGTGCAAGCCCTGCTCTGTTCGGTGCTGATTACTCTTCCATGGCATTCTGGCTCTTTTCTCTGTGCTGGTCTCTGTGATGTGGATAGTCTATGCAAGGAAGTGAGTGGACCCCTTACTCCCTTGTGTGGGCATACAAGGTAGCCCACAGTTGAGTCCTAAGTGATTTCCTCAGGATCACACAAGTCAGTTACAGAACTGGAACCAGAACCCAAGCAGGTAACAGGAGTCAGGATGCGCAGTCCAAGATCATGCTACCAAGTAACATTAAATCGATGAGACAGATATAGGCACCTCCCACACCCTCTAATGACAACTCTGCACATAACCCCATAAGTCCTGGGGACTCAATTCATAGAGACGAGTAAAAAATCTTACCAATGGAGATATGATGCGAAGTCCCAAATATGACATATGTTAATGAGCAGCAAAATGCAGAATAGAAGCCATTGACAATTGGTAGTGGTAACCTCGTTAACAAAACTCCTGACAGTCCTGGAGTAGAAACACACATTTCCAAAAGCAAAAAAAGTGTACCTGGCAAGATTATCTTCTACTTTTATTTTTGAAGTGAAATTCTGCAAGTGCCAACCTTGAAAAATGAAGCTCTGAATTTACTGATACAGCCTGCACAGCACAAGCAGCAAAGCAAGGTTCTCTCATACTGACCCACTATTGTCTATTGTGTCTGAAGAAGCCGTCTCCAGAGGTGACAGGATAGTTCAGCCACCATAATCCCTTCTGCAGAGAAGTCAAGAACTGAGACAGACAACTATGAGGCCAGTTAGCACCAAACCAAGTAGTGGTTTTGTGACATAGGCACCTGTTAACTAAAAACTGGACTTAGAACCACACACTCATGTCACTTAGGTCAACTAATGGCAATTCAATGCTAAAAGTATTATACATCTGGCCAATTAAATTGCACTAAAAGGTATGAAAAATATGTTTTACAGCAGTCTGATGTTTTGTTCCTGCTCACTTGAAGCAAGCAGTTCAACAGAAGCAGGTGACTACCAAATTCTCTTTGTGATTCATTCAGTAAATTATAGGTGGGCAAGGAGGTGGTGTTCAGATACAGCTCTGAGTTAGATTTAAAAAGTGGACTGGGTTTGAAACCAGGTCAGGGCTTAGGTTCAGGTTCAGAATGACTAACATTAAAGTCTGAGAATTGGTTGAGATTTTAGGCCCAATGGATGGAATCGTGAACAGGCAGTTCTCATGGTCTCTCAGAGGTATCTGAATATAACTGGCCAAGAAGTCTCTTTTGGTTTTAGATATGATCCAGGAACTGAACCTGGAGGTGGATTCTAACAGATTCCAATTCAACCTTTAATCTTTAAGCACTCAGATAAACAAGTAAACTCAAACTTAACTACGGAACTATGAGCAGTGCTTCCATACTAAGGTAAGCATATGCAAATGTACACAAGCATACACATGAGCTGAAAAAGCTACTTTCAAATTCATCCCCCAAAACTAATCCTGCAAGTATGGCATATACTCATGCATCACTGTGTGCATATATGCAAAGTGCATACCTGAAAAATAGATACACTTGCATATACACAAAAGCATGCATGTACTATCCACTTTAGGACCCTACAGGATTGGAGAATAAACTTCTGATCAGCCTAGGGGGAATGGAAAAAAAATAAGGTACAACTAAAAATAGGAGAAAGAGCAAATGGGGAAGAGACAACAATATTTTTCTTTGCTTACCTTGTGGAATCTGGACCATTCCTACACTTAAGCCAGCATGTATGTCACTCAGGAACCACTCTCTGACTCGATATGCACACAACCAGTTCAGGATAGGAAACATCTTGAGCATAATCTTTCTGAATCTTGCCCAGGAGAATCTGAAAGGAACCAGACAAGTTCTGTGTACACTGTTGTTCAGTAGTTAGGCCTCTGTTGTACCTTCCCAGCAGTTTGTCCTTTTTATCCCCAGAATTCACAGAGCTATGATTGACACCCTTCAAGTCCAATGGACATATAACATGAATGCAATACAGTGAGCTGTAGGTTCCCTTGAATCTAGGATCAGAGTTGGAAGGGACCTCAGAAGGTCTTCTAGTTCAACCCCTGCTCAAAGCAGGGCCAATCCCCAACTAAATCATCCCTGCCAGCATTCAAGTCAACAGCAAGCATTTTGTCACTCATTTTATGAGTCTGTAGCAGCACAACTCACCCCTACAGCACCTCCTGCTGGTCATCTAGGCATTAGCTCTTTTTCCCAGCTAGAGTGCAGGCTAGTGGCTCTGTCTGCTGGAGTCCAGTACCCCTTTATCTGGGGTGCTGCCCCTTAGCAGTATTCCCACAGTCTCTGGGTCTTTTCTCCCTAAGGAAACCACCACCTTCTACCCCATCTCACTTCAGTGGATACTGCCAGTCACCATCTAACCCCTGCTCACTGGGGCAAACTACAATCTTTACCACTCATCAGCAAGGCAGATTCCAAGCTGCTGCCTTTACCAAGCCCCAGGCTACCACTCTGTACCCTCAGTGCTTGGGGAGTTGAGACCCTCATTCAAGCCCTCAGCCTAGGGAGTTATCAGGCAAGGATGTCCTAACATCTCTTACTTTTCTCCAGTACTGCTATCTCTCAGATACCCTGCTCAGCTCCCAAACAACCACACCCTTCCCTCTCAAAAGTTAAAGAAAGAATACATGAAGCTCTTGGCTCACTGGCCTTTTATAGGGCTAGTCATGTCCTGATTGGGGTATGGCCCCAGCTGTGGCTGCCTTCCCAATCAGCCTAACCTGTTCTCACAGCCCAGCCCTCTCTCAGGGCCGGCTTTAACCCTTTCAGGGCTGGAAAGGGTCACCACCCTGCTACAGCGTCATATTATTAGTCTTTGAATTAAAATCCCCAACTCTGGACATACCGATTTCTTGTTTTTGGTACCACAAATGATAAGTGGAAGACAATGCTTTGATTCCTGCTATTGATTGATGAAGGTGGAAAACTGGAAATGATAAAATCTTTGAAAACCAAAATGAAAAAAAGACTTATTAAGTCCCTTAGTCCATCTACCACACGGAACAGTCAAATTTGTTCCCTGTACTATATTCTGTAATATGGGGATATGTGGTGGAATGGTCACCCCGCTTCTGTCCTAAGGGCGTGAAATAGCCCTGGGAGAGGGCAGTATCAAGGGAAAAGAGGGGCTGTTTGGGGAAAACAGCCACAGCTGTAGCCACTGGAATCAGAGCCCAGCTGGCTTTTATAAGAGGGTGAGGGGACCAGAAGGAGCCAGACTCTCTCTAGTTTTCTGAGAAGAGAAGAACTTGTCTATCTGGGAAGTTAAGTAGGGTACCTAGGATATAGTAGGGTTAGAGAAGGACAGAAGGAGTTGGGGGCTCTTGTCTAACAAAGCCCCAGGTTGTGGAGTAGGTTAAGGGCCCCAATGAAATGGTATTAAGGTTGTAGAAGGGCAGTAATAGCTGGTCTGACCCTGCTTTGCTGATAATGAGTGGTTGATAGACTACAATCCATTGTGGAGAGTAGGGGCTAGATAATGACTTTCAGTAGCTACTGAAGTAGGGTGGGGGAAAAGGGGGGGGTTCTCCTGGATGGGGAGATTCAGATAGTGGGTTGCTGCTAAGGGTGGGATATAGGGGTCAGTAGTAAGGGAGACAGCAGTCTGCAGAGGGTACTCTTGGTTGGATGAGTTAATCCCAGGATGACCAGAAGGAGGTGCTGCACTGGTGAGTTGTGACCCCATAATAGGATGTGAAATTAATGGTCTCCAAACAGGATTATGGCCATACCACCTCAGACTAATGAACCATCTAGCCTAATATCCTGTCTTCCAATAGTGGCTGGTGTCAGATGTTTGAGAGTGTGAATGGAATAGCACAATTTATTGAGTAATCATCTGCTGTCCTTCAATCCCAGCTTCTAGCAAGCAGAGGTTTAGGGATATGCAGAAGATGGGGTTGGGTCCCTGACCAACTTGGCTAATAAATACTGATGGACCTATTCTCCATGAACTTACTTTAAAAAAAATTTTTTTAACCCAGTTATACTTTTGACCTTTACAGCATCCCCTGGGAATGAGTTCCACAGGCTGAATGGGCATTTATATGGTCCACATGTCTGTCACAGTTTCTAATTAAGCGGTTTTTAAAAAAAACCATTTTCTAGTTATCATGGTTGCAGTGATAGTACTGCAAAATGAACCAAGCATAACCAATGCAACATCTGCCTGAGTCTGCAGTCAGCCTGGTAGAATGACTTTGAGCAGTAAACTTCCATCTTCCCTATTAATCTGAGTGGACTGTCAACTTTAAAGTCCAGTTATGACACTCTGATGTCAACACTAATCACAGATCCCTTGAGGGGATGGAATGGGGCATGAGGAGTGAGTGAAGTTCAGTGGTTAGGAATGAAACACTGAGGCGGAACAAAGGAGACTCTCAAAGATAGGGAAGTGAGCCAGAAACTGTGAAAGGAGGATGAGGAAGCAAGAGAAACAAAAGGCAGAAACAAGCAGATCATTCTCAATGAATGATAAATGCAATAATAAAGCACTCAGCTCAAAATTTTGTTACTACATAAAGGCCATAATCTCCTCTTGCTCTCTGTGCAAATCTCCTACTGACATGAGTGGGTAATACACAGAGCTCAATGTAAACTCCAGCTCTCAGACCATAATTAAAAAGAATTTGACCTTCTCTAATAACTTTGATACCTTTGCTCTATCTTTGATTTTATCTTTGATCTCTATCATTTTTTTTATATCTCATATGTTGGAGGTTCCTATCCATGGCTACTTAAGGGAGATCTCTGTGAAGGATGTTCACGGGATGTTCACTGAGAAGTGATATTTACTGATGTTTTGGGAGACTATCTACATTTTTATAAGAACAGTGGTAGGTTGGTGCACCTATTAAGTGATGTAAGAATAAGGAACTCACCTAGTCCACTCATACTGATCTTTGTAGGCCAGTCCACAGAACAATAAGTGGTATTTCAAAAGAAAGCCCTGTTCTGATGTCCATGTGGGAGAAAGGAAGAGTGCCAACAAAGAGAACCTACCATATGCAACCCTCTGAATCCTAATAAATCCCATGACTGACAAACTCAAGCCTGAGACAACATAGAAATGAACATAAAGCAGGGCACAGGTCAGTCTGGATGACAGTTGTACAACAAAACTAAAGAGAATGTGACAAATCAGTTTCCAAACTTTAACTGGTTAATTTTCCCTAGTGGAAGAACAGGACATCCCTGATGCTGCTGAAAGAGGCTCCTTTGTGGTCAACACCTGCAGCATTTCAGCCTAGATGAGTATTTTGAGGCTTTGGGTATACACCCCAATCCCCAGAGTACTCTGGCAGTGCAAGTCCCTATGGGGAAGAACAAGCTGGGGTTACATTAATGCTGCATTTGCACAGTCACCTTGCCCATCCTAGGAGAGAATCTTAGCGTGCGCAGCAAGTAAGGCAGGATGAGGTACAGCAATTTTTGCCATATTCTTAGGAAACCTCATCTCTTTCTACTCTAGGCAGGAACTGAAAGTGGTACTTGAGAGAGATTGAACAAAAATAGCAAACCCAAATGTTGGAGAAAACAGATGTAATCTTGTCTGCCAGCTAGGGTGGAAGGGAGAACTGGAAAGGACTAAAACAATCAGCAGAATCCCTCCTCACTATGTGTAGCTGCCTCACATTACCCCAGCTGTGAAACAGATTTTTGTGTTCTGTAGACAGCAACTCTCCCAAGTGTTTTGGTAAGCTTGACTCACATGTAGGGTTTGCTTTAGAGGTGAGTGATGCCCTGTGCACCAACTTTGGTGGCACTAAACTGTGGCATGCAGAGGTCCCAAATCCCACATTTTGTGTGGGTTTTCTTCCTCTCAAACAGTTTTCCTTGATGGCTTGTCTTGTTTTTGCTTCTCCCTCTGGAGGGCACCAAAAACACTTTCCATATCTGGTGGCAAAACACATACAGATGGCCCTGCTTACCTGCTCCAAGCATGGGACTCTACAGTTTGGTGCTTTCATTCAGCTTTTATCAGTCACCTCTCTATTGTAGTATAGAGTTGGGGGCAGCAGAAGGGTCAGTAGCTGCTTTTTATTTTGGTACCTGAACTGGCTTCTCAGCTTCTTACCTGCTGAATTCCTGGTATACTACTCACCTGCACTGGACCCTTCTTTGGATCCTGAAGTCCCTGTTCCTTGGGGAGGGAGTGTTTCTTTCATAGTTCTTCTGGAACTGCTCTTCAGTGTATATGCCTCTCTTGATTCTGTACTTCCCCAGCTGTCTGGGGGTGCTGATCATTTCTGCATCTGGCTCCATGCGGTCACACTGAACGTGGACAGTCAAGAACGCAAGAATAGCGAAGGTAAGAAGGAGAGATCAAGGTTGTTGTCCTTACCTGGGACACCGAAGGGAGAAAGGAGGTTACAGAACTGTGAGTGTCTCATTGAAAGGGAAGGTTTAACTGACCAAGCCAGGGGAATAAAATCCATCCCTAGCGTAACACCATCCAAGCAGGGTGCTGCTGGAACAATTTGTTCAGTGGGGGTGCTGAGAGCCATGGAACTGAATATAAACCCTGGATATGATAGGGCGAGGGGCAGGAGGGAGAATCACTTCAAATACTGGAGCCCAGCACCTGAGCCACTGGGAGCAGTGGCAGTGTCAGCGACCCGCCCCCTCCCCGCAGCACCCTCGAGGGTCACTTCACTGGAGTCACCCAGGGAAGAATGGGACTCTTGTTCCCAGATCCCTGTGGCTGGGGCAGCTCTTCAAAGTGGACGGGGCACTGAGTGCCCTTGGCTCGCTGCCTGCCCCTCAGCCTGCACTCTGCTGGGGTCCCTCCCAGACCCACCCCCTGGCGCCCTTGTGGTGGCACCCCCCCCCCCCCGCTTCCCCCTCAGTGCTGCTGGCCAAGGCCAGACCCGGCCCTGCCCGGGGTGGGGACAAGCCCCTCGCTTGCTGAGACATGGGAGAGCCCAGGGCCTGCTCATGAGTGGTAACCTGAGCCACTGCCCAGGCCTCTCCAACTGTCAACTCCGGTGTGAGGTGCCCAGGAGACCAACTGCCACAGCTCATTGGTGGTAACCTGAGCCCTGCCTCCTGGGGTGACTGGGCCTCATCCTCACCCCTCTCCTCCCCTCCCTTTGCCAACCCCATGGGGTGACTGGGCCTGATCCTTGCCCCCCCTCCTCCCTTTGCCAACCTCATGGAGTGACTGGGCCTGATCCTTGCCCCCCCTTTGCCAACCCCATGGGGTGACTGGGCCTGATCCCTCCTCCCCTCCCTCCCTCCAACCCTTTGGGGGCAATGTCTGTGAATATTGTAGATACTGAAAGTTAATGTGCAGCTCATGGAATAAATTAATCCCTCCATCAATACTTCATCTGCTGCCTGGTATGTAGTGAAGTAAAAATCAGGCACCTTGATCACCCCAGTATTTTAATGGCCTCTTCTAGGGAAGTGTTTTGGTTTTTGTTGCATCTGTCTACTTTTTCAAACCCAGTTTCACCTAATCACAAAATACCCAGTGCTTGGTACAATTGCAGGCAGATGCCCCTCAGAAGCAGTTTAGTGACTGATGTGTGTCTTGAATAATAGTGCCTATAAAACTGGCCGCCTCCAGAGAGAGCATGGTCCAGTGGTTAAAGGTGCTGGATGCTGACTTATTTCTGTGACCTGGCGTCAGTCACTCCACCTCACGTGGACACAGAGCTTGGGCTCCCTTTCCCCGGGGCGTTTCAAGACCAGCTTCGTTTTTAAGCCAAGGCCTAAATCCCTTTATTTCCCTGATCTCAAACAGGTGCTGGGAGGAGAGCGGGCACGCAGCGGCTCGCTTTGATGTTGCGCCTTGGCGCTGTGCACCGCCCTGCCACGACGAAGCGCCCAGAAGCCAGGGCCACGGCTGACGGGGGAGCCCAGCGCGGGGGGGTGCCTGTGCAGTTTCCCTCCGCCACGTGAGGCCGCGGACTGCGTCCAGGCGGCGCTGGGGCAGCGGGCTAGGGGTGAGTTTGCAGAAGTGAAGCCCCAGAGTGACCAGGCCTGGGCCCCACGCCCGGTCCGGCCCGGCCCAGCCCAGCTCAGCTCCCTCCGAGCAAGAGCTCGGCGCCCTGGAGCCTTCCCTCACGCCCGGCTAGCTCCGCCAGCGCTGCGCCCCGCCCGCGCCCGGCTAGCTCCGCCCACGCCCGCCAGCGCTGCGCTCCGCTCGCCTTCCCGCGCCCGGCAAGCTCCGCCCACGCCCGCCAGCACTACGCCCGCCAGCACTGCGCCCCGCCCCCAGCCAGGTCCCAGGCCGTCCGCTCGGCGCCCCGCCCCCTGGCAAGCCACGGCTCGCTCTCGCGAGAGAGGAGGGCGGGTCGGCGCTGGCTGCGTATTGGGTCATCGCCGCTCTTTGCGCCTCAGCTCTCGCGAGGCGGGAGGGGAGGAGTGGGGGGGGGCGGCGTGCGATCGATTGGTCTGGGCTCCGGGAGGAGGCGGGATCTCCTAGTCCGGCCTGGGCAGGGCCACTGGGCGAGGGAGGGGGAGGTCACTCCGGAGTCGCCTTCGCCGCCTGCCTTGCTCTGCCCGCGAGAGGAGTCTCTCCCCCCCCCCGCATCAACATCTGGTTCCTTTTAGGACCCCCCCACCTCACACAGGCGCTGTCCCGCCCTTGGGGTGACAGTGCGGTGGGGGCGCGTGCGGAGACTCCAAACTGCCAGCGCGGGACAGCCCCCCACACTTCGGTCTTTTTTTTTGGGGGGGGGGGTGCACGAGACGCCAGCGGCCCGTTCCAGGGGGTGCGCGGAGGCTGTCAACGGTCACTGGCCCGGGCGGTGGGGAGGGGGGTCGGGAGGCCCCCCTGAGAAGAGGGAGGGGTGCAAACCTGCCCCTCTCTCTCTGCAGGGGGGGCGGGGGAGGAAGCGCCACTGCTGGGGCCGCCGGCAGAGTCCCCCCCCTCCCGCCTGGCCAAGCGGGGCGGGCTCCGGAGCCGAGATGTCTCAGGAGCGGCCCAAGTTCTACCGGCAGGAGCTGAACAAGACCGTTTGGGAGGTGCCCGAGCGGTACCAGAACCTGTCCCCGGTGGGCTCCGGGGCCTACGGCTCCGTCTGGTGAGTCCGGGGTTGTGTGTGTGTGTGGGGAGATTGCATCGGAATCCGCCTGTCCTAGCTGCATCCCTGGGGGGAGCTCGCCCCCCCCCCCCCCCAGTGTTGGCTCCGCTCTCGAGGGTGGTGGGGAAATCTGCCCCGGTTTCTCGCCAACTGCTAGGGACCGTCCGAGCTGCACGTCCAGGGCGGGGACTGAGTTGAAAGGGGACGGCGGGGGTTCCCTGACCTCGGTGGGGTTCACCTCCTTCCTCCTGCCCACAATATGGTTGAATAGGCCTTGCCCACGGGTGACTTATTCCTAGATTAGTGGAGAGCTTGCTGCAGAACCTCTCTCTCCTCTGGGGGATGCACCAGATTGCACCACCTGCCAGGTGGTGGTAAAGTCAATTTCACAGGAGAAGGTAGTCTTGTCCCACTCCTTTTTCCAGGGTATTGATGCACATGCTTTCTTCCTTCTCCCCTCTTTAGTTACTGAGTGATGGGGCATAGCAGGTCCCTGCAGTCTGCTCTGCAGAACAGGTGCCTGGTAGCTCTTGTTCCAGTTTCGTCTGGGAGCTGCAAAGCAGGTTGCAGTTGGGGTGGTTATAAAGAGAGGTTTGATACTGGGACAGTGATATGTTGGGAAAGGCTATGAGCCTATCTCTTCTGCCTTAGTGCTCTTACAAGTAACAATACCATACTACTGGCCATGGGAGGTTAACATAGGGAAATGGATATTTTTTCCTGAATGAGAAAATAAGCATGGGTGGCTATAGTAGCAAAATCCTGTCAGATCTGTGAAAGTGTGGACATAACTGGCAGGAAAAAAACATTCTGGTCTTTAATCCTTGCTTAAACTAATATAGATAAGATGTGTATCTGCAGACTTGACTTGCTTGTAGTTAAGCAGCATGATTAAAAAGATTGTACTACCTTGTTGCATCAAGTATTTTTGCTCATTACATGATGCAACAGTGCTTACTAGTTTTGGTCTTCAAAGTATAGAATAGGAAGTGAGTTATCTGCTTGACTATCCTCAATGTTGCAGTCAAATCACAGTGAAGTGTGAAAGCTTTTTTTAGGTGGTTTTGCTCTTTTTTTTAAGAGACTACATGAGGCATTAATATCTTATGGATAAGTATAGTGTTCAAAGCTTTTCTGCACCCAGTATGTCAGACCCTGATGATTTTGTAATAGTGTTTCCACACAGTGGTCTCCTCCAGTGTGTGAAGTTGAGCATGCGCTAATGAGGTTTTATGCAATATGTAAATTTATACCCACAGTCTAGGAATCACAGTAAACAAAACTAATGAAGAAAAGTAATAGCCATGTGTATACTGTAGCTTTTTAAAAATCCCAAACTGTCAGCTGTTTTTTAAGAAAGGGTGATTATATTATACTATATTGTTTATATATCTATACATACTGTATTATATAGATTTAAATAACATCTGTTAAAACTGTTATGTATTTAAAATGTATGAGCATTTGTCCTTTATATGAAGGTTAAACAAGTACTATTAGCATAAATAATTGATGTGACATCTGATTAACTGAATGCATTCTCCCTCCCACACACACATTTTTCCTATAAAGGCTGAACTTAATTAGTAAGAAGGGCTTGACCTTACTAGTTGATAGATGTCTCCTGAGATGTTGAGTGCTCTGATTGCCCATTACAATGGATGGGAGTTGAGGGTGCTCGGTGCCTTGCAGCAGTGTCAACCCTAAAAATAAAAAGAGCAAGGTCTCCTTTTACCCCTAACTTTAATGGTGCTTTCCAGAATGCTTGCTTTACTTCCAAATATGTTATGTGGGTAGTGGAAAGGAATAAGGATTTGCATCATGAACTTCCTGTTTCATTGTGTCAAAACCTTTAAAGATTGTGCAATTGCATTAGTAGCAGAGGAAGTTGTATTTTCTGTTGGAAGGAGCTTGGAGCATGTGGCTAACAGTTGCTGACTATCAAAGTTTATTATAGTCACACAAGGACTTTCTCTGGTCTGGCACATCTTTTTTCCTTCATGATCCTAATGTGAAGTCACTGTTGAATGAGGGATCAGATTAATTTTCATTGTATCAGATTGAGACTGCAAACACAGGATTATGATTTTAGAGTGAACACTCTCAAGCCAGAAAATTCCCCAGGTAATGATGCAGATAAAATGTACTAGTATGCATCACTACTTGCACACCAAGGTGAGAGGGTTAAACAGGATGAATGTCTAGGCTGTTATGGAGAAGACTCTTACTCAAACAAATAACAGAACTAACAAATCATGTAGATTAGTGTTGCCCAAATTATGGGATGCTGTAGTTGGGAGGGAAGGCATGGGCTGACCTCTCAGTTTCGTCTTAGTCTCATCTTTGATCTAAAAGAATAGAAGGAAAGGGGGTGTGTGTGTGTAGATGTAGATATAGATATAGATATATGTGGAAGATGCAAGGTGGGTGGCTCAGCTTTCAAAAGTCTGGGTAACACTGGTGTAGGCAACTTCATTGACTACACTAACTTATGAAACCATGGAAGTAACACCTACTGCAAGAGCAAGCAGCATAAGCATTTCACACAACAGTTTGAATTCTTTTTGTGCATTCACATGAAGTGCACTCTTCAATCATTGGTATCAATGTGTACTGGGATTCCTGAAGCACCTATTTCAGAATGTCTCCATGTGCTGGTTAGGTACAGGTGATTTGATTAACTTCCAAATGCAATGTACTACATTGTAGAATGGAATTGGGACAAGTGACTCAATTGATGCTAATGAACTCTTGTGACTTCTGTGAATATTGGGGAGAAATCATTGGTGACTGCATGGGGTCAGCTAGATCCAAACTAAAGACTCCTAGATTCTTCAGCCACTTTAAGCAATTGGTTTTTATAGAATGTGGTGAACATCTTTTGTGTGTAGATACAAAGCATTGCACAGACATTGCAAGTTCAAGGTGTTCCAAGCAATGTGTTTTTACAACTGCTTTTTTGCCTCGTGTATAAAGGGCCTCAGTCAATAAATGGTCTAATTGCCTCTTTAAGGCTATACTTAGTTTGGGGAAGAATGTTATAGGTTATGTAGCTCTTCAAAAAGATATTCTTTTATAAAGAATAGTAGACTGTAAAAAAAAAAAAACAGTACTGAGTTTCAGCTGAGTCAAAAAATCAAAGGATCAGACTTTGAGTTTCTTGCATATTATGCCACACAGCTAGTTCCCTTTAGCTTAAAGAAAAAAAACTACTGCAAATTGAAGGGAGTTAATGTTAAATTTTTAAGGGGAAATAACTAAAAACCTGATGTGTCTTCAAATAGTTTGCAAAATCATTGGTACTTTAAAGTGTTTTTGGAATAGCACCTATCTTCACCCTCAATCTATCACCAAAGTATCTGAGCACCTTCAAAATGTAAAACAAAACAAAACAAAAAAAACTTTCCAATCTGTAGGAGAAATAACTGAATTGGTTTATAGGGTGCTTTGATGTTTGTTTGTGAATGGCTGTAATGTGTCTGTATATGACGTATCCATGTGCATGTTTTATTTTGGCTAGTCTTCCACAATGTATGTTTATGGGAGGGACTTGGAAGAAAGCAAGGTTGCTTAATGTGCTGGGGGAGAAGTGTCCCAGGTATGGGGCATGGCAGGAAAGGAGCCATGGAGTTCACAGGGAGGAGTCCGAAAACAATTTAGTAAGGCATTACTAAAAGTGGTATTAGCAGAACATGCAAGCAGGGGTGTATAGCAGAAGACAAGTCATACACATGACTAGGTGGTGGGCAGAGCCTTGGAAGTGAGGTCAAGGAGTTCAAACTTGTGCAGGTATGGTGTGAATCAACTACTTAAAATTTGAGGGTTTTTTCCATCCTGAACTAGTTACTGTACAGCAAAGTAATATTCATGGATATCTAATATTGTAGCTTTTTGCAAACTGGTGCTGACTTTTTATGATCAAACACAGGACAGGAAGAGGGTGCTGAAATAAATGCCTTTTTCACAGCTGTGTGCTGGATGTGTGGTGTTCACCATACATATAGGGACTGAACTTGTAAATGACTGATTTTTAGTAATATGTAAACAGGACTCAAACATCTTGAGGGCCATAGATTTCCTGTATACAGAGGTTGGTGGTAGTCTAAAACAATCTTCAGGACAAAAAAGAGGATACCTCTAAAGGGACTGGATGAATAGATTAGCATGTCCGCTTGGATAGCGGCTAGTGATCCCTAGAACAGCATTAGGGGTAACTAGATTTGTAAGAGACTGATAATCAGTCATCCAGTTTCTAAACAAACTCTACTTGAAGAATAGTTTTGCCAGTTCTTTAGTTTAATCAATCAGGCCACTGAAAACAACTTGTCTCAACAGTAGTTCTCTGGATTTGTTCTGAAGTCATTCTTACGGGGTTACCTTTGTGTAAGTGACATAGTCACAACTCAAAGTGGTGTGTGTGTGTTCTGGTAAATTAGGAGGTAATGAGGCAATTTCCTGGAAGGCCTATCCTGGATGCAAAAGTGGCTGTGAAACTTGCAAGCTTTGATTTATGCCACAGGCATGTAAATCCTAAACTCATGTTCATCATTCTTTAAAAGTGGGATTTATAGTGTCTACTTGTCATGAGCATCTCTTCCTCAACAGTCTTTCAGCTGAAATATAATGGATAGATTTAATGCAACCTTTTTTTAAGGTTGTAATAAATGCTGATTTAGGTAGTGTTTAAAAAACACTTTCCAATGTGACAGCTGCTGGGCAGCTCTGTTCTTATTTGTAAAAGCATTACGCAGTTATCTACAGCAGCAAAAAATTACTCAGCAGGCTTAAATCTTTAGAGAAGCTCAGTTTCTGGGCCTCAGATATGACTTAACTTAAAACTGTTATAACTTGGGGGTAGAGTGTCTCTCTGGAGTGCAGGCATCTGATGTTAATTGTTTTTATGGTGTGAAAACTTCTTGTACTGGATACATTGACACCTCTTGAGATTCCTCCCTTCCTCTTCTGGCTGTGCAGCAGAGATGATTGAAGTTGTACATTGTAGCCAGCTTTGTGTTTAATATTAAATTAGAGCCTATTGAGATCTTGAATCAAGTGGATACAGTCTGTTTGTTAATTGGGTGCTGCCTGGGAGTTGTGACAAGTTGAGCAAAGTTGTGGCTCCCTTGCTTTGTAGTGGCTTTTTACAAACATGGTGCCCAGAGAGCTTTACTGCTAGTGACATCAATTGACGATGCTCTTGTACCAGAATGATTTTTTTGATGGCTGGGGGGGAACTGTTCTGTATGTTTAAAAATGTGAAGTGCAAAAATAAAAGTGCATAGAAAAATAAATTTGACAAGTAGAAAAGGGCAAAATTGGTAGGTATGTAAAAAACCTTCTCAACATTGAGTGTTCTGAATATGGAAAAAAAATTCTAATATAGGAATAGGGTGCAAAGAAAACAAGTATCTAACTAACAATTTGTATTATGGTACCACATAGAGGTTGTAAGTGCAGTTGGGGCCTGTTGTCCTAGGCACTATACAGACCCCTAAAACAGGTCCCCAAACTGTGGGGTGTGCCCTAATAAATGTAAGTTCTTCAGGCAGGAAACTGTCTAGTAAGTGGTAGTGTAGACATAGCCGTAATGTCACTCAAGGGTGTGAATAAGCCATGCCCCTGAGCAACATAATTTAACCAACTTAAGCACCAGCATGGACAGCGCTGTGTTGGTGGTAGAGCTTTTCCTGCAGACATTGCTGTGTCTGCTCGGTGGGAGTGAATTAAGTGGATGGGAATTCTTCTGTTGGCCGACAGTGGCTGTGCTAGAGAGCTCACAGCAGCACAGCTGCACTGTTGTGCCTGTGCCAGATAAGCTCTCTTGTATAGCCTAGGCAGACAAACCATGTGGGTGAGATCTTTTTCTTTTAAAGTTTTCTGGCTTACTCTTCATAAAGAAGATTAACTAAAATGGGTTTTTAGGATAAAATATTATCCAGTTTGAGGAGCATAGTGAAAGGAAATATGTGGCATGTAGGGTCCTTACTCTTTAGGGTCTTTACTACTTGCACTGCTCAAATAGAGTAGGAAGACTCTTGTCATACTGAAGCCAGAGGGGTTTTTTCACTTTAAACTTCCCTGGACACTGTTTCCTTCAGGTTATTTCAGGTATCTGATCAATTTCTCAGAGAGGTAGCCATGTTAGTCTGGAATTGCACAAGTGACAGAGTCCTTTGGCACCCTAAAGACTCAAGTATTGAAGCATAAGCTTTTGTGGGCTAATGCCCACTTTGTCGGATGCACTGCATGCATCTGATGAAGTGGGCATTAGCCCACGAAAGCTTATGCTTCGATACTTTAGTTAGTCCTGACCAATTTGTGTAACTTCAAACTAGATGTAGCCTATATGTGCTTGTTAGGAACAGAAAGGTGGCCTAGTGGAGGTACAATTTTCACACTAATTCTATTTCCGCCTTCCCCACCACACATCACTCTTGCACTACTGTAACTCCATTTATTTAACTGAAATTATTCTTTATTTTCCTTGTAAATAAGGAAAATGTAGCTGTAGTGAGGCAGCTGCCCCACTCTGGCAGAAAAAGGGTTAGTCAGCTGTGGGAGAAGGCTGGGGCTGAGAGCTGTTAAGCTGGGCTGATTGAGGAAGTGGCCTACAGCTGGGCCATACCTCAATCAGGCCACAGCTGGCCTGTATAAAAAAGCTGTGAGCCAGGAGTTTGTCTCCAGTCATGGAGGCAGCAGGACCTGGCTGCCCACAGAAAGGGTACTGGGAGGGAAGCAGGGCTGGGGAAAGGCCAGAGGAGGTGGGGAGCTCCAGGCTGGCAACTCCCCAGGCAGCAGGGCCTCGTCCAAGGCTCACCAAGGTACTGAGTTGCAAGGAAAGGCAGCAGGCCAAAACCCCCTTATCTATGATGACTGGCTCTTGCACTGCAGTCTGCTCCAGGGAATGTGGGCTGGTCGCTGACTAGAAATAGCTGCAGACTGAGGCAAGGTGGGGGGGATAGTGGGTTGGGGGTTCCCCAGGAAGGTAAGTCCCAGGCAGAGTGGGGTATTGCCAGGGTGCAACACTCCAGGTAAAAGGGCACTGGGGTTGAGGAGGGACATGGGGGGGGCGGGGGCAGGTGTGGGGGAGGCAGCAGACAGGGAGACACGGGCCTGCAGAGGGTGCTGTTGGCCAAAGAGCTAATTCCTGGACAGTTAGCGGGAGGTGCTCAGGGGTGATTGATCGTGCTGCTACGCTAGCCAAGAATTCCAATTTCTTGATTCCTTGGTTGGCAGGGTTAGAGATCCTCTAGAAAAGGGGTCACCAAACTACAGCCTGGGGGCTGGATCCGGCCCACAGCTTTGCTTTGTCCGGCCCTCCAGCTGAGCAGGCATGCCAAGCAGGCATGTGGAGTAGCGGCTGCTGTTCTTCTAGTCCCCACCTGTAAGCTGCTGTCCATGGCCCCACGTGCAGAGGGGTGAGTGCCCCCCCCCCGGGCAGTGGCCGGAGGAGCAAAGGAGGGCATTTGGCATATACTGAATTTTTTCAGTCACTTTGGCCCGTGAAGCCCCTTCAAACTTTGAGAGGACGGCCATATTAGATTTTGGAGACCCCTCCTCTAGAAGCAGTGTGGTGTGTTCTGGTAAGGCAGTAGTATAGTAATAGCAATTGCAGTTGTGATGGTGGAATAATATACAGCGAATTCCTTTTTCAAGGCAAGAGAGATTGTGTTGTATGCTACCTGCTGCAGCTGAAAGAGATGGAGCCTGCTAAGGAAGATGACCAATTGACATCGGTGTAGTTTGGAATGTGATGACCAAGATTTTATTTTGCAGCTGTGGAGTATATCTGGAAAACATCTCATGCCGCTCATTAAAATGATTCTGAATTCAGGTTTTGGGTAGTATTTTTTTTTAAAAAAGCTTGCATGAAATTGAAACAGAAAATGAAATAGTATTTAAAATATTCCCCTGCAGGGTTTGCTACTTCAACACTTGTGTGAGAGAACTTGAGATGAAACAGTAATCAAAACAAAAATAAAAGCATTACTAGTTTATTTTGATTGTCCAATTTAGTGAAGTGTAAGAAGTAATACACACAAATGATACAGAAAGATGATAGATTTCAAACACATTTTGACTGATCCAAAGCAATGTTAGTTATTCAACTAAAGCAGTCTGAAGCCTCTGATCTCTGGGAGACTTTTCCAGCTTTATTTCCATATCTTTTCCTGTGAACTGTTTCAATGGAAGGTACTCTACTGCACAGAAGGGGCTACTGCTGTTCTGCAGAGAAGGTTAATATTTTTATATTGCAATAGTATAAAATAGAGAATATATGGAAGACTATCATTGCTGGTTGAAAAAAATTTAAATGTTTGGCTACATAGTTGCCCATTTTTTCATAAACTTCATTTCAGCATTCTGAATGGAGAGTACACATGGATTTTAATAGGGGTATTTTTCTTAAGTGAAGTTTCTTCACAAGTTACCCTAAAGTATTAATCTTCTATAAAGTGAAGTCACAATAAACTATGATTTGGACGGGGTTTATATTTAATTTTTGTTTCTGACTAGTATAAAGCTGTGGATTTAGTATGCATGTTTTTCCTGCTGTGATTTCTCTTCTGTGGGATGTGATGGACTTTCCATTACTGGCCTTTCTTCCCCACTTTGAACTTGTAAACATGAGCTTTCCCTTCCTTTTCATGATTATCAAGAGAAATGTCAATAGATCTTAATTAGAATCAAGAGGCAGGCTGGTTTGAACAATAGTTCTGTGAAATGCACAAATTATGTCTAATACCCATGGCTTCTCTTCTATTCTTTCCACCTTTCTCCATTATCTTAAGTGTAACTTGATCAATTTCACATCCTCTTCCTCTCTCTCTCCTTTTCAATAAACAAGCAGCTAGATTTTGAAAACATTGAAAGGGGGAATAAAGCAAAAGTGGAATTCAGTTCACAGCTAAGTATCCATCTTTCGTTGGTGCTTGAAATCTTAAAATTCTCAGCTAGGACTCAGGAATATTGTGTGGGGCTATATCCCAGGTGTACTAGAATAATGCTTTCATGTATCACAATCTTTTGTGATAACATTCAGGATGGATTGATTTAAAATCAGTGACTTAAATTATCAGGCAGGAAAATGTGATTGTAAATCAGTTTCAATCTTGTTTTGCATTTGTACCTTTTTTCCCCTAAAGAAGTTGATTCTCATTAGTTGGTAACCATTAAAACTTCTTGATTTACAACTAAGTATAGTTGTTACGTACATTTGGTGCTACTGTACGTTTTGCTGACCAGGAGGATACATTAAATCTGTACACATTTTAAAACAATTCTATAGTTTAACAGACACTGACTCTTGCATTTTATTACGTTAGAAAATGGGGACTGACACATTTTTAATTTGTAGATTAACTTTTTATTCTTGATTCATGTCAAGCTCTATTTGGATGGAAACTAGAATTCATTTAAAATGCCCAAAACAGTTGTTTTTGATTCGTTAAATGACCTTAAATTTATCAAAGCATGTTTTCCATTTAAAATAGATTTTGTTAGTAAATTGAACTGATTTTTTTTCTGGTCACCATATCCTTTAAGTTTTTAGAAGAGTATATCTCATCCTTACACTAGTATTTTATTTATAGATTGTAAGAGAGGAAAGAAGCTTTCCTGCTTATTCAATTCCCAATCTAGTTCTTAACTTTGAATGAACTAGTAATTGAACTGAACTAGTTGAATGAACTGAAATGAAGCTTCATAAGGGATTTCTCATTGACTGTGAAATGTTCAGGGAAGCTTGCAGGATACTGCTTTTGAAATTACTAGTTTTTGCAAGGCCAGGCTCTCCAGCTGAAAAAAATCTGAAGATTGTTAGTACACTGATTCTTTTGAGAAAGGGAGAGACTGCATGTTTACCACATCTTAATTCCAAACTAAATTAAAATGTTCCATACAGATATATTGAGGGTTTGCGTCAGATTGCTTAAAGTACAGAATACATATCTTTTTCAAAACTCCTTTCCTGTCTTCCCTCCCGTTGATCCTGATGCAAGGGATTCATCTTGCTCTTTGCCACTTTTCCTTGGAAACCACACAAGTATTTGAACATGGCTTTTTGAAATGTAGCACAGAGTACTTATGGACTAATTTCACTGGGGAGAAAGGGTTATTTCAGTCTAATCCCTAGTTATTTCTAAAGTATTTCTAAAATGTTTCACGTTTGGTAACTTTATTTTTTTTAATTGTAGCTCTGCCTTTGACAGAAAAACTGGGCTGCGAGTGGCTGTGAAGAAGCTATCCAGACCATTTCAGTCCATCATCCATGCCAAAAGGACCTACAGAGAACTACGGCTACTTAAGCATATGAAACATGAAAATGTAAGTTCTAGGAGATGCCCAGAGACATGCAGTGTGTGGGGAAATTGAACGTTCATAGCTGTGTGAAGCTCAATCAAGTAGACAACCTGATGATAGGTAAACTGAACCTCGAGCATGACTACATTAAAAGTCTTGTACTATAGGAATTTAGGTGTTAATGTTTTGTAAAGAAGGTGAGAGAAGTGAGTCAGACAATGGATACTTTTTTTTCAGCATGCAATTGGTTAAGGTTAGGGCTGTCAAGGTTTAACAGTGAGATGAATTTTTAAACAATAGAATACCATTTATTTAAATTTTTGGATGCTTTCAACATTTTCAATTATAGATTTTAATTACAATACAGAATAAAAAGTGTAAAGTCGTCTTCATATTTTAGATTACAAATATTTTACATTGTAAAAAGAAATTATTCACCTAATACAAGTACTGTAATGAAATCTCTATTATGAAAGTTGGGCTTACAGATGTAGAATTGTGTACAAAAATGACTGCATTCAAAAATAAAACAATATAAAACTTAGTCCTACTTCTTGTTCATCTAATTGCTCAGACAAACAAGTTTGTTTACATTTGCAGAAGATAATGTTGGTCACTTGTTTAGTGTTATCTGAAAGTGAAAACAGGCATTCACATGGCACTGTTGTAGCTGGCATTGCAAGATATTTACATGCTAGATGTGCTAAAGATTCAGATGTCCCTTCATGCTTCAACCACCATTCTAGAGGACATGTGCCCATGCTGATGATACTGGGATTTGCTTGATAACTATCCAAAGCAGTATGGACCAACATGATCATTTTCATCCTGAGTCAGATGCCACCAGCAGAAGGTTTTCTTTTTGTGGTGGTTCAGGTTCTGTAGCTTCCATATCAGAGTATTGTTCTCAAGACTTCTGCAAGCATGCTCCACACCTCATCCCTGTCAGATTTTGGAAGGCGCTTCAGATTCTTAAACCTTGGGTCTGATGCTATAGGTATCTTGAGAAATCTCACATTGGTACCTTCTTTGCATTGTCAGATCTGTAGTGAAAGTGGTCTTAAAATGAGCATGTGCTGCAGGGGTCAGCAACCTATGGCACATGAGCTAAAGATGGCACACAAGCTGATTTTTAATGGAACACTGCTGCTGGCAGCTGGGACCCCAGCAGGCAGCAGTGTGCCATTAAAAATCCTGCCTAGCCTGCTCTTTTCCACCCCCCCCCCCGTCCCCCTCCGCTCACTGCTCTTTCCTGTGGGCAGGGCTGGCTCCAGATTGCCAATGCAAAGCATGTTCAGCATGGCCCTTGTGGAGGGACCCCGAGAGGGGCAGAGCAGGAGGGGCCAGGAAGGAGCTGCCCAGGAGTGGAGTGGGGCACGTTTAATTGACTGCTACAAGTTGTGTTTGGTGGTTTGCAGGATGTTATGTAGGTGTTGGAAAAGAGGACTGAGGGAAAAGGCAATGGTGTAAATACTTTTGAAAATGATGAAACCTCCTAAGACTAACCTGATTGAAAACATAAGATGGGAGAAGTAGTACCTGATTATTAAACACATGACTGCATACTTCTTGTTGTAGTTGATTTTGGGTGTTAAGCATATTTTAATGGGCTTATAGAAGATGCTTAATAGTAATTGGTCTAGTTTCTTGTAACTTCATGAAAGTTTAACCATTAAAAGGGTATTTTGCGAGAACTAACCTTCACTGATGAAGCAAGGTTTGCAATGTAACTATTTCATAGTAAAGCCTTAATTTGATTCACAATGTGTTACAGTAATAAATACAGGTGTATATACCAGTAAGATGAGCCTAATGGATTTAGTGCTCTCTTTTCCTCTTCGACATCTGTGCTTTTAACATGTTTTACAGTATTCTGGGGAGTTCGGTGTCTTTGCATGTGAGGAAAGATAAGTCACTTGACTTTCCTCCTGCTGTGCCTATTCTAGTAAGGGCTTCAGTAGTGCTGCTGAACCTTCCTCCCCTCCCCTCCTAGCTCCAGTCACTCATCTTAGCACTAGTTGCCACTGCCCTTGCAAAGATGGGTATGGGGAAAGTGTCTTGACACGATGACTTACCTTCCATGATGCTGGGACTCTCGAAGCATTAGGAACAGGTGGTTGTCTTTTTTGTGTTCCCACTGCATGGGTTTTATTGTGAATTGTGTGCCTCCTCAGCTGTTGGGTTCTTCACTGTCATAGATTGTCCTTGGCCCTGACTTTATTTGTATTACAGCAGGCCTCAGTCAAGGATCACGGCCCCATTGTGCTAGGCACTTTAGGAACCGTAAAGTTTTGCTCTCATTCCAGAGAGCTCACATCCTAGGTTAGGAGAGGAAAGCCTAACCTTTGGACTGTAGCATAGAGGGAACTTTGTCCCCCATTTTCTCTATCTGGGCCGTGAGACTGAAGGGGGAATTACAAACATTCTTTCATACCCACTGTACTTGGTTCCCTTGCCCACATCTTTGAATCCCTTCACTGGTTTTCCATTGCTTCTGTATCAAGTTCAGCTTCTCGTCCTAACGTTTAAGGGTCTGCATAACTCCACCCCCTCTAATTTCTTCTGTAATCTCTTTCTACTCTAAACTCTTCCTCATTTCTTCTGCTTTGGCCAGATCTTCTCTATTGCTTTCTCTATCCTTCTCCCGCTTTCATCCCTGTGCCTCGTGTCACACTGCCCCTTCTGTGGAGAATTTCTGTCTGTGCCAGTGCACCAAACATCTACCCTTTCGGATCCCTTCCTAGAACACAGTACGAATCATTCTAATAGTGCTGCTGTGCATCTATTATAAAAAGAAAATTGCACCAGTACGTGATTGATCTATCCTGATCATTGGTGCTGTTAAAGTTGTGTATGCAGAATTGTTGTTGAAGCACATTTTGACAGAGACATTCTTAGGCCAGGTCTACATTACACACATACTTTGCTCTAACTACTTCACTCAGTGTGTGAAAAAATCCACACCCCTGAGCAACTTAGTTATACCAACCATAACTCTCCATGTAAACCATGCTGTGCTCTGCTGAGCCTCTCTTCCTGACATAGCTACTGTCTCTTGCAAAGGTGGAGTTAAGCTGGTGGGAGAGCTCTCTGTTGCTTCGGAGCAGGCCTGCACATCATGCAGCCCAGGGGCCACATGTGGCCTGCATGGGCTCACTGTGTGGCTAGCGGGGGATGAGTAGGGGTGGGGCAAGCCGAGTGGGGGGAAATGAATGGGGGCAGGGCAGCTGAGTGTGGCCTGCAGCTGAGTTTTTTGCAGTAATAAGGCCCTTGCTGCTTTCTGAGTTGTGCAGGCCTGCTTTAGAGAGTCTTAAGCAGAAGCACAGCAGAGGCACAGCCAATGCAAGTTCATAGTGTAGACCTGCCCTTACTATGTTCTGCATCATTGAGCATGCTGTTGATCAGTAAAATATACATTATTTTTTGAGTTAGATACCTTTTTGAAGAAACTAAATAGCAGTATTTTTACCCTCTCCAATTTCTTGTTGTACAAGAAGCCTGAAAGTTGGTCCTTTGGGAAGGTGGATCAGGTAATATCAGATTTCTTGTGGCTCAAATATATTTTTGAAAAATGCTCTCCAGTTTCTATAATGTAACTTCTGTGCACAGGGATGCAGCAGGTCTTCACAAGCAAGATGAGATTTTTCTGGGAAGGTTAAATGTAAACAATGATCCCAATCTGTGTTGCACTTCAAATGCTGCTTGTCTTAGTACTCTCACTTGTGCAGCATCATGTATACCTTGGGGATTATTTTCTTTTCTCATCGACTTATGCCATGAACTCTTCCAAAATATAAGCAAATGAATACAATTCTGACTTGTTTAGAATACATCTTTGGCGTCCTGGGAATGTGTGTGACTTCTATATTGCCCTACGACAAAGTCTGGTTTTGGGTGAATAATTCTCATTCACTGCAGCATTTAGGCACTAGCACATCTGTGCCATACACTATTTTGAGGTAGCAGAATCACATGACTGAATGTTCACCGGCTCTTTCTACAGCTGTCAAACTGTTAAGAGGGAGACTTCCCACCTACATTTATATGAGCTTTAGGTTGATAAGAGAACTCCTGAAATTTTGGCATTGAGCTGAGGCTAACCTGCTTCCAGTGTCTCTATCTAGTGAGGAAATAACATCCCAAAACAACTTAATTCATGGATTCTCTTGGGCATTTTGACTGGAATTTTTAACGTTTTTCATTCCAGTGTGTGTAGTTGGCTACTAGCCACATCAGTCAGCTGCCAAAGGCTCTGACATTGAGCAGTCCTTCTTGACAGTATTAGTGTTGGTAACTTAAGTGGAACTTTGAAAACACCTGCATGTTAAGAAGAATATTCCCCATCAGACTGCTTCATGCTACAGTGAGGGTAGAACTCTAGTGCTGATGGTATTGCTTTAATAGACACATCTACCAGGTTTCTCTTGAACCTTTTGGGGCTGCTTTTTTCTTCACAAAATTGCTGTGGAAACTTTCAGAATAAATGTTATTTACTTAGTTCTGGACAGCAGTTGCACACTTGGCTGAGTTAGCAGGAGTAATCAGTGGAAATTAGAGCAGAGATTGTATCAGTAATTATGTTTATCATGTACTGTTGCTTTTGCTCTTCTCCTGTTTCACTGCTGTCTTCATGTACTTTGAGTCTTTCTCATTCTAATCTCTCTGACTGGAATAATCTCCCTGTTCTAATCTGGCAGGTACCTTCTTTCTCCTATAAAATCTTTTAAAAATACATTTCAAGAAAATCCTTATCAGTAAACACCATATTATTCCTCTTCTGAACTATTGTCCTGTCTCAAGATTTAAAACTCTCAAGTAGGAAATGTCTTATGTTGGTAGAGCATATCTAAGGTCAAATGCTGTCCAGATTTACTTGAATTCTCAGAAAATCCATTATGTACTCAGTGCCATAATGATGCAAATATGTTGCATTCCTTATGCATAAGTGGAAGTGTAAACCTGAACTCCGCTTTAACTGCTGAACCTGAAATGACACAGCCATAATATTAAGTGTTCTAAAATAGAATTAGAAATCAATATTGGTAATTTTGTCTCACGGATTAATCTGCAGTATTTTACAAAGTGAAATGCATTTGAGCACCATGACAGTACTTATGTGCTCTAATTGGATTTTGATTGTCTTGGAGGTTGTTTGTGAAGGGTTACATAATTGGAAGCAGGATTGTAGGATAATTTGTATTTCTAAACAGTCTGTGTGTGAGGGCAGAGTCACTGACTATACACCTTACAGGAAAAGCTGCTTCCACGGAGCTTCTCTTGCTATGAAAACCTCTGCTGCTACAAATAACTGGTTACATAATTGAGCATCAGAGCATCTCGGACTGTGCTTTCTTTGACAGGTCTCTGTACAGTTAGTCTCTTGTTAGACTGGGGCTCTGAATGTAATGGTGATTAAATTTCTGCAGAATTGTGTTAATGATACGCTGCAGGAGGAGCATAACTAAGTATTGTAGATAATGAGTGGGTGTAACTTCTCTGATGAAAGATAAGGCTAGACTGTAACTTGTCATAGTAAAATGTGCAGATACATAGTGGTATGGCCAAAAGGAAAGTTGGAATGGAAAAAGCAGTTCTGTTTTCTTGTGCTAAACTGGGGGCTGATGCAGTGATTTGGCAGATTAATTCATACCCAAGATGGAAATACCCACTGAAGAAACCTTACAAGTGTGTGACTTTCGTAGTTCTTGCTCCCTTGCACTATTCAAGGGATGAATTTGCTGTTCTCTTCCTGAAAATGAAATAGCACAGGTAATGTGAAGAGGATGGGAACAAGTCTATGTATTCTAGAGTGATCTTTGGGATTTGGCATAGGGCAGATCTGAGGAAGTTGATTGACTTGTTCCATTTATTCTCTAAATATGTCCTTTCCAAAAGTGTAATCTTGGCTCTTCTATACTTGTGCCCTTGAAATGATCTTCTTAAAGTTGACATGCCCCAATTCTGCCTTTGTAAGTGGAAGAACTAAATTCCACCTTCAGTTACATATGTACAATTAAACTTCAATGGAGTTTCAGGGGCGTGAACGTAGACAGAACTCAGCAAATCTGTGAGAAACTGAACTAAAATTGGAGAAATACCTAGTGGAACACCGTCGCTTTAGTGGATATGTATTTAAAAAAAATCTGCCCGAGAGGGGAAATTGCTCTACTTTTTGCCAGTTATCTTTTCTTTCTTTTTTTTTTTTAAAAAAAGGCTCTCAGTGTGGGTTGGAACCTCAAAGTGGGTTGCGACCCTCTTTGAAAGGGATCACTGGGGCCGGCTTAGGGCCCAGAGCCGAAGCCAAAGCCCAAGGAGCAGGGGCTTGGGCCTCCTACGCAGACCAGTGAGGCTCAGGCTTCAGTCCTCCTCCTAGGGTCGCAAAGTAATTTTTGTTAGAAGGGGTCATGGTGCAATGAAGTTCGAAAACACTTGCTCTAGTGTGTTTGAGAGCTGTTAGTCATGTGACTTGGCAATATGAAGTAATGCAAGTGAACTACTTTGCTCTGCATTTAGGGGAATGAGGATTTTTGATCAGTTAAAAATTCAAAGGTGAGGATGGAGGTTGCATAGGTCAGAAAGGTACAATCGAGGGTATGAATCTGAGCTGTTGCAGAGTGGTTCCACCTTGAAAGTAAGTATTAGAAAGTAAGTCTTTTCAAGCCAAGTTAAACCTTGCAAAAGGAAATTAAAACCAATAGGTAAAAAGAGAACAAGGAAGCGGGGCTACTTGCAGTGAAGCTGGGGTCAAGATTAAAGATGATTTAGGTATGTCTTAAAACCTAAATGAATACTTTTGCCTCAGTTTTCAACAGGGTGGATAAAAATCGATATAAAGAATTTAGATTTTTTTATTTGCTTTTTCAAAGCATTTTTCAAAGCATTTTAACTATCTTTTCTAAAGATAGTTTTAATTAAGTTACATTATAGCTCAAACAGATCTCATCATAGAATAGGGATTATTAATTTTATAGTAAGACAATATATTCATGTAATGCTTAAGTTTTGTAAATGAGTTTCAATACTTCATGGATTAGGCGGACAATCTTATAGGTTTCCAGGGGCTTCTGAATAGATTATTTAGGTAATCTTTATTTGCCAAATTCACCTTGAATGTTCCCTTGCAGTATGCATTGGCTACTTATTCTAAACAATCTGTTCCACCTTGTATTTAGCAATGACAATCTTGAGTACCTTTCTTGGACCTGAAGAGCTCTGCGTAAACTTGAAAGCTTTACTGGACCAACTTCTGTTGGCAAGAGACAAGGATATTACCTCACCCACATTATCTCCTAATATCCTGGGACTGATGTGCCTACAACACTGAATATAGCATTTGTGTCAAGTGATATCAACTAGTCTGTCTTGATTTTACACCTTTCCCTATTTGATTTTTTTGACTGAATAGTTGGGGTAAAAATGGCAACATATGTATTAAAAGTTGAAATTCCTCCTCCCACAAGAACATAAGCTGTATTCAGGTTCATGAAAACTAATTTCTTCCCTCCTCCCCAGCCTCTTGATGTGTTTGGAAGAAATAAGTAAGATGGAGTGAGTGTTTTCTACTCCAGTACAGGAACTAACCACTTGAAGTAGATCAGATTATATTACAAAATATGTGTTCTCATTTTTTGCCTTTTTTCTTTATAGGTGATTGGTCTGTTGGATGTGTTCACACCTGCTAAGTCACTGGAAGAATTCAATGATGTGTAGGTAACATCTTTGAAAACTGCAGCCCAAACATATGATTATAGAAACCTAGGGCTGGAATGAACCATGGGAAGTCTAATCCAGCCCCTCAACTGTGGCTAAACCATCACTGACAGGTGTTGGTCCAACCTGTTTTTAAAACCTCCAATGATGGGGATGCCACAGCAAACTTTTCCTAATATCTAACCGAAATATCCCTTGCTTCAGATTAGTCCCATTACTACTTGTCCTTCCTTCAGTGGATTTAGAACAATTGATCACTGTTCTTTTATAACAGCCCTTAAGATACTGGAAGACTGTTGCATCTTCCCCTGCTTATCTTCTCTCTCTCCTGTTTTCCCCTCCTCCTTCCCCTCGCCCCTGTAAATACACAGACTGCTATAGTAGTGCTAGCCACCCTTGGTACATGGCTGAAATTTGGAAGCATTATGAGAATTATTGTTTTTTTTTGCTTTAGAATCACAGATCTTTTCTATCTGTAATTTCTTATCTATCATCTCATTCTTCCTCCTGCCAGTGTAGGATTGTTCCCTATAGTGCTTTTGCTAACACCTTGTCTAGACTAGTTTTAAATCTCCAAAGCAGTGGGACTTCTACTACATCCCATGTGAGATTATTTCAAGGCCTAATCATTCTCTTTGTCTAGAAACTCTTCTATTGAAATGTCCTTGTTATGCCAAAACAACTCCTTCCCTGTTTTATATTTACACCCTTCAAATACTAGTTGATGTCCTTTGTGTTCCTCCCATCACTGTTTACTCTTGAAGCTGACCTACATATATTTAGGCTGGGATTTTCAAAGGCACCCAGTTCCCTCTAGTGTCTTTTGAAAATCTTCAATTTTAGCTCCATTAGTCTCATTTTATGATGTAAAATCACCCATTTTAAATGACAAATAAAGCAGGAAAGGGGCAGTGCATTCATGAGTTCCTTGAAGCTTATAGTATTTTTAGTGGGATGTCCTGGTCAGCTCCCTTTGTGCTACTCAGGCAATGCAGTCAGTACCTGCCCTGATGGGTATGAGTGCTTTGGAAGAGATTGACTGGGTTGGGAAATGAACATTTCTTATGTGGAAGGAGGCCACTCTGCAAAGCCATTCATAAATTTTGAAAAGATCTGATCCAGTAGATTTCTTATGTTGATCTAAAGAAGAAATCAATTCTGAGTGAGTCTGTGTGCTTATGGCTTGAAATTGACGTGGAAAGAGTATGAAAGCAGTTTTTTGGTTACTTCAGTGACTCCAAAACTGCTATAGTTGATCACCAAATTCCAGCCCCTTATGGAACAGGTTTATATTTCTGGAATCATGATGTGCCTGGGAATAAAGCAGGATACAGCTGTGATCTGCTGCAAGCAGTTGACAGGGCATTGTCATGAGCTGTATAAGTAGTCTTTGATCCTGACAGATGAAGGGTGAGACAGAGGGGAAGTGGATAAATGGATATTTAGACCCTCAAGTTGTTCTTGGATCCCACAGGTGTGATTCTGCAGCACAAAGGACAAGAGAGCATATGTTCTGTTAATGCAAACCTAGGACATTACTCTGTTAACTGTTGAATTCCTAATGTGGAGTGCTCTGACAAGTCTTTCAGCTAGTCCACTGCTATATGAAAAATGGTGGTCTCTGGGAACTGTGACGTCTTAGCTGGCTTGCAGATAGTAGCATTTGTCAAATGGGGTATTGTTATTTTCTTCAAAGGCGTATCTTAAAACAAATCTCTACTGATGAGTCTGTGCTCCATTAACGTGTCTTGCAGGATTCTCCCAGGTAAAATCCATTACAAGACAATACTTAGTTGGTTCATTCCTGCTCCTGCTGTTTCCAGACAAGTCCCTTGCATTACTATGCACTAGCTAAATGGAGCCACAATAGCTATTTTGTCTTCAAGTTACTACTTGTTTCTCTTTTGGCTCCATAAAACTAAGCCTAGCACCTTCAGCTTTCTTTAAATGAAATAGAATTTCATCATTGTGCCTCTTGCTCAGTCATCTGGTCTTACCGCTTTTGGTTGCCTGCCTCCATATATTTTTTCTTTGCCCCCTCACCACCACATCAAAAAAAGCAGCCCTTTGGCTTGCTCAGTGGCCAGCAATATGGTTGCCGTGTTTAAGGAACACAGCTGTTGTACCTGAATTCAGATTGTTTTTATAAAGCAATGTAAGAGCTAGGTGTAACTCATGATTGAGGGTGCTGTGCTAATGCCAGTGTCCCAGGTCCTGATGGATTGACACAAGATTCTTTGCTTGCTACACAGAATCTAGGGGATGTTTATAACAAAAGAAATCCCTGTTACGTGGATGCTGCTTAATAAGCCTGAAGACTTTTCTGATATACTGCGGATCTCCACAGGAATTGGATTAAAAGCTACACATTACCACCCCTGAGAGCCCAAGATAGCTAAGGGTTACTTCAGCTAGACAATCAAGGATTTCCGAGTTAAGACCAGTGGAGTGTGTTGAACTTAAGTTTCAGTTGCCCATCAGCTCATACCAGACTGAGTGGCAGTATTCTTCAAACACTAGTGTTTCTGATTTGGCAGGATCCAAATGCACTGTGCAAAAGTGACTATGGCAACAAGGAAAACTGCCCATGGTTTGGTGCCAATGGTTTTAGATGCAAGTTCACCTTCAGTGGGGAAGGATTTCCAATGTAAAGACCCTGGCTTGCATAAACATGTACAAAACTGAGCTATAGAAGATTATTCTCCAATTTTTAGATTCTCTCCCACAGTTTCTTCTTCCGAGCAAGCCAATTTAAAGTTCTTGGGTAAAATTTACAAAAGTGACTAGGAACTTTGGAACTGAAATGCCAAAGACACTTCTAAAAGTGGAATTTAAGGTCTCTTAATGTTACTTCTGGTGTTTAAGGTGCTTTTGATGCCCATAGTACAAACACTGCCTTCAGGGTAGATAACTATGCATTTATACATGGCTGCTAATTGTCACTGGTCTCCCTTGGGTTTCAGAGCCTGGGCTCTAGCCCGAGCAGGAATGTCTGCACTGCTATTTTTAGCCCCATAATTTGATCACAAGTCTGACCTGGGCTCGGACGCTCTGCTGCAGGTTGTGGAGTGGTTTTATTTTTGTATTAGATCTACCCATAGACTTCTGACAGGAGAGAGATCAAGTTTTAGGTATTACATTAAACTCCTCACTAAAGTAATTGCCCCTTGCCAACCTTAGAATAGCAAACAAAGTCTGTTCCATTCAGAATTAAATGATTAGATGACAAAACCCTTGCTTCTGACCTTGGTAAAAGACCTTTGCTATCAGAGGGAATACAGGAGAATAAACAGGGATGACTTCTGCTCATATACTGCTTCACCGCAAAACATTCAGTTTGTGACAGCAATGTCTATTAGGAGAAGCACTACAGAATCAGCAGAGTCCAGCGTATCTTATTTGAGGTACTGTGGGAGCTAGCAGAGAAGAGTGCTTCCACAATTATAAGTTCAATTGAAACTTTAAAAAAAAATCTAGCTAATGTGTTGAAACTTTAACACTTCAGTATTTTTCATAAATTACTTCTGAGTTAGGTAGTTCTGGGCTTCCTAATGTAAAACTATTACATTGCAAATGGTCTTTCACAATCTGCTCTTTCTTGGATGTACTGAATCATGTCTTTGGATACATTTAGAAGGTCTAGAAATGATCCTCTTTCCAACACAATTCTGCCTGTTTGCACTAATGGAAAAAGGGGACCAACTGTGTGAAAATATAGTGAGAATTTGCAGGGGTACAGCTTCTAGTTTGGCTAGAATTGATCATTCTTTAATCTGGAACAATGCTAAAATAAAAATTGAATGTCTATTTCCTACTGAGAATAGCAAAAATAGAAAGTATTGGGGTTTTCTGTGGATTTATATTTGGATGTCTGGCCAGCTACCTATTGTACCTTTGGAATACCATTACTAAGATGCATTAATTGTTGAAAGTAACTAGGAATAATTAGAGTAAAATCCTTATGCAGAAAATTATTTGATGTTTAAACTGAAGTTTCTTGGCTTTTTAATCTTTGTAGTTAGAAGGTGGAAAAAGAGCACTCTGCATGGTGAGCACCTTTATTGTTATGGTGTTGTAATGGAGGAAATCCTTGTCCAATCATTTTACATGTGGTAGAACCACATCTGTGTTACTAAATTTGCCAGAACAGCTATATCAGCAAATCTCCTAGTGTAGACTCAGTGTAGCTTATTTTGCTCACTGAACATATAGGATTGAAGTAATGTAATCCAGGGCTTTACAAACCAATATTTTTGCTTGTTTGTATGGATGTTTAGTTTGGAAAGCAGTGGCCACTGGAGATCCCAAAGAAAACTGACATTACATTTCATGCTTCAGGGCATAAGCTAACATTGCTACTGGGGTCAGGAAGGAGTTTCTTGCCCCACCAAGTATTCCATCCCATAGAATGTTATTCAGCCTGGCTATTCTGCTTTCCTGTGAAACATTGGTATGGCCACTCAAGTGGACTGGCAAATGTCCCAGTGTGTTCCTAATGCCATGTAAATGAAGAAAATTGCTGTTTCAGATATTTCTTATTTGAGGAAAGGTTATGGAAAGAGAGGATTCTTAAATGGAGCTGCCTTTTAGTAATCTTTATTGAACAAAAAACACTTTCCTCAGGAGTGTGTGAGGAACAGAAAGGATGTCTCCATAGTGGTCAGTTATTCTAATATCCTGTTCTGTATGAAGCAAAACTTCTTAAGCCCTGTGGAAGTGCTAGTCTGCTTAGTAATTCTTTCATGAGAGAAAAGGGTATTTCCTGGTGGCTCTCCCTGTCCTACTTTTCCTTTTTGTTTCTAGGTACTTGGTGACCCACCTCATGGGGGCTGATCTGAACAACATTGTGAAATGTCAGAAGCTCACAGATGACCATGTACAGTTTCTTATATACCAAATTCTTCGGGGTCTGAAGGTACTTGCACCAGTCCTATCAAAATACTGAACACTCAGCTTGAGGAGATGAAAATTCCTAAAGCGTACAATCTCCCTTTAAGTGATAAACATGAATGGATAGTGGAGTTGATTCACTCTCTCAGTGCATCATTAGGGTAACCTTCTGTTGCCCTTTATCCTGTAAACTTAATGATTAAGTATTGTTATAGTGCTCCACCGGAAACTCACAATGTGAATACATTCTCACATTGTGCATAGCGATGGGCTGAGTGTGGAAGGTTATGAATAAGAGCTGTTACATGTACTATCATAGTGGATCTTTTATCCCTGCAATTTATATCATTCTAGTTTCATTATTGGTAACAGTGAATTCTTTGTCTGGAAGGAGACAGACTAAGTATGAAACACCTTTGTGCATATGACCCATGGAAGGCCTATGCATCACTTAAGTTCCAATTCATTCCTGGTGCAAATGAACTTTGGGAGGGGGAGTTATATGCTCTAGTAGTAAGGACATGGAAGGATGTTTACTCATACTAATCTGTAAAATGTCACCTTGTGTTACAGTACATCCATTCAGCTGACATAATACACAGAGTAAGTATTGGTACTAATAACTTTGTTGAAAATATACTGAAATCAATATATTTAAAAGGTGTGACACTGAATTTCCATCACAGCAGCTGTAGAATTGGGAAGAAAGCTGCTGGGGAATATTGCAGGAAGTGGTTTAGTAGTGGGGAAAATGTTAAGATTCCTGGGTTCTGTTCCTTGCTGGGTCTTTGGGTAAATTGCATTACTCCTCTCCATTATCTTAACAGAGGTATTGAGGCTTATTAGCCTTTTATGAGAGAATCTTGAAAAGACTAACTGCTGCTTATACAGAAGATCTATGAGAACAGCAGAAAACTCAATAAAAATTGGCTCTAGAATGAGACTCCGCCCTCCCCCACTGCACCCAAAAAAAGTTGTATTCTTATTTAAATGATTGTGAATGCCAAATGCAGTCAAGGCATAGACTCTGCTGTAATGGTAGCTAATATGATATTATGCAAGACTGATGCTAGTATTGTTTCCTTCCTTTTTAGGACTTAAAACCTAGTAACCTAGCTGTAAATGAAGACTGTGAGCTGAAGGTAATTTGGTGATAGTATGCACTTGTGGTTTGAGTAGTTGATGGACATTGAAGATGCAAAACTTAAGCAAATCAGCTTCTTAATAGCTCTCTTTAAATGCCTGGAATACTTTAGTCCTCATCTGTTGTATGCTTTCAAAGGTCTGAAAGGAGGTTTGCACTAACTCCAATTTAACTTTTTTACATATTGTGTGAATTTAGTGCTCAAGAGTAAAAGCTAACAACTCTGGCTTGGAATTGAGCACCGTACAGTTAGAGGCAGGTTATGTTCACACATCTCTGCCTTAGACTAGGCCTCGAGTATCAGCACTATCTTGTCTAGTGCCTTAATTTTTGTTCGATAATCTACTGTTTGCATGGTTCCACCTAGTCTCAAAACTGCCAGATTATCCTGAAGAGGTTTGGGTTTCATTTTTCCATTGCAACAATGTGCATCTTTTTCTTTTTCTTTTTTTTTTTTTTTTGTCCTGCAGATTCTGGATTTTGGTTTGGCCCGGCACACGGATGATGAGATGACTGGGTATGTGGCCACCAGGTGGTACAGGGCTCCTGAGATCATGCTGAACTGGATGCATTACAACCAAACAGGTACATTAGCAGAGGGGTCCTTGCACATTTTTATAGTGTAACTCTCATCTTGATAAGGATTGTCTTATGAACGCACTCCCATGCTTCCATTTGTAAGTGCACAACTGGGGCAACTATAGCAACTGTACTTGAGTAAAGCTGAATGGAGACAGCTTTGTGTGGCCAGCCAGCTATCCATGGACCATAGGATTTCATTTAAATAATTTGCTTACAATTATTGAGATTATAATGAGCAAAATATCCATCCTCAGATACTCCTCTCATTTTGCCAGGTCATGACTTCCTATATGGATAGCTAGTACAAATGTGCTCCTTTGATTTCATACCTCTTACTACTTTTTCTGTTCTCCTGTCACCCTCTCCTCTTCACTTATGTGTACATCCCCCTGGATGTCTTTATGGCCCTCCTTTTCCATCTGTTTCCATTTGGGTATGACGGGGCAAGACCAGGCCCTCTTGCAGCTGTGCAAATCCATCCCACAGACATCTGCCAGCCTTGAGAAGGCTTTTCCTCTTGGGCATTATGCCCAGCTGGAGAACTTTCATCTAATATGGTACTAGGTTTGCTTCGAGTGTCAGCCAGAGGGTTGCAGCACATTGTTGGCTGGCTTGGGATGTGATAAAAGGTGTATTTAACACCAAGGCATGGACTTTTCTACTTAATGATGTAGGTAATTCTGTGTTTATTTTTCCTGTGCTACATTTATCTCTGTTGTTTTTTTTTTTTTTGTTCAGTTGATATTTGGTCAGTGGGGTGCATTATGGCTGAGCTGTTGACTGGAAGAACATTGTTTCCTGGTACAGACCGTATCCTTTTAAAAACTTAATTTTCTCTTTTGAAAAGTAAAATAGCTCTTCGCTTTCACCATTTCACAAGGAAATAACATTTTCAGTGATGATGACTTGTGCTCCAGCTATAGCAAGGTGTGTCCCACAAGAGAAATCATGCCTGTACAAAAGAAGGCAGAACTCTTCCTCTTCATTGGTACCTGCCATTACTAGAACTATCTTGTCAATTGCTGGGAGCCCTCACCTTGTTGGTCAGATTAAATTATTGGGTTCTGAGTTTGGTCAGTGGCACAATATGCCCCATATCATTATTGCAGATTCCTTACAAGTATAAAATATCCCTTATTTCTCAGTAAGGTGGCCTTCTCTGTGTGTTAAAACAGGGTGCTGCTCCTGCCCCCATTCCAACCCTCTCTCCCCTCCCCTGAATGTGCTGTGTTCCTGCTCCTCCCCCCTCTCTCTCATAGTTTGTTGTGCCATGAAACAGCTGTTGTGCAGCAGCAAGCCTGAGAGGAGAAACGGAAGGCTCAGCCCAGAGGCCCTTCCCACACTGCAAATCTCTTGGCCCCAGCCCTGAACCTGCACCCCAGCAGAGGAGATTAACAGCTAAATATAGGAATGAATTTTGTCAGATGAACCACCTTTCACCACAACTGCCCCCATACCACACACTCGATTGTAGTGTCTGCATAAGCACTAACATTTACATCTACTTACTGGAACATACTGTCATTCAGATTTCTATTAATGTTTAATATGTTAACTTACTATTTAATATGTTGTCTTGGAAAGCACTTTCCTAGGTCGTCCTTTTAAAAAAAAGTTGCCTTTTTCCTTTTGTTACACTTGTCTTCTGTTGTATGTTTTCTCTTCCTCCTTCAGTGTATCTTACTATTCCATCCTGCTTCCTCTCCTTGTTTTGCATTATCTACTTTCCTTCCCTATTAACTGTGGTCTCACTCATTCCTTTAAATTGCTAAATATGCTCTTGTTCAACATCAATCATCTCCGCTCCCCTCTTTTCAGTTTAATTTGGGCTTCCTGAATCCCAGTTCATTCTCTCTCCTGTCTGGGGTCTAGAGAAATAGTCTAGAGAGAAATAGACAAACTACTGTCTCCTGGTTTTGATTACCTAATTGCTGGCAACCAATTTATTGGGTGGGCTGCCTTGAACACTTGGCTTTTTGCTTCAGAAAAAGAAACCAGAATAGCTGTATCAGCAAAAAAACTGCGGTTGACATTTAACCCTGGAAACACTGGCACCCTGAATTCATAATGTAAACAGGAGAATACTGATTCAGAGTCTAAAAGTTTGCTTAAACTTCTGGTAGAAGAGACATCTCAAGCACCTGCTGTAACCAAAAAAAAGCTACGAGGGCGTGTAATTAAAATGTCTCAAATAGAATTTGCAATATAAGAAACAGTGTCCTAATGGATGCAACACTGGACTGGAACTCAAGGGAATTGGGGCTGCCACTGGCCTTCTGGGTAACCTTGGACAAGTAACTTCAGCTTTCTCATTTTTCCCCTTTGTAAACTGCACATGTTACTTCCTTTATGAAGTGCTTTGAAATCTTCTGGTGAAAAGTGCTGTATAAGAATTAGATGTTTTATTAAATGCCAGGCAATACTTCAGTGTGTACTGTACTGAGCAAAAGAGAACTCAAGTCTGAGACTTTCCTCTGACTTTTTAAAATATGCATTATAGGTGTATAACTACTGTGCAAAATTAAGTCTGATTTTAGGAAATCCTGTTCTTTCCTCTGTCATGCTAAGGTACTTGACTAGTTTATATATTTCCTGCAGATACTTGCAATTCTCTGTCTTGAACGCTTGCGTTCTTTCACACGTTGATAACTTCTCTCATGATGCTTTTCTCCTAATGAGTGCTTGATTTTTATATAAAAATATTGAGGCACTTCCCACACCACCTCCACAGATGTAGAAAGCCTTCAGTAGTTCTTTGAGCATTGCCTGCATGGATCCCCACCTTAAGTGATATGCATATCCTATGCATGTCAGGTTAGCATGTTCTGGAAAACAGTATCTGTTGGGGGTTGTGTGTACACCTTATGTAAGCCTTTACATCCCATGCCAAGAGGTAAAAGGAGGGGCTAACACCCTCCAAAACCTTGTCTTGGTCCTGCATAGACAGCAACAAGGAACTAAAGGTAGTGACACACCCAGATCTTCATTTGTTAAGATCAGTGCCCTGAGCTCCCAACATGTTCAGCATTGGAGGTTTATTGTTCAAGTGATTAGCCATAGTTTTTATAATATGTACAGTGGGAACATGACGTCTCAAGTGTTAACTTTGTCTTGCTTACCTCTGGAATGAAACTCAGATCAACTATGAGGTTCTAAAGTTAGTAAAAACTCTCTTGATGAGGGAAAACTTGTAGGGAAATCAACAGATGCAGAAAATTTTGAGGAGATGGGAATAAGGACGGTAGTTGACAGAAAACAATTTCTCATTGCCACATAGAATCAGATTATTCGTTTTCTGAAGATGACAATTTCAAGAGGATAGTGAATGATTAAAGTGATTTCAGATATTTCTAAAAGCACAAATATTGTTAAACATAAGGAAAGATTACATTTTCCCATTGATTAAAAACATTTCTATCAATGCTTTTTCAATGTGACTGGTCCACACAAATAAAAGGAAGCTGATTTGCTGTTTTCCCTGTACAAAGTACTGCCATGTGCAAAAGGAAACGAACATTTCACTGTTGGCAATCTTGGGCATTTGTTACAACAATATATACAAAATTTTATTTCTCTATCCCTTTACATTCTGTGTGTGTAATATATATGTATATATATATATATTTGCTGTCCAATCACATGCTGTTCTACAGAAGTTTCATATTGAAAATGAACCATTGGGAAATTACATGGTCTCTTGGTACACTTTGCTATGCTTTGTTCAGCCTCTCAAGTATTGTTTGGACATGCTTTGCATGGTAAGCTCCTGTAATCTTGCAGTGTCTGCTGCTGATGGTGATGGAAGATTGATTGTTTTCTGCATTTCAGGATCATTGGGACTTGAGTCCTCGGAGAACCTGTGGCGATCCCTTTTGAGGTTTGCATGCTCTGCTTTCCCTTTCCATACACTTCTTCTTGTGAGGTTTTCTGTTTTTGTTTTTCCTCTTGCTTTGTGTGCTTACTAACTTTAGTTTGGTGTGTAACTGTTCAGAGTTCACTTTTCTCTGGTACCACCCACCCCATTAGTTAAAGCTATGCTCGTAACTCAGTTGGATATGGATGGTAGGCCTAAACAAGATGCAATACTTCACATGTTCGCATGCTGTGATGTCCACTCAGCATGTTAGTTTTGCTTATGGAAGCTACCAAGGTACTAAGTGTAACACACTTGAAGTTTCTAGTATCTTCTAATACCTTGCTATTTCCTGAGAATAGGGTTGACATGGCAGAGAGCATCATCCGCACACTTGTATTCATACACCAGATCAAAGCCAGCACTCTGAGTTTGTTGTGAATGGGTAACTCAGTTAAGCAGTTCAGACCCTAGCAGTTCTCTCTTGATCACCTTTTCTTTATCAGGTAAGATTTAAAAAAAGTATCTTAAAATTTAGACAAAATAGTATTTTTATTTATAAAATCAGTTTTGTAAGTGCCAAATATTTACTGAGTTCTTAATAAATAAAAATACCAAAAAAACCCAAAATAAAAAATGCTTCTGACTCTCTCATTTTAGTTTACTACTTTCACACTTATAAATCAAGCCCTTTTAGTATCTTAAAACAACACTGGGCAAATTTAACATTAATATTGCACATTTCTATCAAGATTTTGATGCCAAATTACTTGGACTTATCTAGATTAGGGATAACTGCAGATGTATCCACTCAGGCGTTAATACACTTAGTAGTCTTCCCTAAATGGACATGTCCTGCATTTGCAAATTATACAGGGGTATCTTTTTTTGCAATCACAAGAGCACATCAATGCTCTAGTAGTTTAGGACAAAAAAGTGAAGATCTTGTTCAGCTAAATATTCCCTAAAGTTTTAGATCTTTCAGAATACTTTTGATGTTTTGAATTTACTCAAGACAGCCAGGGCCTTACTGTTCCTCTTAATAAAATGTCATGGAGTCTTTAATGATCACAAGTGGTCATGGCCTCTGTTTTGTCCTTAGTGACTAGCTATTATACAGGAGGGTCCAATGATCCCTTTCGGTCTTAAACTTAATGAATCTTTATGCACAGCAATTATTCCCGTATTTCTTAATGTGCATAAACATACACACTTCATTGTGGCTCTTTCTTTCAACTTCAGTACCATGGTGTCTCCTTTTGGGTAACATGTTTTAAATAGCAGCCTAAATCCATAATTCTGATAGGCTTAAGCTTGATTTTGAAACGCACTTAAAAAGGAATTTAAATTAAAAATACAAATAAACCAAAAAATATCAAACTCACAATGAAGGCATGCAGGCAGTTCATAGCTTGCACAAATGTTTTTCTTGCAAAAGAGAATGAGTGAAGGGTATAATGGCCCTGAAGAAGCCAATTTAAGACAGCCATTTAAATGTAGCTGATTGTATTAACGATAGCAGTCTTCTGCTAATTATGACAGAAATCTGATTCTGTTAAGTTTTGATGCCTAAGAGTTTGCAATTCAGTGATTACAGTAAATCTGTCTAGGTACATGTGATCATTAGCGGTAATGTTTGAATGCCTGTTTTGATTCAAACTTGATAAACAGTTTAATCAAAGTGAACTTTTTGAAAGTAAATGAAATATCCAGCTCATCTGTTTGTCAAAGTGTAATAGCATTTTTTGAATCCATTTTAGATGCATTTATTGTAGACCAGGCTTTAGTCAAAGAATGTTTTTATCGAGTAGAACTGGACATGCAATGAGTCCCTAATATCAGCAGATGCATTTTGGGAGTACAAGGCTCTTCAAAAATAGGTATTTGAAAAACTACTTCTGGGCATTGGTGACATTTTGTTTAAATGTTTACACCCCTTGAAGACTCTTCTAAGAATTGTACTCTAAGTGCAAAATATATGTAGTAAGAACACTCAGTATGTACGCGTTGTGGCATTTGAGTAAAAAGATGCCATGTAGCAAGATCAGAGTGGCATTTTTCCCCTTCTGTGAACAATGCTGCCTAAAGATTATCTTGTATTTAAAGGAAACATACCTTTAACATTACATTAACATAGTTATGATATTCCAGAAACAAAACTGAATCATGTAGTGTGAAATCACTAATGGGATTTGGACTGCAGAATATTAGAGCAATTGAGGGAGGGAGTAAGATTGCTCCCAATTTTTTAAAAAAGTTGACTTCCAGTCTGGCTCTTGGTTCTTGTGACTATCAAACCTGTCACAATATTTTAAGACTTCTCCATGTACATTTTTTCAGAGATCTTTATTTTCTGCCTTTTCAAAGAGAGCAGCTCAGTTGTCTAAATGACCTGATGCTGGCTCTGTTCTGGACTGGGCATTTTGTCCGTTCTAGTTTAGCAGTCCCATTGGAAGCACAAAGCTTTTCATCATACAGATATGCAGCTTTGGGGACTTGCAGGCCTTATTTTTGCAAAGCTTCTGTTTGTTTGTTTTTTCATTTTGGCAACAGTGGTGAAACGAGATGTAGTCCATTCTAATATTTTCTGAAAGAAGCCAGTAGGAAGTAAGCACCCTCTGCTGGCTATGTTGGACACTTTAATGTTCTGCAGTTTAGCGTGCAGCATGGGAAGTGGGAGAAGGGTGCACCAGATCAGTTTTTAGGTTGCTAGAATAACTCTAGACAGCAAGCAAATTGCAGTCATTCTGTGACATCCGGAGTGTCACAAGTGGTCAGACTGTTTCAGCAGTGTATTGCAAATGGCCGCGCATACTAGCACCTATGCTGCCAGCCTTCTGCTTTACTGCATCTATTACTAATGTGCTTAATACTGCTAGCTACTAAAGCTCTGGGTGAACGTTAAAGGGTGGAGTGAGCATGTGAACTCAGCCTTCCCTGCCAGTGAGACACAACTTTTTTTTTTTTAATCTTCAAGGTCTGCTGTGCATTGTTCATGGCAGTCAAGTGTAAGTGATCAACTCTGCTCAGTGCATGTGTGCACATTGGTGGTCCAGTTATTTAATGTAAATGATTTAGTCACAAATGCATTGTGTGGGGATGTTTAACTTTATACAGAAGGAATGTATAAAGTTTGCTTTAAATGACTATTCAGATAAGGTCTTGTTAGACCTTAACTCTCCAGATTCATTAGGCTGATACTCTGAACTTTTTTCATTTTGATTTGTCCCAGCATTTTCCTTTATGGTTCACCATTAGATATTGATCAGTTGAAGCTCATTTTGAGACTCGTTGGAACCCCAGGGCCTGAGCTTTTGAAGAAAATCTCCTCAGAGTCTGTGAGTTTATACTTTGAATGTAATATCTGACATTTTGGGGAGTCAGTGTGTTTTCTGCCTTTGTTCTGCCCTCTCATAGTCTGTACTCTGATCATTCTTCTGGATTTTTGGTGTTTTTCTTGGGGTGTCCGCACGTTCATATTTTGCCTGATCTCTCTTCCTCCTGCCCTAATTGTGGTGTGAACTCCTTTTTCCCACCTCATTTTACATTTTTCTAACTTTTTTTGTGGGTCTGTACTTCACAAAGGATCACACAGGCAGACACTACTGGAGAAGCATCTCTTATGGCTGGGATCTTGACTTACACCAATCACTGTTTCTCCAGATTGCCTGTCCAAGGGACTTGCTACGGGCTAATGGTCCCATCCAAAAATGAGCATGACATCTAAACGTGGGGTTTCTCTATGGGCATTGGTGTGTGCTTCCCAAAGCAGTCTTTCGTATGACAGCAGAATGAGCCGCAGGTGCTGCCACCGAGACTCTTTCGTTTTCAGAGCATAAAATCCAAACTGCATTGCAGGTGCTAAATTATGAAAGAAATGGCCACCATGGAAGAAGTGCCCAGGCAGCATGGCAACTTCACAGTCATGCTGAGCTAATGTATGTGTTGATTTACACTGTACTTTTGCCAGCATGTAATCTATGACCACTAACGCTTTATTTAGAGAACTCCTATTGGTTTCCAGTGTGTCTCCTACCACCTTTGCTATGTGAAAATGTTTGTTACTGGATTATGAACCTCTTTGGGGAGGCAAAGTATAAAATAAGATTTAATTTTACCTATTCACAAAATTAAAATACACAAGTTACACCAAAGGCACATGACACAAAAAAATTGAGCATATGGGGAAGTAGGAGTGATTAGCAGAAGCTAATGGGTTGGTAATGCATAGTAAGTACTGATGTAATGAACTGGCTTACAGGTTTCTAGTGGCAAGCTGCAGAAAAGTGGTGTTGATGTATTAAGGAATCAGGATCAGTTTGGGGGACGAGTAGACTATTTCATCTTTCAGATGTCGGACAGCAAAGACTTGACCTCTGTCAGATATGTGAGGTCAGATGAGAAGTGTCCTGAAGATGTGGTGGGCTGAAGCATTGTGAATCAACAGAACTTTGGGTGTGGGCAAATTTGGAGGAGGACGTAAAAGGACATACAATAAGGCATGAAATTAGTGAGCAGCTCACAAATGAGTGTCACCATAGCTGTCGTTTTGTTGAAGTTGCAGTACTCAGACTTTGAGTTGCAAAGAAAATGTGTCTGAGTGACTGCAATATTACAGATATGAAGTGAACTCATGTTCAGAATTGAGATGAGCTAGATAGATGTAATTAATGGTATTCCCCTTGTCAAATAAAAGGATAGCCCTCTTTTATGGTGATTAAAGGATGTTAAGCTAGAGTTGAGAAATGGGGTCGAGCAAGTCGGCAGTGTAAATTGCAAAGGGACACTTTGCTCAAGTTTTCACTGACTTCAACATAAAAATGATCCTGGAATGTTTATGAAATGCTTAACACTGGTAAGGGGCGGTAGATGGAGAGGAGAAGAGGATTGAGAACGAAGCCTTATGGGATCCTTCTATAGTTGGGTAGTAGTGTCTCCTTTCAGTAAAGCAAAACCTGGGGTGCAGATAAACCAGAGGTAGTATTCTAGGAGCATGGTATAGTCAGTAGTGTCAAACATTACATCATGGTCAAAGACTGAGGGGAGGGTACAGTAACTGACATTCATGAATGTCTTTCACGGGGAAGCTATTGAAGAAATGAGACTTTCCTCCAATATTGTGCTGAGATAGCTAATAGTAACTTGATTCAGTGGGTTTTTTGACTTGATAGCTTTGGTTTTTAGCATGACAGGGATAGTTCTGCTTATGGGGGTCATGAAGAAATGGAGATAGTCTTTAAAGTGGTGGTGGCTGTCTGAAAGTGAGCAGTTTTGGTGGGGGAATATTGGCAATATTAACAGGAGCTGAGTGAAATTTAAAAATGACATCACCGTTTAAATGTATGTGTGGAGAAAATGGCATGAAAGTGGCAATAGACCTCCTTCAGAACAAGCCTGAGTAAATATGCCTTGCAGGATCTTGAGAAGATCAGTACATAAAAACACTGACCTTGTCTATATCAGAGAAATAGGTGGTTTTAAAACACATTAGGTAATATGGGTGTATTAACATGACTTTAAACATTGGTTTAGACAAGGTTTAACAATTTTAAAGATGTTAGCTTGTCATGGTCAACCTTAACTTCTTTATGCCTAAAAACATTAGATAAGGTAGCACATTTTTAAACACAAACTTTCTTCATAGTTTAGCCAGGACAACAGCAAAGAATTGAATTCCAGACTTGAGGGCCCTTCAGTCACGAGCTCCTGGTATCTCATTTATAGACTGTTAGCTCAAAGATCTCTTCTCAGACATAGAGGTGAAGCCCATTTGGATACACTTGCATATTTGAATATACAGAAGCAACCCAAGGCCTCATAAGGATCCTAGGTCACAAATCTGAGTTACAAAAGATGAGTGGACCTTCCCATTCAGCTGAAAGGGACAGTCTCCATTTCCTTTAATACTTTTCTTCTGACTACCGTTATCACCTCAGACTAATTTGGAATGGATTTCACTGTTATCTGTGATTCTCAGCCGTGCACAGAAAAAGCAGTGTGATGAACAATGTGGAGTTGAATTTCAAAGATGTAGTGTGGGTTGCAACCCATTGATATCTTACTAGCTTCCCCATCAGTCTCATGTAAACATTGAATAAGAGAGGTAATAGATTTTAGGATACAGCTGAACTTGATGCAAGAGAGCCCTTGAGGTTAGCTCTCCTTACTCCCCTCTGATAGGTGTACTTGAAGAGAAATAAAGTTAGGAGGATAGAGATGATTGTGATGTGGTCATGAATGGACACTGTTTACATGGAAGAAAATATCAAACTCTTTGCAGTAGGTGGCAGGAAGGGTAGAGAAGGCAGGTCAGTGAAGACATGCGATGAGAGCATTTGAAGAGTTGAGTGAGGAGTTTCGGTGACTAGAAATTGCAGAATGATTAAAATGGTAGTCATGTGGGGTCTTGTAGGACTAAGTGGTCTTTCCAAGCCCCTTACTAAACTGACTTTTTTTTTTTGTTTTCCATATTCATGAACCTATGTCCTGCAGGGTTGAAGTTCATTGTTACATTGACTTATGAGTGGGTGGACTATGTGCCTAGATTGTTGAAGTATCTGAGACATACGCAAGCATGTTATAGTTCTCTGTACTGGGGAAGTTTGGGAGAAGAGGTACTGGGGGATAGGATTTGACCTGAAGGGCAGAAGGTGTAGAGTACTTGAAGTGACAGCTATAGTAGTGTGGAAAAGAGGGCAGTTTTGGTGAATTGGAGATTAAATTTAAATTGTGTGATGACTAAGCAGATGATCCTGCAGGAGCAATTACTGATCTGGTGAAAAAGTGGTTGATTTGGTTCGGTGTCAGATTGGATGAAACTAAGGTGTTAAGGGGAAGAGAATATTTTGGCTGTCTTTGAAACTACCACCTGTAGGCTGAGGAGAGGCTGGCTGAGGTGAAGGAAGTATTAGGTTCAATAGTTAAGTGAATAGTTCAGGGCTTGTCTACACAATTAGTCTGCAGCAAAATAAAAATTTAATCTGCTTTGGACTATCTGCGGATACTGCTGATACACAGTAATAGTTGATGTAGTCCTGTTTCAATGAGGACTAGATCAGAGGTCATTAACCAACTGTTAATGGACCTCAACAGGGTCTGCATGGACAATTGTCAGTGGAAAGCTAATGCATGATAGCTGCAAACTAAATGGTCTTGTGAACAAGCCCTGAATTTTTGATTTAGAGAAAGCAACAGATATTGGGATGACCAGGTGGGCGAGGTAATATTTTTCCTTTTCTTGGACCAACTCCAATAAGAGATTACCTCACCCACCTTGTGTCTCTAGTATTCTGGGACCAACACAGCTACGACAACACTGCAAACCATATTTTGGGAAAGAAAATGAAGTGGAGGGAGAATGGTGTGTTTGTGTGTTTGTGTGTTTGTGTGTTTGTGTGTTTGTGTGTTTGTGTGTTTGTGTGTTGCATGATTTGAAGATGGTGATGCCACCCTCTGTGCCAGTAGCATGAGAACAATGGGTGTGATAAAGGCTGGGGATGGTCAAAGGGACTAGATTAATTTGTATATCAGGAGGGCCTTTTCAGAACATAGGCACTGAGTTGAGCAACATCAATTTACTTGTACTAAGGAAAAGCAGAGTTCCTTTTATGTAAGTCCACGCTAAGAATCTTTTGCATAAAATACAGTAAAGTATTGACACTGCTCTGTTTCGTAGTGTAGTGTATGAAGATAACCTCTAGCGAAGTTGATGGATTTATGGGTCGAGCAGGGGTAATGTTCCTATAACAAGATCTCAATTTGCTTTGCTCTTTGTACTTGTCCCCAGCAGGGTTCTCCGCCTTATTTTAGTTGTTGCTAAACTCTCTCCACTTTTTTGTTCAGTGACATCAGCTAATATTTTATTTTGGGCAATGCTAATGTCTTGCTAACCCTGCATTTGTTGTCTGTCATCACCTCACCCACATATCACACTGCCTGTGTAGCTATTCAGAGGGAAGACTGCCAGTTGCTGAGCTAATATCACCAGCATCTAGGCCACAAGGGTCTTGACTGCTTCCTGTGCAGTAAGTCAGTAAAGCTATGCATTAAAGCCAGTTCAAAGGATCAGTTTGTTCAGCGGCCACATCTGAATGCAACAGCCTGGGTAAACTGAGACATTTCAAGGAGGCAAATACGTAAATTAAGTTTGAGTTTGGCTGTTAAACTTGTGCCTGTTTGTGCTGACAGGCTATTGGCAATTGAGAATTAGTAATCACTTGCTTTAGCTGCTCACTAGTCCGCATCACTAAATCTCACAAGTATGCCTGACAAGTTGAATGGTTCTTGCCTGTTTGATCTGTGCATTGAGGGGCAGAAGAAATAGCTTGTATGCAGCTGTGTTTCTATGTTTAAAATGATTTTTTTGCACTGTTCTTAACAAAGCCCTTGACTAGGCACCTAAGATATTAACCAGCTTCAGCAGATCATGCGTCTGACGGGGACACCCCCTGCATATCTGATTAACAGGATGCCCAGCCATGAGGTGAGAGCTGAGCGGATGTACAGGGGTTTGCAATTCAGATCACCGCTGCTTGGGCTCACTAAATGCTCGCTCGCATGAGGCATGGGATGGGCAATAAGAACTGCCTGCTACAGCAAGACTTTAAAACAACCCTGAAGCAGATTTCACACTAGAACAGTGCAGACTAAACTGTCGGCCTCTGGGACATAGGAGAAGCTGAGGGTTTTTTTAAGAATATCATTTAACAGTTGAATGATTTATCACTGGATACCATGAAGATGTCTGTCTGTCATAGTGGTAAATGGTATACTACATAAGCCTTTTAGAGGAGGCAGTAAGCTTTTTGCAATAGATCTCTGGGCTGTACTTTGTTTCCCCTTTTGTATAAACCATGGAACAAGTCTTGATTGTCATGATATCTAACCCCTTCACCCCACCATGGATGGCTGGTAGGTGAGCGAGGATAAAATTGATGTGCCTAATAAGAGTCAGACATGAAAGCAGTAGAATCAAAGTAAGTAGGCAGCATAGATGCAACAAAATACTTCTGACAAATTGAGGCACACTCCAGATCTTGGTGGCTAGGAGATGTTCTTTAACAAAACATTTATTTCTACAGGCAAGAAACTACATCCAGTCTTTGTCCTACATGCCAAAGATGAACTTCGAAAATGTGTTTATTGGTGCCAATCCACTGGGTAAGGCTTGCAGCACTTCTCCTAGGAAGGGGATTTAGTGGCAGATATTGTTAGGTCTTGTTCATTGATTTGGAGACTTGGGATTTTTCCTTGGGGTTAGTGTGAGGATGGATTTGTTTAGATGGATTCTGGGTGGTGGAGAGGTGGAAGTGAGTGAGTCAGCTGTCCCGTCTACTTTCAAGAAAACCATTCTAATGGACCATTAGGAACTTTTTTCCACAGCAAGGTGTATAAAATATTGCAACCTGCAGCATGACTAATAATCCCTGGTATAAGTCACTAGTTAAATATAAAATTTAAAGTTCTTGACACTTTTATTTGGGCCTCTAAAGTAGGAGGTATTTACCGGTTAGTGTTTCAATTAGTTGTGTGGCACTGACTTCCGGGGAGCTGCTTCTACATTTTAATACAGATCTTAATTATAATCCAAATATTTGCTCAGGAGAGGGAGAAACACTTGTTCTCAGCATTGTCCCATACAATTAGCTTGTGGTGTCTATATTTTTTGACTAATTGCCATTTTAAAAGCTATCACTCCTGCTGGCTGTAAAATCTTGTGATGAAGTATGCCAGATTTCAGCTTCACATCTTGGAATACTGAGGTTTGTTCACGATGTTTGTTTCTGTTTTTCCCTATGGAGTAGTCGAATATGAAGATGTCTCATATACTTGGAAAGGATGGGGTAGGGTGGGGCAGAGTTTCATGAAAAACTACAAACTTCCTTAGGCGGTACTTGAGCCTTAGAATGAAGTGTGTTGATGGTTCCATCTACCTAAAATAACATTCTTTTCTGTGTCTCGGGGCTCTGCTAGCTGTGGACTTGCTGGAGAAGATGCTGGTACTGGACACAGACAAGCGAATTACTGCAGCTGAGGCACTGGCCCATGGCTACTTTTCGCAATATCATGACCCAGATGATGAACCAGTGGCAGACCCCTATGACCAGTCCTTTGAAAGCAGAGAACTCGAGATTGAGGAATGGAAAAGTGAGTCCTGTGAAAGGTGGAATTCCTGAGGCAAGCTGCATATCTTATGGCAGATGCCATGAGTAACATCGAATGGTGGCTTTTGTGGTTGGTTGAAGCAAACCTTTGGAGGTGGAGTGCATGAGAGGGAGCTAATAGAAAAGTTGTGTGTGCTGACATAAGATCTCATTAGTTTTGTTGCCTCTTCATTGGGAATACTGTGTGTGGTTCTGGTGGCATACTGTGTATACAATGAATAGTCATCTGCTAGCTGGTAATATAAATATCAGTTCATGCAGACAATGCAGTTGAACCCTTTGGAGACTGCAAAAGTATGTCATGCCGGCATTCTGGAAGTAACCTTCTGATGTAGACTGATTTGGCATATCAACCTATTGGCTTTTTCTGCTCAGAAGATCTAGAGCATGTGGTGTGTGTTGATTTTTTTGACATGGGGCTCTGAGGATTGGAATCCAACAAACCTGTGTTATAAAACTGCAATCTTGATGTATTAAGTCTGTCACTCTTTCTCCTCCAGGTCTGACTTACGATGAAGTAGTCAGCTTTGTACCACCGCCGCTTGACCAAGAGGAGATGGAGTCCTGAGAAACTGCCTCTCTATTTGTCCCACTTCACTGTGAGGGGAAGGCCTTATCATAGGGACTCTCCAAATATCATTCAAGTGCCTCTTGACACAGATATTCTCCTTGGTGGAGGGGTTGTGTGCGTATTGAATGGGGGGGAGGGAGGAAGGCTGACTGTATGTAAAAATGCTGCATGCTATCTTGTATTCTGTGTACAGCTTAGAACAAGCCTCTGAAGACCTATTTGTGACTCACTTTTTCTTAGCCCTTGCAGAGTAACAGACAGCAAGCAATTTGCACTGCTGCTGGGGCAAGGCAGATGTAATGTGAGGAAGCTCAGTTAATTCTCAGTTACATTGGTTGCCATTAAAATGGTTCTCTGAGGAAGTGACTTTATAGATAATGGAAGGTAGCTGTATACTTGAACGGAGCTCCCTGCTTTCTGCTGCAACAGATTTGGGGTGATGTCTTCTCTGTTTCATGCTAATGGCTGATCTACATCCAAAGCCTCTTTCCAGTATTGCGTACCAACAGAAAGTATGAATATTTCAGTTTGATGCTTGAAACATGAGAAGGATTTGTTTGGAAATGTAAATGTTTTGTGCCTTAAATGAATGGGAAAAGAGTGAAAGTGAGTGTGGAGTTAACATTCTTGAATGGAATTCTGAGCCCACTGTTTTCCATGGACTGCAGATAGCCAGGCGTGAACACTATAACCAGGAAGCATACTTTCTCAATCCGAGAGCACAGTTCGTTGCCTTGGAATCGCCATATTTCTCCTTCTTCCCTTTCTCTCATTCTGAAGCTTCCTACCATTAGCTCCCAAAAGACACAGGCAGAGGCTGGCAATGATTCATGCTCTCTGTGTGCTGTGTACTTTATTCCTAACAAGATGGAGTGGGGTTTTTTGCATGTTGTAGCTGTATGTGCATGTAGACCTACTTTTGTTGCATTATCTTGGAGGAGGGCACTGGGGCAGTAAGTCTGCCAGTGAAATACTGTACTGAGTTCCTCTGCCATAGGAAAATCACAGCATCCTCCCTCTCTTGTAGCACAACTCATTGAACATATCTGCCATTCTGGGAGCTTTGATAAAATATATGGGCAGATAAACATGCACCTTTTTCCTTTTTTTCTGGTTGCAAAAGATTTGTATTTATAGGGTAAAGGATAAAGTCCTTCAAAGGAGCAGCTAAGCATGAGACAATTTAATTCTCCAACTTAGAAGTTATTTTGCACCCAAAAAAGTTTCTTAGAAATGCTGGAGTCCAAAACAAAGAATAAGCATGCGTGAAGTCAGAACCTCCCTTTCACTATCTGAATCTGTGTGGGTGTGTAATTATTTTTACCCTCCTGGGAAAGAGCTTTTTGGCTATTTTTAGTGGGTTGGTCTCTAGCTGAGGAAAAGGGAGTATGTTTAAACACAAAGTTGGCTAGATTATTTTCTATTTTATAGGGATCCTTGTGTGAATGAAATGGCCATGTTTAGGGACTGAGGGGAGGAAAATGTCTTTCAGTATTTTGTATACTGCAGCTGTCCTGGGTGGCTCAGGGGTCCTTTTTTAGGATATAGGGGAAAAGGCATTTTCATAAGTTTATGTATTGCAGGCATCTCCTTTGTGGGAAGAGCAGGGCTTTTGCAGTATTTTGTATCCTGGTGGATCTTTGATACAGGATTTCAGAGCGGCTGTGTTAACATATTTATTCCTATGCATAAAGAGGCAGCACAAAGGGGTGGGAGGTGAATGATAAAGCCATCAATTGTTCCTAGAACACTTTCCAGTGATCTCTCCAAGTCAAACCTTCTTAGAGAAGTTTGGGATGGGATGGAGAGAGCAATTATTTCATGCCTCGGGTACCGAACTCTCCCACAACCAAATGAAATTGACAATGGAAAGCCACCTTCTCTGCTGGATCTGCAATCCAGGTATTAAATGGAAATCTGTAAACCTAAAGCAAGACTCTTATCAGCCATTTTATGTGTAGATGCTACAGTGTGATTTCATGCAGAAATATTGCTAAAGATTTTTTTAATATAGACATTGCATGTATGAGTGGGAATGTTTCAAAGTCCAGACTCTAATGGGAGCCCACGTGGCACGCACTCCCTGTTTTCAGAGCGGTGCTGTTCTGCTGCCTAAACTCTGAACAGAAGTACACACTTCAAAAAAGAGAGATTATTTTGTTTGTGTCCATGACCTTTGCTGTAATCGGTTATGCCATATAAGAGATCACCCAATACCACTGGTTTAAAATAAAACTTATTTTTCAGATTTACTGGCTGCTGGTGCTTACAAACTTGTAATGTTAAATGTTTCACGTAAGTGAATTTGGCTCCTCCAGGAGATGGCATGTTTCATACTGAATCCTAATGGATATAAAGGCTGAGGATGCATACCTTTCCTCCATTTAGTCTGAAGTCAGGGTTCACATTTGTGTGACCTGGCTTCTCCAACCAATATAGAGACAGTTTAGAGTTCGACCATGAATGTTGTCTGCCGGTGGAGAGTGTGCTTTCTAGTTCCTAGGCAGCTCTGCTAGTGGACACTTAAAGTGTTTGTCCAACATAATGATCCAGGTTTTGCATCTTGTTCCAGAACTGGTACTCTGCCCTCGGCCTGCCCCTGTTAAGTAATTCTGATTTTTATTTTTTCCTCTTGCACTTTACAAGTGAGTGTATTGTCACTTAGATGGCACAATCATGGGAGTGTAGTCTTGCAGCTCTCTTTATCTGTGACTACTTATTGTTTAACTTACCAGTTTGTTCCAAAACCTCTTCTATGACACATCAGTCTGGGACAGTTCCTCAGATGTCACTTAAAAAGAATGGCTCAGGTGTGGGAATCTCGCTCACATCCTCTGGAGTGAAGACTGATGCAAATAATTCATTTAACATGTGTACAACAGCCTTGTACATCTTCCTTTAGCACCTTGATTGTCCAGGGGTCCCACTGATTGGTAAGATTCCGCATCTGATGTACTTCAGAAACCCTGTATATTTGTAAATCTTCTGTATGTATGTAAATGATACAGAGACATAAGACCAAACTGAACACAATACTTTCCAACCAGTAATATTTCTATAATAAAAATACCAAGGCCCTAGCTTGAAAACCACTGCTGTTTTATGAACTTGAACACTAGCGAATGGATGTTTCCTCACTAGGGAGCATAAGAGCAGAAAATTGAAGACCAACAGGAACTGCTGATGGAAACCTATGCTTTACCTTATACTTCTGTATTTGAACATTCTGGGGACCAGATATGGAAAGTGTATGGGGCAAAGGTCTCCAAAGGAGAATTCTAGCTGGTGTCCAAGCATCCTATTTTCCCCTAGCAAAAATCCATTTTCTATAGAATGGAAGTAACTTGTATTACATTTCAGCTATTTCTTCATTCCTGTGTATGATTTCTTCCGTTTTCCCTCCTAACCAAATTCGGGGAGGGGAAATTTTAGATGTAATACGTTTTGGGAGATTTTTTGAACTGTTCCCCTTGCTCCTTATCTGTGTACCTGTCTTGTCTGTCCTTAGAGTGAGCTTGATAGGTCAGGGACCCTTGAATAATTGGAAAGCCCAAGCACACTGCAGTTGCTACCACAAACAGATAAACAAGCTGCTTCATTATTGTAATTCCAGATGGCCTAAATTTCATGTAATCTATCAAGGGGACTGAGTTAGACTTTTGCAAAGGAAGATTAAATCAACAAGCTTTTTCTTAATAAAAGAAAAATTGTCTAGCATAAGAGATGGTTGGGGAAGTAGGAATGAACAATCAGGTTTCACCATGACAGCATGTTTTGTGCTAGGATTGGTAAACATATTAATGATCTGGAGAAAGGAGTGAACAGTGAGGAGTTAGTTTGCAGATGACCATTATTTAGGATAGTCAAAACCAAGTAATCCTGAGAGACATAAGAGCTGAATGGAAAGCAAAATGATGCATAAAACTCAGAGTTAATAAGGGAATTCACATTCATAGAACTGTTTGTCCAACCTGCTCTTAAAAATCCCCAATGATGGATATTCTATCATCTCCCTAGGCAATTTATTCTAGGGTTTAACCACTCTGAGTTAGGAAGTTTTTCCTAATGTCCAACCTTAAACCATCCTTGATGCAATTTAAGCCCATTTCTTGTCCTATCCTCAGAGGTTAAGAACAATTTTTCTCCTTTTTCCTTGTAACCACCTTTTATGTACTTGAAAATTGTTCCCCGTCTTCTCTTCTCCAGACTAAATAAACTCAGTTTTTTCAATCTTCCCTCATAGTTCAGGTTTTCTAGATCTTTAATCATTTTTGTTGCTCTTCTCTGAACTTTTTTTGTTCAATATGTGCACATCTTTCCTGAATGTGGCACCCAGAACCGGACACAATTCTCCAGTTGAGGCCTAATCAGTGTGGAGCGGAGCAATTACTTCTCATATTTTGTTTACAATATTCCTGCTAATACATCCCAGAATGAGGTTTGCTTTCTGTGCAACAGCATTACACTGATTCTCATTTAGCTTATGATCCACTCTGACTCCCAGATCCTTTTCCGCAGTTCTCCTTCGTAGGCAGTCATTTCCCATTTTGTATTTGTGCAACTGATTTGTTCCTAAGTGGAGTACTTTGCATTTGTCCTTATTGAATTTCATCCTATTTACTTCCAGCCATTTCTCCAGTTTGTCCAGATCCTTTTGAATTTTAATCCTATCTTCCAGAGCACTTGCAACCCCTCCCAGCTTGGTATCATCCACAAGCTTTATAAGTGTACTCTCAATGCCATTGCCTAAATCATTGATGAAGATATTGAAAGAACCAGACCCAGAACTGGTCCCTGCGGACCCCACTCATTATGCCCTTCCAGCATAACTGTGAACCACTGATAACTACTCTCTGGGAACCAGTTATGCACCCAGGAAGGAATAATTTGATCTACACAGATCTAGAGGCATGCATCCAACGAAGTGGGTATTAGCCCACGAAAACTTATGCTTCAATACTTTTGTTAGTCTTTAAGGTGTCACATGACTTTGTCGCTTCTGCTTGATCTACACACGTTGCTTGGCTCTGAATTAACCATCACTACTCAGGTGGCACTCTAGGCCGTTATTATAAATGTTCAGACAGTGATCAGAAAATAAACAAAGTTGTAAAATGGATAACAAATTACCCAGAGCAGGTAAATTGGGTGATATTTACTCTCTAATGCAGGAACAAAGGGACATTGAATGGTAAAGTCAAAACTTATGGAATTAAATACAAGATGTAGACATAATCAGTCTATGGAATTTATTGCAACTAGGTGTCAAGGCCCAAATAATAGGATATAAAGAAGGGATTGATGTTTATATGAATGAGACTAGCCACAGTAATGTACAATTTATTTGGGATAAAACCTCTCATGCTTCAGGGACAAACCACTACTTGATGATACTTTCCTTATAAGCAAGGGATTCCAGAATTGTGCACTTGAGTTTTTGGATCTTTGAATTACCTGGTGCTGAACTATAGGGACCACTGATTGGATCAACTTCCTGTGTTTCTATATGTATTTCTAGAGATCTGAGGACTCATCTTTCACTACTACTTTTTCTCCCTACCTTTTGATAAATTTTTTTTAAAAAAAGATCTGAGAATAGCACTTTTGATCTCGTGCTTTCAAGGAGAAGTCAAGTATAAAGTCCTTTAGCTTTAGTTTTGGGCTTTTCAGGTCCTTTGGTTGCTCTCTTGCTTTTCTCAGTAAGTTCTTTCAAAAGTTAAAGGCAGCAGCTACCAAAAAATTTTTTTAAAAAAAAAAAAACCCCAAACACAGTAGTTACAGAATCTCTCCAAACAGAGAGATGAGAGCAGCTGAATGTATTTTGGTGGGTTGCCACCTTCAGACAACAAGATTTCCAGGAAAGTGTGTTCCAAAATTCTATACAGTCTCCCTGAATTCTCACTGTTTGAGATTTAAAAAAATTAAGGTGTCTAATGAAAACATAACATGCTTTACAAGTACTCACATGCTAACATGCCTTAAGTTCAAAAACAGATGCTGTGTTTATATATGTGAGGGGCAATATTTCTCAACAGTGTGAAGAACAAATGAGGGTTAAGGTAAAGAATCCTAAAAGGAGGGGCATCATCAAGAGGAATCTGATTATAAATTTATAAACAGATTAAAATTCTAGGACCTGGAGAGTTTGGATCTCCTATTGATCTTAAATTTTGTAGCACGCTAACCTGAACCTAGGTTCCTGTTTATGCCAGGGGCAGAGAAGGCCATGTATAGCAGCTTTCCAGTCCCCTCGAGAGGTGTCTGAGGCTAGCTGCTAAAAGCACTCCACTCCAGATACAGTGAGTCTAGCTCCGACTTTCACGCTGTTTGGTCCACCAGCTTGTAGCCACATTAGATGCAGTCAACTAGCTTTCATCACTACTCGTTTTTTTTTTTTTTCTGAGGCACTTAAGAGCTTCTATGCTATCTAGATGTCAGGTATTCCTGATTAAAGTTGTTTTAGTGTCTAAAGGTACTAAAAGCTGGGTCAACTTGAAGGGTTTTAATTGGTTCCATTTAATAAGCCCCAATGCCCTTTTCACATCCAAGCTAGATGTGAAAAGGCTGTCCTTTTCTGGGGGAAATGTAGGTAAGGTGATTGGCTTGTTGAGATAAATGCTTCCCTTTGGAAGGTAATTTGGGTGCACCCACAGCACTTCCTTACCCTAAGTGGATCATCAAGTACATTCTGAAGCTCATTCATTATATACTGAAGTCTATCCTACCAGGAAAATGACTTACCATGTAAGACATATGGGCTTACTGGTCTGTAATAATTCAACACTGTAAACTTGCTTCCCTTACTCTCTGTAAGGTTGGAGAAGATGGGGATCTAGACTACAGGCACAAGGAACAAAGGTTATGAAGTGTGGCTTTAGTCTCCTTAGCCTTTGGCTAAAGGAGAGCAAGTGTGCTGAAAGATATTTTAAAGAGGGAAAATCTGACCTAGCATGGTAGTGCAGGATACAGGCTGTAGGGAAGTGGCGTGAAGGCATCAAGGATTGCTGGGAGATGGGATGAGTCAGAAAGCTGTAAATGGCCCTTACTGTGTTCCTTCACTGACTGTAGTCAGGACTAAGTTTTTGGAGTGCAGGAAGGAGCCTACTTGCCCGACCGAGGATGTATATGATGCCTCTAAGGCTGTTTAAAACCAGAGGTATTTTCATCTGCCCTCTGCTGAAGGTGAAGACTCAAGAATGCACCAGTGACTCAATTACTGTTGCTCACTAACCTATTGAGTGATGTTCCTGTTTCATCTCATTGTTCTCTACAACCGTCTCTTCTGGAGAAGGTCCATGTAATGTAGGAAATGGTATTTCCTCTTCTCCCCTGTCACCCAGCATAAGTGAGCAGACCATGTTCCCTATTGCCTCTTAGGTGCTTCAGTAGGAAAATTAAAAGCAAATAGTTGGTGGGGAAAAATAATGGGGGGCTTACTGGGTGTTTTTAGAGGGGGAAAATCAGCTGCCTATGTTCAATACTCAAAACTCTCCTCTTCTACAGGCAGCACCAGCGTGAATGAGATCTGAACCTGCTCCCCTCCTGCCGAAACTGGCATGGGGAAACTGATTAGCTTGAAATTCATGGAAGATGGGAGCTTAAATACTTTTTGAGGAGCTGACCTTTAGTTTTTCACTATGGTTGATCAAGAATTCGCAACTACAAACTGGCCTGCTGAGGACAGACAGGTTTAATATCACTATTGTATATAGTTCCTTCCATTTAAGGCTCACAAAACACTTTACAGAGAGTATGAGCACTCCGAGAGGTAGGTCCGTTTTATTCTCTTTCTATGCGCCTGCCCACCCAAGCAGGGAAACCAAAGGGAATAGAAATGATTAGATCAAGGTCAGTGAGCTCATGCTAGAGCTGGGAATAGAATCTAGATTTCCTGATCCTCCAAACAATCCTGAGCCACCAAAGTACAGCTCCTTGATTTTTTTTACAAGACCCATTTAACTAGTAAGGGATTTTTAAATTAAGAAAATGTGTATTGTATTCTCTTCCTAAGAAGCTAGAGATGAAGGTGTTCTGTAGTTTTAAGAGCAGTTTCCAATTCTGCATTTTGTCCAGGTGAATTTGCTGCTTAGCTACTCGGACAGAGGACTGTGTTCCCTGCTTCCGGTAGGGCCGCGTCACATGTACCTGTGTGAGGTAGAGGTGTGTCAGGATTGAAACCTGATGCCTCATCGTTGGACTGATGTGGGGGTGGAGGGAGGAGGGACATGTTCCTTCATGCACACAGCTAATGAAGACCGGGAAAGAAACTGTCCAGGACGGACTTTCTCAGCTGTCTGAAGACAGGAACAAGGGGAGTCTCTTCACCTCTTTCCCCCATAAGTCTCACCCTAGATCTGTGCTCTGGAGGAGTCAGTCCAGAGCCAAAAGAAGATGAGCTTAACCCAGCGCAAAGGTTTTTACAGGCAGGAAGTAAACAAAACTGTCTGGGAGTTGCCCAGAAGATATACCTCCATCCATCCAGTGGGATCTGGGGCTTATGGCTCTGTCTGGTGAGTAGATCTTGGCCTTTCTTCTTTCAAGGGCCCTGGCAGGAAGGAATGGGGTGGGGGGTATTTAAAGCATGGCTCACGGGAAGAAAACAGGGGAGGTGCCTCTTAGCTGTCCTCCATTATGAAATACATTTGCATGTTAAATGTAGATTTGTTTCCTGCCCGCCATACCTAAGTTGCTTTCAACTTGAGCAGCTGTTCTGCTCTGTGTGTGTGTGTGTGTCTCTGTCTTACTGCCTGAAGAGCTGGGCCTCCCAAACTTTGAATTACTGTACTACATTGTGGGGAGAGGTTGCTGATGATTCTCCAGGTGATGGGGACTAGGGGCTCATCCCTTCTGTTTGATTTTATTTGTTCAGTCCCTTGGCGCGCACTCGCGCTCTCTCTCTTCCTCCCCTGCCCCCCAGACCCTGCTAGGCTCTGTCCCATTGGTAGGAACTAGGCAGAGCTAGCAGTAGCAAGGGAGAAAAAAATCTGTTTCCAAGGGTGATGTTACCTCCCCCCCAAAAAAAAAGATTTTGGGGCCTCTTCTTCCTCAAAGGGAAGATGGTATTCTGCTGCTGGTCCTATACCAATATCCTGGTTTAAACTAATCCAGCCCATCCAGACAGGAACCTCTTGCCAGATGAACTATGAGCCTAGGAAGGGACAGAACAGACAGAAAAACAATGCGTAATCATTCAATCCAATCAGCTGGGTGAAGACTGCTAACAAAAATGAATGTATAGGGTCAGATTCTGCTTGGTTGCATGTGTGTAAATCTAGAATAACTCTACTGACTTTAATGAGTTACTCTTTGTCCTTAAAATCAGAATCTAGTCCATATACCAGTACACAGAGACAAGAGACTTGTTCCCTGTACTAGGTGTTCTGCAGGAAGTATCCTGCCTGATTGTCATTAGCAGGGTCATGTAACATACCTAATTCCTAGCCCTGGGACCACCGGACTTGCAAACCTGCTTAGCTATGTTCTAACGCATAAACAGTCTGAATAACTTGCTTTCTCTACTTGTTTTTCATATTAAACATAGGTTTTTGTCTACTTTAAAAGACAGAGTAGAATTTGGCAGCACAAGAAGCAGAAGTCACAGAAAGAGAGGTGGTTTTTCCCACTCCAGTGGTTGAAATTGTATTTTGGGTCATATGTATTTAACTTGAATAACCAACATTTTCTCCAAAAGATTGATCTTTGTTAATGATTCAACATCTCTGCCCCTTCATTTCCTATGTGTGCTCCTAATAGGCTTCTCCAGCAAAATCAGGAAAAACAAGGGTTAATATTCTTGACATTTGTGAAGATATTAAAAAAGGGTGAGAAATGATCCTTCCAGCTTTTTTATGAAGCCTAAAGCAAGAAGAAAAATGCACACAGAATAATCCTTACTGCTCCCTTTAAAGAAAACCAGTCTGTAGCTCAGCTGATGTGGAACGCACCCCCCCAAAACAGCAGCTTGTTTGCCCTAAATGACACCATTAGCCTAAACTGGGTAGTGCCAGAACTCCATGGATGACGAATGCTTGCTGGTTTTGGTGCTGGTTCCTGAATGAAGTAAAAGTGGAAGCTTGTGGAATTAGGATTTGCTGTCCTCTGCTGGGAACCAGTGGGATGTTTCTTCCTACAATAGTCCATATATTTGGGTTTCTTTAAAGCTCTATATACTGTTACAGATACTTAAAATAGAAGCAAATAGAGCAAGTTACAAAAGTGCCCCAACTGGCCCTGAAACTATTCCTTTGTTAAATATTTGTTTAATTTCTATAGCAGATTTCACACGTCTTTATAGAGAATTACTTTTGATGAGGTCTGAGTAAAGGAGTAATTCTGATGCAGATGCATCCAGAGTTGGTCTGAGAGAGACTGAATGAAAATGCTACTGACTAACTTTGCAGGACAGCCAGAATCTTGGAAATTTGCGTGTCTGAACCATTAGCTATCATGCAACTACTGCAGTTTAGAAAAAATTATTTTTCATCCTGGTTTTCTCCAATCACCTTCGGAAATCCTAGAACCACTACTGGTCACAAGAGCAATAACAGGGGCTGTGGCCAGTTAGTATGTGTCGGCAGGTGGTGGTAGGGAGTGACCCTATCCTTTCAAAGGTAATAAGAGAAAAGGGACCATCTGGTTTCAAACAGGAAGCAGATACGGGATGAAGTGCGCAATGCAATAACACTGAAATTCGCGTGAGTTTGGTCACGCTGAACCCCTAGCAGTCACAGCAGGAAAGACCTCTTGATTTACAGTTCTCTAGATTAATGAGCTGAGAGGGAAGGAATTGTAAAGTGGCGGGAAGTGCACAGCCCAGCAGAGGCTTGGGCTGGAAAGCCCTGCCTTTCTCTCTCCCTTCAGGAGGCAGCATCTGGAAGCTGTCAGCAGTAAAACGGACAACCTTTCAGAGCTGTCCAGAGTTGACTGGCTCAGTGAGACATGTGATGCAGTTCATTATGGGGGTTCCTCCTCAAATGCTTTCACCCTGAAAAGCACTGGGGAGAACCTGAAGAATTTCAGCAGTCCCTGGACAGTGGCTGCTGATGGCTTTTCTTTCCATCCCTTTGCTGATTAAATCAAGGGCCTACCTTCTCTGCAGCTCTGCCACGGGACTTTGAGAGAGGTGTCACTGAATTGCTTCATATGGAGAAATAGCAAATATGACTGGGGGGACTCTTATGCCCTCCTGACAGCATGGGGCTGGGAACTCAGAACTCCAAAGTGCTCATCTTGGTTTTGACACTGACTCCCGCTGTTTTCCCTTTTGCATTAATTTCATATCTCTAGAATGTGGATAATACCTCTTTTACCTTATAGATTTGTTGCAAGCATTAATGTAGTAATACATTTAGTAATACTTTTTTAACATGAAAAGTACTTTCAAGTGCTAAATATTAACTGGCTAAAAAAACCCCCACCTGTACACACTCTCTTAATACCAAATGTGTAGCATAAAATACTTTCATGCTCAGAACACTTTACAAACATGATCAAAGTAATTCTTAGATTTTTATTTTTTAAGGCCCTGAGAGATTGTGGCCATCTAATCTGACCTCCTGCATAACACACACCAGAGAATTCCAACTAGTAATTTCTACATCAAGCCTATCAATTCTGTTTGAGCTAAAGCATATCTTTTTACAAAGACATCAGTCTTGATTTTGAGATGTCAAATGAGAGCAAATCCACCACATCCCTAAGGAAGTTGTTCCAGAGGTTAATTAAATTACCTGCATACTCATATCCCTCGCCCCAATACACACTTTGAGGTAAGCAGGTATTATTAGAGCTGGGTGGGAAATCTTTTCTGTCCCTGAAAATATCAGATTTCAAAAAAATTTCCTATCCTGAATCAGGATGAAAAGTCAATCTCAAATTTCACAAACCAGGAAAAATAATTGATTTTGAATCAGCATTTTCAGATTTAAAAATATGCTTTTTGAAAAAGCTCTATCCCCATATTACAGATCAGAAAACTAAGGCAGAGATCAAATGGCTCACAAATGATGAGATCACACTGAAGGTCAGTGTAGAGCTAGGAATATAGAACCTAGGATTCTTGACTCCAGTCCTGTATGCTAACCAAACACACCTATCTCGACCTTGTTTTCAGCTAGGGCTGGTGTGCTATCTCTGTCCTGCCGGCTGTGCACTGGTTTTATTCAGAAATACTTGCAGCTCCAAAGATCCAGCATGCTGGGAAATCAACAGCATATCCCCATTGTTCCAGCCAATGAAGATGTTTTAACCCCTATGTCATCTAACTTCCTTCAGAGCAGATATAGCTAGTTAAAATATTGGTAGTAGCCTGTTTATACTAGAGATGCAGTAGAAAAGATTGAAATACAGTGCTATTCTCCCAACTACGTTTCTTCCATGTGCATTGTGGAAAGATCAAGGGAAAATGGCCTTTTTTTTCCTTTATCTGCTCCAGTATCCCTTCCTGTTAAGCCACTTGTTGGATTAAGATTGCATCGTCCATGAAAACTCATTGCCTAACTCAGAACTCGTTTTATCTGCTTGCCACAGTTCAGCCATAGATAAGATGACAGGGGAGAAAGTAGCCATCAAGAAGCTGTGCCGACCATTCCAGTCAGAGATCTTTGCCAAGAGATCATACAGGGAGCTCATGCTGCTGAAGCACATGCAACATGAGAACGTGAGTACCTGTCTGTCTCCATGCAGAATGAGAGAGGGCTACAGAGCTGCTCCCATTGAGTTACTGTAAGATCAAGTGATAATGATTTTAGAGAAAAAAGTTTTGATTTTCCTGAAGCTGCTGCAAGGTGGGTTTCACCACTAATCACTCTTGGTGGAGTTCTGTGGGGGACAAACTCTGCACATGCGCAGTGGCACAGATTTCTTTCTTCCCTGCAGAGAAATTATTTTCTGACAGGGAAGCAAAGGGAATTCCCAAAAGCAGTCACACAACCCTCTCCAGCAGTATGTTTCAGGTGTTCAGGGCAGCCAGTACAGAGGTAAATCACCATGGAGTGGGACTAGGGAAGACCCGGCTGGTGGCTTGTGCCAGCTGAGCTGGGGAGGACGGGACTACCTCTTCCCCTGCCCATCATCTGGGGCTGGGTCAGACACCTCTCTCCCCCCCCCCCCCCCGACTTCTCCAAGCTGCAGGTAGCTCTGCAAACTCTCTCCCTCCCCTCGTTCCTGCACCAAAAGTTCTTCAGCTGCAAGGGAAGAGATCCATCTATTGGAAGCTGTTCCCCCATCTGTCCAACCCCTGGGCATCCAGACTTTCAGATCTAGATCCTCCTGCCAGGCCTCATCCTCCTGCACTCAGAAACCCCTCTGAGCCCCACTCCCCCTGCATCCGGATCACTCCAAGCCACCCGCATCCAGATCCCCACCTGACTGAGCCCCACTCTCCCAGCATCTGGCTCCCCACTGAGCCCACACATACAGACCCCACCACCACCTTCACCTGGACCCCCCTGCAGAGTCCCTTTGCTGTTGCACCCAGAACTAATGTTCGGTCTGATTGTAAGGGAGGAAATAGACTCTCTCATCAGCAGATTTCAAGGCTCAATCCCTCCCATGAAATCTTAGTGTCACTGACCCATGACTCTTGAGTTGCAAGCTGTTCCAGAGAATACCTCTCTTCCAGTGTGTGTACGTTCCAGTCTTAGACTTATCCACTTATCCCGCAGGTCATTGGCTTGCTTGATGTCTTCACCTCAGCCACCTCCTTCAGTGGATTCCAGGACTTGTAAGTTTTTTTGTGGGTTTTTTACCAAGTGTTTTGTGTTTTCTGTAGATTCAGTCATTGTCTGGGACAACTGCAGATTTAGCACTTGAAGGAAGTTTGTCATGCTGAGAAGCAATCCCAAGAGTTGATTTGAAAAGGGCCGATCTAAAGCCAGAGATCCCTGAATAAAATGATATTGGGAAGGTCACAAGTACAGATCAGCTCCAGTTGCTCATTTTTCTCAGGGATTTTACCAAGCAGCTCACACACCCCATGTTCTCGGAGTGTGGGTCAGGCATTTATATAAGGTAAATGCCAGAAACTGGTACCTAGATATAATGGGGATGGGCACATTAGACATTCCTAAGAGAGAATTGATACATGTTAGTGAAGTGATGTGTCATGCTAGAGTGAGGACGCAGGGACAATAACAATAATTTGTCAGATCCTAGGCTACTAAAACTGAAAATTTTAAAAATCTATCTTTCACCCTTTTTATATTTTTTTTTTCTTGTGTTCGGGGGAGGCTGGGCATTGCCTTCAGCTTGGATGGTGAAGCCAGACCAGCCGGGGTTGAGGCACTGTGGGGATCAGTCTGGGACCTGAGAACAGTTGTGATAAATCCCCTTTAAAAATCCATAGAGATTTCAGACATCTGATTTGCCTATTGCTGCTGATCAAAGACTTTAAAGCTATGAACAGTGCTCTCTCTCATATTTGGTATCTTGCAATGCACACAGTGAGGACTGATTTTTCCAAATTCGGGAGAGTAGAAATAACAATTTTCAGAGCAGGTAGCAACTTAACTTCCTCACTGGTTGTGTTAGTACCCAGTGACACACCAAGACTTGCCGCAACTGATCTGATCTTCATAGCGAGAACAAGGCTAGCATGGTTCCCTATGTTTTTCTCCTAGACTCAGGGACTTATCTTACTGCCTTTTAGCTATCTGGTGATGCCGTACATGCGGACAGATTTACAAAAGATCATGGGACATGAGTTCAGTGATGAAAAGGTCCAGTACCTGGTCTACCAAATGCTGAAAGGTTTGAAGGTAGGTGGGTCTGGAATAGCCAAAAGCAAGAACTGGTTTCTGAGGAATTTACACATTGAATCACCAGGTCTCCTTTAGGAGTAGACTTCCACTCTGTATTAACCCTGAGTGGACTCTTAAATCATGGACAGACTAACTGTAGGATCATCTTTATAATACAACTCACTTCTCGATACTTATCCATTGAAAAGTTACTTTTCCTGCTAAACTAATCTGGAACTACCACACATCGGAAGTAGATTGGACAGGAAATGGTCATCCCATGACTTTGAGATTTCAAGTGTTCTCCTGGTCGGGAACGGGATGAAACTGAGACACTTCAAAGTTTTTGATGGAAAAACCAGCGAGAGTGAGCTCCCACCCAGATTAGCCAATAGCCCAGTGTTAGGGCAGCCGTAATCACTGGACTGTTGGCTATTCTGGGATAGGTCTCTTTCTGGTTTCCCATCCTGAGAAACTTTTGCTGACAGAAGTTTCATTGAAACTGATATGCTCCCGCAGAAACATTTTGTGTTGACAAATTATTTTCTGACCCCCCCAAAAAAGCCTAATGGGAAAATTCCTGACCCACTTTCATTGAAAGCTTATACTTTAGAGGTAACAGAGGCGGCTTTGGTTTTTCATATTGGTCAGCAGGTAACTTAACCAATTCAGTCCATCGTAGATCTTGCAACTTCTTGCTAGGGAGGCAGTTGGCTTGCTCTGTTCACCCCACCACAGCCCAAGATTCCTTAGCAAAACTATTGATGGTGGCAAGAGGCGCTTAGCACGTAGAGCATCTCTTGGTTCCCTCATTCTATCTGCCTTTAGAGAACTCACGGAATGTAATTTCCTCCATTACTATGAGCTAAGAATGTCCAGTTTTAAACTGACAATGAAGTGAAATGGTAAGACAACCCCTTATAACAATCTGAACACTGATCTGGAGAACTAATGATTGATACTACACTCTAGACTGCCCTACAGCTACAGTTCTTGGTGCTTTACGAACATTAGGGACTTAAACTCCACAATATCTTTTTACCCAGGTCTCTGTGAAACCCAGCTGGGGGAAACCAATGCACAAAAAGGATAAGACTTGCCCAAAATTGTGTAGTATGCCTGGGGAAAGGTTAGATTAGAACCAATATCTCAACTCCTAATGTGCTTCAGTGATTACACTGTAAGAAGCAATGAGCCCTTTCCTGCTCACTAGATGATTTTGAGGCTTCTTTAATTATAGTGGGTTTAAGTAACTTTCATACCATACTAGCTGTGCCTCTTGAAGTGTTCTAATTCCAACTGTTGCAAAGACTGCAGTGTAGGAAATGGGTTTCACTTGGGTTTCTAGCAACAATTTCTTCTTCCTATTTGCAACCTGTGCTGTAAAGCCACAGAGCTGGGTGAAAGGATTTGGCAAAAGAATGCAGGTTGCTTTCATCTCAGTAGACAGGCTCTGTTGCTAACATGTTCTCCTGTGGGGAAGTGAAAAATTCGCTTGCTGACGATCGCACTGTGGCTTCTCTTTTCATTGCAGTACATTCATTCTGCTGGAATCATTCATCGGGTAAGTTCATGTGCACTGTTACTGTGCTTTCATTTGTTCTGAGAAGCATTTTTTCAGCCAGAACCTTAACAGCTTTTCCCTTAGCCTTGAACATCCTCTCACTAAGAGCCTTGGCCTTATGTTCTCCCTAAACTAAGCCCCTCTTCCCTTATGCTACCTCATTCCCTTCCTACCTGTGTTGGCCTAGATTTGCTCTGTGGGCAATGCAGTATTTTGCAACAGGCTGTGGAGCGTTTTGTGATGCTTCCTACTTAATGAAAGCTGCTTCAGAAAAGAAAATCATCCTTCTAATGACTCTGGGATGCTGAGCTGTGTAGTAGGCATGTTGTCTCCACTGTTGTGAAAACAGTGGATTAGGGATATGGTGATACAACCCACCGAAGGCCACACCGATCCTTGGCTGAGATTTCCATTGTTGAATTGAAATTCGTTGTGTGTCCTGATTGCTCCGGTCTCATCTGCTGCAGGACCTGAAGCCAGGCAATCTGGCTGTGAACGAAGACTGTGAACTAAAGGTAGGAACAAAGGTGCTATGTCACTGCTTGTGAAATGTGTGGCGCGGTGGGTGGTTGAACCGCCTGTGTGTGTGAATCCTGTTAATGCACCAGTCTGGTTCCTATTGCATGCTGAGATCCCTGTTCAGCAAGGTATTTAAGATCATGTCTGTTGAATCATTGGGACTATTTATCTGCTTGAAGTTAGGGCAGGCTTCAGTACCTTGTTCAATCAGGGCCTGAGGCTGGAGTGAACATCCTACTGCACTCTGAAGTGCACAGCAATACTTTACAGAAATTCAACACTTTAGGATCACATCTATATTAGGGAAATAACCCAAGGATGATAACTGAGGGCAGCCACAGTTCCCTTGTGCTCCCATCAACCTATTGTAGATACAGCCATTGTCAACTCCTGGTAGAAAATGTTTTAGAGCCCGGTGGAAGGAAGGGCCTGTTTTTCTGGGAATTGTTAAAAGCCATTTGGCCCAGTCTATGCTAAAGGTCAGGCCAAAGCATTTCCAGCTCCTGCTGGAGAAACGATGGTAGCAACAGGATGTTTTCATAGGAGAGGTGCAGTTGGAGAATGGGTTGGCTTACAGGACACAGAAGAAGTCCTGTGGAAAAAAGAACGTGTGTTTCAGGAAAGCGGTGATCCTACTGGTCACACACGACTGCTTTTGCGGGGCTGCAGGCCACAACTGGTTTTGCAGCCTGGCTGCTGTTCAGGGTGCAATTAAGACAAATCTGTTAGAACCATTGGCTGGGGTGGCTCTGGTGTGATGGTGAGGCAGTAGCTCTCTGACGGGATCGACTTCAATTCCTCATGGAAACAGGTTCTCTTCTGCCTGCAGGATGTGTTTTCTTTCCTTCACCATCTCACTCCTCCGTTGATCTGTAGATCTTGGACTTTGGGTTGGCGAGACATGCAGATGCAGAGATGACTGGCTATGTTGTGACGCGTTGGTACAGAGCCCCAGAAGTCATTCTGAACTGGATGCATTACAACCAGACTGGTGAGTTAAATCCCTTCAGCTGTGGCAATCTGGAGATTAACACTCCCGAGGGGGTTGCATTGGTGGTGTGGATCATGCATGACTGTCCTCTGGTGGTGGTGAAGTTGAGGAGCAACAAAAAACACCTTATCTCCTGCAGCAGTTATGAGGTTCCCGGACAATCAAATGTCAGGAGACTGCTCTGCCCAAAGCTGTCACCACTAGGAAAGCTGAAACACAAGGTTGTAGTAACCCAGGGGGTTGAAGGTGGGAGCAAAACCATGCCAATAACTAAACTCAGCAGACATACTGTATGCCCCACAAAGCAGGACAAGGCCCCTATATCATGTGTTTCCTCCCTCTCCCAGCCTTGTTCTTTTCTCATGAGCCTCTCGGTTTCTCCCTGCACAGTGGACATCTGGTCTGTTGGTTGTATCATGGCAGAAATGCTGACTGGGAAAACCCTGTTTAAAGGAAAAGATTGTATCCTTTCAAATTGGAGCAAACTCATCTGGGGTGGCCCAGAAGCCCCCGAACTGTGAAACAGACACTCCAGGTACTGTGACAGTCAGACCAGAAGGATATAGGAGAGTGCTGGAAGGCAGGTATATTAGTCTGAGGATGTGCAGGTCCCTGTTCCCTGGATAGCCAAACAAAGGCTACTCCAGGCCAATCAAGACACCTGGGGCCAATTAAGAACCTTCTAGAAAGGAGTAGAAACAGCTAGCCTAATTGGGACACCTGAAGCCAATCAGGGACTGGCTGAATCCAGATAAAAACCTCCCAGTTAGTCAGGTGGGTGTCAGGAGCTGTGGAAGGAGGTTGTGCTGTTGGTGAGACTGAGTGTAGGACAACATATCGTACAGAAGGAAGGAGGCCCTGAGGTAAGGGTGAAGTGAGTTTGAAGAAGCAGGGACTGCTGTGGGGAAGTAGCCCAGGGAATTGTATTGTGTTTTGTGGATAAAAGGTCAGCCATCTTAGCTGATACTATTAGGGTCCCTGGGCTGGAGTCCAGAGTAGAGGGCAGGCCCTGGGCTCCCCCATTTGTCTCCCCTAATTAGTTACTGAGAAAGGGAGGTCACTCTGGCGCCTGGATGAGTTTCTGAGGCCCCTAAATCTGCCAGGAAGCGCAGGACCCACAAATACAGACTCTGAACTTTGTCACAGTACTTGTGACTGGGCGTTTACAAAGGCATGTGAGGATGGGGATATGGCGGGAGGAGGGTGTCAACTTAGTACACTGAGGTAAATTCTGCCCTGTGTCATCTTGTATGCATGCTGCCCTGACCAGTCAGTGGTGGTGTGTGCTGTGGGGAGGAGCTGAGGCTGCCTGTGCAGGGCCCCAAGCCCAGAGCAGAACACAGTTCTGTGAGGGCTGCTTGCACACCATGGCAGAAGGGGGGCTAGGAGCAGGCCTTGTGGAGGTCACAGCAGCTGGGAGTGATTGCAGCTCTGACTCTGCATTAGGAGTCCCAAAGCCATTTGGAGTAAAACCATTCTCCTTAATCCTCCCAGACCTTCCTAGCCACATAGCCAGCATACTTGGGCAATTGGCTAGGTCTAAGATTTGGCCCTAAATAACCTTTAACTCAGCCTGCCAGATCTAGATCAGCTGACCCAGATCTTGAAAGTAACCGGACTCCCAGGAGAGGAGTTTGTGCAGAAACTGGAGGACAAAGCGGTAAGGAAAACACTGAGCCTAGGGGCTGTACTTCTGTGCATTGCTGTGGAAACCACATGAAAATAAGTTATTTTTACACGTGCATGCATATGGTTTTAGTAATCTAAATCATCCTACAAGACAGTGGCCTTGACATCTATCCCTGCCAGTGGCACCTCCAAAGCATTTGACTTTAAAAGAGAGTCCTATTTACCCATGAGTCAAAGATTTCTTTTAAAGGGGGTGGATGGAGAATACAGAAGTTGAGTCAGGACTCTTGGGCCAGAGGTAGCTGGTGATTTATTGTGTGCTCAGGCAGCTCATTCCACTTCTATAACCCAGCTGAGCTCTCTAAGATTGGGATCTTTTTGTACTTCATAGGGGTGTTGTGGGGCTCTTATTTGTATGTAGTAATAATAAAAAAACAAATTTCTCACATGAGGCCCATAGAAATGTGGAATCTTGCATAGACACCGACTTCCTCTCCTTTTCCCTGGCTACTCGACTGGTTCTGGCCCTGCTCTCACTCCACCTCTTCCCTGCCCCTATTCCCACTCCTTCCCCAAATCCCAGCCCTGCCTCTTCCCTGCCTCTTCCCCTGAGTGCACTACCTTGCCCAGCATGGAGCATGCAAACAGCCAGGTGGGAAACATTCGGAGGTAGGTGGAGGAGCAGGGATGCAGCACACTTGGGGGAGGGGGGGCAAGGTGGGGCAGAGGAGGAGAGCTGGGCTGCCAGTGGGTGCAGAACACCCACTAACTTTTTCCCAGGGGTGCTCCAGCCCCGGAGCACCCACAGAGTCTGTGCCTGTGGACTCTTGGATAATTTACTACTATCCTGCTCATCTAGGCACAGACCTGATGGACTTTTCAACAGTCCCCTTTCTCTGACTGCAGCAAGTCTGTATGCTGTGCATTCCTCTCTTTCAGGCTAAGAAGTATATCCAGTCCCTTCCCAAGATTCCCAAAATGGATTTATCCCGGCTTTTCCCCAAAGCCAATCCTCTGGGTAAGTCATCTCCAATATTTCTCTCAAGCCACTTCCAGTCCATTATAAGGCAGATTGTCACAATTTTCGTGGACTTCAGGACTTTTCCTTTCTCTCAGACTTTGACAACTTGCTGACTGTGTCCCCAACAGGGGCTAATGATGTTTCTCTTGCTGTTCAACCTTTTCCACGGTAGCTAAAGATACTTAATTATAAGTGGCAAAACAATTACTATTGACACATTAAAATAGCAGTTTTCTGTTGTTCTTTGCTCTCTCCCTTCCCCTGCCCTTAAAATAACAAGACCCAAACTCGTGAATTTTTTCTTATGACTGTGAACCCAGCCTTAGTCAAATCTCTCACTCCATAGTGCTGTTGTGGTGGAGAGAATGGGACTGACCTAAGTTCAGAATGTTAGTCCATCTGGAGACTTCCGTGGCTTATCTTCCAAGCTCACTTTTTCCTACAGTCAAAGGAACCTAGTTCTATGAGCAGATGTAGAGAGAAACTTCTGGTCTTACACACACTTGTGAGGATGGAGACATGCCTGTGAAAGAGAGAGAATCCTACAAACCCAGTTCACTTTGGTTTCCCAGAATCCAGAGGCCATAGATCATGGCTGGGGTGATTAGATTTACTGAACTGAAGGCCATATTTGCCTTAAGTTAGGAGTTTGAGGGTCACACCTAATTTGCTTAAAATGGAGCAGATGGCACCTGCACTCATAATTCACGTACAGCTCCCTTCTAAACCAAGCAGCATGGCTTCTTGTCCGAAGAGAGACCACTGTGTAACAAAACTTGGAGAATGCAGCTTCCCACACCTTCCTATGGAATGAGGCCAGTAGCTGATCTCACTGTAGAGCTTTCTGGGCCCCAGTTGGCCAGTGGAATGTACTTTGGCCACAGCTGAGCCCCAGGATCAAGTTGCCTAGAGCAAAGCCAGCGGTATCCATGTTACCCCTTTTTCCCACACCAAGGATGCGTGATCTCTGGCAAGGGACATAGAGTTGCATACACTGCTTCAGCCACCCTTTGCCAGGGAAAATATATGAATCACTTCCCAGCTGCGTATCCTATATTGGGACATTTTTGATACAAAGTTGGTAACTGAAATTTGTTTACATGTGCATGGTAAAGGGTAAACCTTCTACAAGGAACTGTTCCCGCTCATAGGTCATAGCTGTGGGTGAAGCAGAACTCTACCAAACTCTGAAACATTAAAGCAGTAAAACCAAGAAGGAAATTAGACTGTCTTTGGCGTTTCCTGCCTTCCTGTTTACCAAGCCTAGTATAGATTACTTTATAGATTACTTGGGTTGCTTATTTGCTTTGTAAAATACTTTTGACCCCCCCACCCCCACAACTTAGATCAGAACCGAAGGAATTTTAAACTTGAAGTCACTCCTCACCGTTGATGTCCTTGAAGCTTGCTTGGTTTCAGCAATGAAGCTAGATAGCTGTCTACTTTCCCTCCCTAATTTTCAATAACTTGCATGACATTGTTATATTTGGGTTCGCAATGCTTCAGCTGAAAGCTTAAACAGGAAAAAAAACATGAAACATTTCTTCTTTGTTTTGGATCCCTTCCCCTTTCCATTCTTTCAAAGAAAATTTAAGTTTGGGGTACACACTAGGTGATATTAGCCTATTGATCTTACTGCCTCTGTATGGATATGAACTTCTGCCTACTAGAATCCCATTATATTCTTGGATGCTAGGAGCATGAGCCCCAAGGTCCTCGCAGACTTTGGTATTTAAGATGTCCTGCACAATCACCTAGCCAAGTATTCCCATCCTTCTGTAGCGGTGGACCTGCTTGACAAGATGCTGCAGCTGGACGTGGGAAAGCGTCTCACAGCCACAGAAGCTCTGGCCCATGCGTATTTTGGCCAATTCCGAGACATCGAAGAGGAGACAGAGGCCCAGCAGTCCTACGACGATTCCTTGGAGCACGAGAAGCTTTCCACAGATGAGTGGAGAAGTAAGACACAGAACTTCATGGATTGCCATCAGTCTGTTAGTACCTTGTGTGGAACTTCCTAGCCCCTCCCACTGTCCTGGATGTGCCTGCTGAGTGTACCTGATGTCACCTCTATGTCCATATGTTGTCCCCTACACACATGCTGCTGCTGTAGTGTCATGCCCATCCTCTTCCCTGAGCCTCTAAGCCAAGGGTAGGCAACCTATGGCACATGCACCAAAGGCGGCACACGAGCTTATGTTTTTCAGTGGCACTCACACTACCCGGGTGCTGGCCACCAGTCTGGAGTGCTTTGGATTTTAATTTTAAATGAAGCTTCTTAAACTCTTTAAAAACCTTATTAATTTTACACGCAACAATAGTAGAGTTGTATATTAAAGATTTATAGAAAGAGACCTTCTAAAAACGTTAGAATGTAGTGTTGGCACGCGAATCCTTAAATTAGAGTGAATAAATGACTCAGCATACCACTTCTGAATGGTTGCTGACCCCTGCTCTAAGCACTCGTTGAAGATATCTTTTGCCTACAGCTTTCAACACCTGTCTATTTTATCCTTTCTCCTCCTTTCAGCCTCCATGTGATGCCCTCCTACATCTGAAATCTGCCTTCATGCTCATACTCTTTAACACACTCTAGAATCACGTAACAGTTACTTTAAATATGCTATTGATACTCATCGTGTTGTTTATTTTCAAGGGCATACTTACAATGAGATTCAGTCTTTCAGTCCGATTGCCCGGAAGGACTCCAAGAGGCGGAGTGGTATGTCATTGTAGTGGCTGGGCCGGCCAAGATTGGGGCTCACTCCCCCAGCGGGGTCACAACAGAGGACGCCTATCAGGATTTGGACTACCCCAGAGCCAGATATTTATCAACATGGGCGTGTGGAATGTCTGTGATGTGTGGAGCACAGGATGTTGAATACACAATAGTGTTCGGCTTTGTCCTGTGGGAGGAAATTGCACCAGAAACAACTTTCAGTGCCAAAGACTAAAGTATTTCTCATTAAAACCTCAAGTGGTGGAATTTTACCTTGTTTCTTTGTTTTCTTACTCGTATGCACCAGTTTTTAACTGGCTCTCAACTTGGTTTTCAAGAATTCGGGTCACAGGCACAGAGTTTCTAATCTGCTGGTGGTGCTCCCCCTGGCTCTGCCCAGGCACCATCCCCACTCGGCTCCTTCCTCTGAGGTCCCACTATGCTGCTTCCTGCCCCTGCTCTGCCCCATCTCTTCATGCCCCTTCCCTGCCCAGTTCTGCCCCCTCCCCTGAGCATGCTGTGCCTTCGCTCCTTCCTCTTCCTCCCACCCCCAGCACCTCCTGATGCTGTGAAACAGCTGATCTGGGAGAGAGGGGAAGCAGGCATTGATTGGCGGGGCATGCCAGCGGGCAGGAAGTGCTGGTGGAAGGAGGAGGGAGGGGTTCTGGTAATATGGCTGCCAGTGGGTGCTCAGCACCCACCATTTTTTTTCCTATGGGTGCTCCAGCCCCGGAGCACCCACGGAGTAGGTGCCTATGGTTTGGGTGTTTTAATGGGTCCTTCTCACTGTTCCTTCAATGTCCTGTTTGCTTCTTTTCCAGTTCTTCTAGAAAAGAGCAGCTAGGACCCTTGCAGGTGGCATTACAGTGAATCAGGCAGGAAAACAGTTACTTGAGGCCAACCAGCAGGTTTACTAGTTAGAAAGAGGGACAGGAAGTCAAAACTGATAGGCTTTACCACAAACTAATTAAGTGAAGGTTGGCAAGATGCTGAAGACTGGGTTTCCAAAAAGGCCTCTAATTTTGAGTCCTATTCAGTTTCCAACTTCAGACACCTTAGCCAAATTGTTTGAACTTGAGTGCTTACATTTAGGCACCAAAATCCAAGGGGCCTGATATTCAGAAGTGCTCTGAGATCAGCTTCATACCACTGCGTAAATACAAAACTGTTTTGTCTCCCATTCATGGTTCTGTAACAGATGTAAAAGTGTGTTTTGTTCTTTAAAGTAATGTAATATATAGGTCTATAATGTGTAGAACTGACAAATGCATTTATTGAATTATGTTTGAATCTTTTCACACAATTAGAAATTCAAAACTTTTTTTTTAATTCATGCACTTGGTAGCCTGGAGGCATCTTCATAGCTAAGCCAGGGTTTTCAATGTAGCATCAAAAAGTGCAGAGATTGGTTCTTGGTCCTATGCTATTTCACATTTTATATCGATGACCTGGAACATCACATAAAACCATCATTGATAAAATTTGCAGATAATACACAAATAGAGGAAGTGGTAAATAATGAAGAGGACAGGTCACTGATTCAAAATGATCTGGGTTGCTTTGTAAACTGGATGCAAGCAAACTGTGCATTTTAATGAGGCTAAATGTATACATCTAAAAAGCAAAGAATGTAGGCCATACTCCAGGGATGGAGAGCTCTATCCTGGGAAGTGGTGACTCTGAAAAAGATGTAGGGTCATGCTGGATAACAGATTGAACATGAGTATAGTTCCTATAGTATAAGTGATGTTGAAATTGTGACATCACTGCCTGGGAATTTACCATTTATATCCAGTGTCACCCAGAGCATTCAGGGGGTCTGGGGCAAATCAATTTCAGGGGGTCTGGGGCAAATCAATTTCAGGGGCCCCTTCCATAAAAAAGTTGCAATACTATAGTAATGTGTACTCTTGTGGGGGCCCCTGTGGGGCCTAGGGCGAATGCCCCACTCTTCCTCCTCCGCCCTCCCCCACCCCCCACAGCCCTGCTTAACCACATGAAGCAGAATGAAATTATTCTCTTCAGTCTATGGTCCACAGTTGCCACTAGTAGAGAATTCAGATTAGGATGCATGTGAAAGAAAGAGAACCTCTTCTATAGTAGCTGATATAACTTGTCAGCCTTTTTTGTAAAATGCTTAAGACTAAGGAGTAGACAGAACGGCTTACATTGGTTGCAATAATCCATTTAAAATTGAGAGAGAGTGTTTATTCTTAGAGGACCTAGGATCTGAAGATTTCCTCCAGAGTGACATGGCTGGTTCAAAGTCCTGGTGATTCAAGATAATGAAACTGCGAAGCATCCTCAGGAGGAAAAGGAAGCTGAAGCAACCCTCAATTTTCATATGGGGAAAAATTCAGCTTCCGGTTCTGCCTCTAACTGTTCGTATTCCATTTCTTCCTCTGATAACTGTCAGGCATTGTGATGGGAGAATGCTCCAGAAACCAGGAGATGTGACCAGATCCAGGAACCTCTTAACTATGTAGCGAGTCTCTTCCTATTGCCTGGATGCAGACATATTTCTACAACTGTGGAACATCTCGGTAGTGCCTAGGCAACAAACATTAGTGTCATCCAGCCTTGGGTGTGCCTTGTCAGTTATGGCAGTAACTAAACTCAAACCCCATATTGATCTTGAAGGGTGAGATCTATATAACATATTTAGATGTATACTCTCTCTTCGACAGTGACACTCGGAGGAATATCTGTAATCTTGGCACAATCCAATTTTTCCCCAGACTCTACTTCCAGCCTTGAATATGACATAGCTTCACCAATAGCATCTATGTGACCTGTGCAAAATGGAGAAGGGTGAATAACTTTTGGAGAAGGGTGAAGGTGTTTTAGGAGACAGAAGGGAAATGTCTGGGGAAATCTGAGAAGTCTTCCGGCCTCCTTTGTTTCTCAGGTGGGTTTGTGCAAGAAGGTAAAGTTTCAGGAACTTACCTTTTCTCCCTTCTAGATGGAGTCTTGTGGATCCAGCAAATGATTTGACTGCAGATTCATGTGATGCCATTGGGCCACCACAGTGAAGTAAGCTGAATAAACTGGTGACAGATACCACTGATTCCAGAATTTCTCCAGATCCACTGCAATCCTTGGAACTGGGAAAAGATCTTTACACCAAGATTTATCCTCATCTGAGATCCTAGTCTTTGTATGGGGCAAACGGGTGTAAATGTACAATACACCAGCCTGCTGAAAACTAAGTTGTGACATAGACCCTGCTAGCACATACCAGTGTGCTTTGATGTACTGCTGTTTTGATTTAGAATTAGTTGTTCTTGGCTCTTCCTCTGACAGACCTGAGGAGTCTCATGAATGATTTAGCCTGTTTACAGGATTCTTTTTGTCTTGCACAGACTACTTCAGAATTGATATAGGTGGGACTGATTCATTTTGTGGTTTGGATTTATCTCCGATGCTGACAGACAGATGCTTCTAAGTCAGATCTGATGACTTAGGAACTGACTGCTTAGCAGTCTTGAAACCTGATTCTGAGACCAGAGTTTTTTGCATATTGGTCATCTCCTTTGGCCCAGAGGCATCCAGAGCCAATGACTGTCTTTGTGATCGGGTTTCTCAGAGGTATCTGATCTAATTGTGAACTAACTATTATGGATAGTTGATTCATAATTCAGTAGGTCAGCAAAAGAGTTGCATCATTCTATAGGATACTTTGTTAGCAAAGAATTCACTTTCATCTGTCATATGCTGTTCATCTCTCAACAGCAGCCAATTCCAATTGTTAAAAAAAAATAGTCAATTCTTCTTCACAATCTATTGAAACATCTTTGTATTTGTGGAACATGTTTGTTCCATGTCCTATCCATCAGGACTCAGATGCAAACAACCTTCAGTTTTTAAGATGAGAAAAAACTGCTCTTTCTTATCCTGTTGAGTCTTCAAAACCTTAGCCTAAATTCCTCTCCACCCTACCTTCTTGCTATAAAAATATCATTTTGCAGTTAGACTAGATGACACACTGCATTAGTGTAAAATTCATTTACATTCATTGTCACTTCCTCTTTATTGATTTTGGTGGTATGCACATTCCAGGCTTAGGAAGATCTTATCCAGAAAGGAGAGGAAAAATTCAGATGTCTCGTTTTGTAAATCCATGCCCCTGCTTAATCTGCTTAGTCTCTTTGTTTTACTTGATTGTTGATGCACTATTTATGTAGCTATTTCAAACTTATCTTTGTATTTTTTTAACTTTACTGTTCTGTTTACAAAACTAGTTTTACTTTCACAAACTTTGCAGACTTCTTATGTTCAGAAGTCACATGCAACTGTTTGTTTGTAGTCAATACTCTTTCCTCAAAACTTTCTTCCCTCCTGTGCAGGTGATTTGATTCTGCTGTGCAGCTGCAAATAAGGAAACTGTAATGCATACAGAAAACTCCCAGCTGGGACTTCTAAGTGCCATTTGCAATAATAAAAAGCTTTCTTGTGAACTGGATAAGGTATTATTGGATTTCCTGGAAGTTTCACAGCTGCAGTTTAAGCTGTTATATCATTTGTCATCTTACTTTTCTCTAGCAGTGGCAATGTGAATCTCTAAATTCAAAAGTGGATGTTCCAAACTCCTTAATACTTTTTTTGTTGGCCTATTTTTTAATAAGAATAAATTAGAAGCCTGCTCACCGGTTGTACAGATGAAGGGTATGGGGTCTGTGTGAGAATCAGCCCTGAAGTCCTGGATACTGAATGTGGACTTGCTGGGTTGTTGCTCTTGCATTTATTTTTTAGGGCTTGAAAGCACTTTAAAAAAAAAATGAAAAATGATGCCTTTATCTTCAGTATCTTTCTGCAGATATTTTCCTCACTACAAATCAGGGACACAACTCCTTGCTCCATATGATCCTAAACTTCCAACTTGCCAGAAGCTTAGGATGATTTTATAGGGACAATCCAGTTTTTGGGTCTTTCCTATTACCCTAACCTGGGTCCCAATTTTTCTCACTTGCTGTCTAGCACCCTACAGAAGCTGGAATTGGAAACCAGAGGATGGATCACTTGAAATTGCCCTGTTCTGTTCATTTCCTCTGAAACATCTGCCACTGGCAGAAGACAGGATATTGGACTAGATTGACCTCTAGTCTGGCCCACTGTGCCCATTCTTAGGTTCTAAATCAGATCTGGCCATAGTTACTTTGTTCATTGGTTAGAAACATAAGTAGGAAAAGAGAATGAAGGCAAATCTCTTCTTCACAAGGATCTGCTATATTATGGGTTTCTCTAACAGGGACTCAGCACTTCCAGGGCTTTGGAAACCACCTAGAAGGCTTTTAATTTCTTTTTCATGTGAATCTTTGGAAAACATCTACAGTTGCCTGGAAAACAGATGGTTTTATTTTGTCCATAGGATGAAAAATAAAAACTGTTCCTATTTTAACTGTAAACATTCTACGGAATAGGCTGGGCAGCCAAGTCACTTACAAGTCTTAGACTGATAATGTGGCGTAGAAAAAATGAAAGGAAAAGGGATAATCACTGAAGAAGTTTGTTCACATTAATGGGATAATAGAATGATAATTTTGGGTCCTCTATTGCATTGACTCCTACCTAACTTAATTATGTGAATGGTCTGTGGAGGTTTGGGTAGTCACAGGATGCTGCCTCTGCTTGTTCTTATCCTAGAGAAACAAAATTGGTGGAAGGGGACAATGGGGGAGGGGGGAAGAAAGGAAAAAGTTCTCCCCCTCCCCCCCAAAAAAGGACACTTATTGCAGTAGGGGCAGATAAAAATACATAAATACTTTCCTAATATTTTTCCATGTACTCAATACTTAGGGATGTCATGCAACAGCAGATGGTACCTGAGGTGGTGTCTGAGACCTCTCTGTTAAGATGCAGTCTACATCTAAGAACTGTGACAGAGTCAGACCAGAAGGATATAGGAGAGTGCTGGAAGGCAGGTACATTAGTCTCAGGGTGTGCAGGTCCCTGTTCCCTGGATAGCCAAACAAAGGCTACTCCAGGCCAATCAAGACACCTGGGGCCAATTAAGAACCTTCTAGAAAGGAGTAGAAACAGCTAGCCTAATTGGGACACCTGAAGCCAATCAGGGACTGGCTGAATCCAGATAAAAACCTCCCAGTTAGTCAGGTGGGTGTGGGTGTCAGGAGCTGTGGAAGGAAGTTATGCTGTTGGTGAGACTGAGTGGTGGACAACATATCATACTGAAGGAAGGAGGCCCTGAGGTAAGGGTGAAGTGCATTTGAAGAAGCGGAGACTGCTGTGGGGAAGTAGCCCAGGGAATTGTATTGTGTTTTGTGGATAAAAGGTCAGCCATCTTAGCTGATACTATTAGGGTCCCTGGGCAGGAGCCCAGAGTAGAGGGCGGGCCTGGGCTCCCCCCTTTCTGCCTCCCCTAATTGGTCTCTGAGATTGGGAGACAATAGAGACTGTGCCAGGAAGGATAGCTTCTCCTCACTGGTTTGTGATGAAAATGGCTCAATAGGCTGTGACCTTGTCTCCAGAGAGAGAAGGGCTCCGTGGAGGGTCACAGTGAGCTGCTGAAGCTAGTAAAAATCCGCCAGAAAACGCAGGATCCACGAAGATAAGGACAGAGCTTTGTCACAGAACTCATGAAACAAATGAATTTATCCAAAGGGGAAATATTACTATGATATATGCATTACATGTTATATGGTAACATGTCTCAGCATACTTTAGTTAGAAGGATTTGTCTATCAGCATCCTCTCAGGATAGGAGATTCAGTGCGTATATATACGGGAACATGGTACATGTATTGTAGTATTTTACCAGAGTTCTTGCCCAAAGATGTTTTCTGAGCATGCCAAGTTTGTATGCTTCTAATAGTGGCATAGCTTGTGACCCTTCGCATTTAATTCCATCAACGTTTCTGTTTGACTTTTTTTGGAAGGTCATATTTCTGATGCTTTAAATTGTATTCCAAGCTTAGCATAGTTGTCTTTAGCCCTGTTGTAACTTTGATTTCATAAGTGATTTAAATCTTTCAAACCCTTTTTCTAAATACAAAATTTGAAAAATGGAAGCCACTCCAATATCAGTCATTGGCACTGTGATTTCAGACTTTTTTGCAGGTAAGTTCAAGGTCAAAACAAAAGGGTTTATTTTAAAATATATTAATGTCAAAAAGGTTTATCCACGCCACAGATATATAAATGGATCAGTTAGGCCCCAATCATGTACGCTATTCCATGCAAATGGATCCTGCTGCATATGCAAAGCCCTGTTGAAGCAAGTGGGACTCCAGATGGGCATGGGTTCTTGGTAATCATATGCAAGATCAGTACCTTAGAATGCCATTTTAAAAGTATAACTGAGCACTCGCAACCCCATCTGGAAATAAATGGGAGCCGATAATTAGGTGCCTCTAAATATCAAGCTTTAATCTTTAATGTGCTTTTTAGCAATGGTATTTTTAAGAATATTTTTAAAAAAGCATGACATGTTTAAGTGGGAGATAGTTAAAATGTGTTGTTTCAGATTTTTTTATATACAAATGCAACTGCACATCTTTAACTCCGAATTGTAAATTTCCTCATGTTTAAAGTACTAGAATGCATCTGAAGAAATTTATGATTTGAAATCGAAGGCATACAGTTATTTGCCTGTCATTTTCCTTCAAAGGAGCAGCATTAATTTTGAACTTGCACCTTTTAATAACGGGTAGAGAGAATAAATTGAATTAAGGTGGCCCTCTGAGACCTTGAGCTAAGTTTGAATGTTTTTTTCAAACACATTAGTTCCACAGATACATTGTAAAATTAAATGATGGAGAACCTGTTAAATGTAAGGCCTTCAATCTTGCAAAGGTTTGTGTGTGTGCTTAGCTTTATGCCTATAAGTAATCTTATTGAACACAGTGAAATTATTCACAAACTTGATATTAAGCATGTGTAAAACTTTACAGTACTGGGGTTTAATCTCAGATAGTAATTTCAGTGCAAGTCCATGGCTAAATCTACACTGAGGTAGGGGTGTGATTTTCATCTTCCCTACAGGTACTTTGTACTAGCTCTCATCTGAGCTAGCAGGTTAAAAATAACATTGCTGGGATAGGATGGGCAGTAGGGAGCAGCAGTATATGGTACCCTGTGTATAAACTCGCCTGAACCCTAGGGGTATGTACATGGAGCAGCTAGCCTGCTACCATAGCCCATCATACTACAGTTATCCTATTTTTAGGGTGCTAAGTGCTATGAGAGCTAGTGCCTGAGCCAGCATGTGTATGCAAGTTGAGAATCATACCTCTAGCTTGTGATCTGGAAGTAGCCTAAGTGGCTAAAGAAGCCTAGAAATGAGGTCAAAGTAAAGCAGTTAGTGTAGGTTACAACACTATATATGCCAAAAATCTATAAACACCCCCAAAAAACCTTTGTTTGAAATGAAAATGAAGTTCTAACATACAAATGAGGGAAATGAGTTAGTTGAAATTATTCTTTTAGTAATAAAGGGTCTTCCCTACCCACCACTCCTGCTTCAGATATTTGGAATAACTATGAAGAATATTATACTTCATGAATAAGATGGAGCCCCAGTAATTTGGGGCCAGATGGCATCCCCCTAAAAGTGATGAAAGTTTGGTAATAGTACCAGGTCTTAGCCTTTGTTTCTAAAGCTCCCACTGTACTCATCAAGTACAGAACATAACCCAGTCTGTTACTGAAGAGTTGAATTGTGGCATATGGGCGTTACCTCTTTCTTTAAAGAAAAGAATGCATTGATGCATGGTTTGGAAAATTTTGCAGCTGATATGGTGCTAAATCATGCATATCCTTCTCTACAGTTTCCTGCTGTTATTAAACAGTTTCCTAAGCTGGGGTCCTTGGACCATGCGTGCATTGCAAAGTTGATGGTCAGATACTGCTGACTTACATCAAAAGCTAAAACTCAGAATAAGTAGTAAATGAGAGAAGAATCATTAACATTTTTTGTTTTTTGCTGATTTAATCAAATTTTCCACCTAATTCTATACATGCTATTCTATACAGCGATATTACACAGGAGCAGGAGGTGAAGTAGCTGAGACCTTTTTTTAATAAGGTATACTACATATAATAAAATGTTTGGGAACCCTTTGTCTACCTCAATTATTGCCTAGCTCAAAACCTAGTTTCTTTCTTGCCCTTAGGTGCTGTTCTACTGTGTAATTCCCGAACAGTAACTGTTTGCCACAAAATAAATGTGGCTTGTATTGTTCTGGCCATTTGTTTAATCTTAATCATTCAAGTGAACTGTCATGGAGAAGGGTTCTGGGCTGTCTTTGAAAGGGGTGCCATGGGAGGTAGAGCACTCAGTACACACATTACATGCAGAGTGTGAGAGGTAGCACTCAAGCTGACCCTTCAGTGCATTTTGTGGGTGGGTGGGAAGGAAGGATAACTCACCCCTTTCAGAACACAGTAGGGGTAGGGAAACCCTAAGGCTCCCCTTGGGGTGCAGAGTGACATGCCTAGGGTGGGCCCCCCACTTCAGCACTATAGTGATAGAACTACCTTCAGCTCAGCAGATGAGGGTGGGGGTCACCTCAAGGCTGGGCCCCAACTACAGCACACTGTAGGCAGGACCCCCACCAAGCTGCTCTTCACTTCAGCATACTGGAGGTGGGAGGAATACCCCCCCCCCCGGCTCTCGTCCCCCCCTTGAGCACACTGGAGGCAGGGGGAACCTGCCAGTTCAGGCCAGCAGGGGTACCCCCAGGCTGCCCTTCACTTCAGCACAGTGGAGTTGGGGGGCACACTTCACCCCAGGTTGCCCCTTCAGCACACTGGAGGCAGGGGGACACCCCCGAGCTTAACATATGGGCTGGAAGTCACCCCCCTTCGGCTGCCCCCTCTTCGGCACACTAAGAGGCACCCCCCCAAGTTCAGCGCAGGGGGGGTGGGGGCACTGAAGCCGAGCAGTCACCGCTTCCCCCCCCCCCCCAGAGGCCGCTGCCCCCGGGCCTCCCGCTCTGTGGTGTCCGGGGAGGGGGGAGCGAGGGGGGGCGGTCCCTGCCTGTGGGGGGGAGCGAAGCTGCTGCAGCCCACTCCCCCGCCCGCTCTCTCGCTGCCTCCTTCCCTCTCCGCTCGGCCGGGCTGCGCTGCCGCCGCCGCCTCCATCTTGTCCCCCCCCCCTGCTTCCCCCCCGCAGCAGGAGCCGCGGCGGCGGGAGTGAGCGGGGCCCCGGGCGCGGCGCGGGGAGCAGCGGGGGCCGGGCCGACCGGGCTCGGAGCCGCCGCGCCGGGGGCATGCGGGGGCGGCGCTGAGGCGACAGCGGCGGAGCGGAACCGACCCAGCCGACATCTTGTGGCCCCCCCTCCTCCTCTCTCCGCGCGCGCGCGCGCGCCCCCCCCCCACCCCGGCCCTGTGAGCCCGTCCGCCCCGTGCGGGGAGGCGGCGCGGGAGAGCCGGAGCCGCCGAGGAGGGAGGAGCAGGCGGCGGCAGCGGGGCCAGGTAACGCGGAACCCGCGGGGCCGGCGCCTCCTCCCCGGGGGTCGCGGGAAGGTGACCCGGGGGAGCGGGCGGGGCGGCGGCCTTGCCCAGGCCGGGCCCGGGGGGGCTGGGGGGGGGCAGCGCGGCCGCCGCTGCGGCGCCTTATAGCGGGGGCAGCTGAACGGGGTGGCGGTTGGGGGGGGAAGCTGGCGCTATCACCCCCCCGCCATCTTGTCCCCCCGAACGGGGTAGCCCCGCCCACCTTCTCCCACACCATTGGCCGAGGCGCGACCGAGACCCACCCCTCTTGTCTGTTGTCAGGTCCTGTGCTAGGATTGGTCTCAATGGTCGGATGGGCGGCGAGAGCAGCCAATGGCTGCGGAGATCTAGCTTCACTCCTCCCCCCGCGCTCTTTCCGCCAGTGTAACCAGGGGCGGGATTTTCCCCGCTGAAGGTCTCGAGAAAGCTGGGAAAGCTACAGACTCCTCCCATCCCCTGCTGAGACCTGGCACAGCTCACTGCATGCACCACCATCCTGCC